>VXBP01006419.1:20448-275871 GCA_013400115.1 Rhinopomastus cyanomelas | reverse complement strand
CCACCCCCCCGACCCCGATCCTTCCCGGAGTGTCCAGCTCGTTGTTACTCAGTCACCAAGTGTTCCGTCCAGGTCTGGGTGAGCTGGTAGCAAAAGGGTGTCTTTGCCCCGTAGTTTTTGATTGTTTGGAGAGGTTTTCATTATATCAACTTTGCTTTTAACGAACATCTGCTTCTTGTTATTCATCTACTCTTTTACTCCTATGCAGAATCCCTCCTTAGGGATGCATGGTACCTGGGGTTTGTTACTTTTCTGAAATTATAAAACATGTTGTAAGAAAAAGTGGTAGTCCAGCAAATCTTGGCTTCCAGCTGTACTTCATACTTAATTTTTTGCTTTCTTAGTACATAAAAGCTACTCACATTCTTGTCTCTAATTATGAGACAGTCACTAGTTGTAGAGCTCATTTGATGTGCTCTGAGTAGGATGGAGGATAATGTGTATCCAGCAGGTAGTTTGGGTCAGTATTTACCTGTGGCACAATGCTAAGTGTAGCCATTATGTCACTTGTTTTGCTAGTGATGTGTACGGGATTTACTACTAGTGAGTGAAAGTTGTGCGAGCAGATCTTGGTAAGTTTTGAAGTGCAGAATACATAGACTGAGAGACTTTACATAAAAGTCTTAATGTAAAACAACTCTCATAGTAAGCTGTACACAATATAAAAGCTTTGTTTTGCATCGAAGTAAACATCTTTTAGACTCTTCCCTCCCAGACAGCGGCAGGTCTGCCAAACTCTTGGCACAGAAAGTGTACTCCTTCAAAACAACTTCTTTGTTATGTGTGTCTCTCTTTTCCATGAACAGCAAGACAGAACTCGGAATGCAGCCTCTCTTCCGGCTCCTCCTGCTGCTTGGATGCTGGGAACACTGCAGAGCAGGACAAGGCATTTCATGGTATTGCTCCCTTTCAAACACCCTTCACTTTCCATGTTTGTTATTCAGCCAGTGCCTAACAGTGTGGGCTTCTCCCTTTTTGGCAGGGTTACCTGAATTTATTGATAAACATTGGTGGGTAAAAAGCTTTTTCCATAGTGAGCCATCTCTACCAGGCGCTGGCAGAAAAACACTCTCGGCAAGCAGGTGAGCCCTCTTTTTACAATGATGGGGGTAACTTGCTCATTCCACTTTCCTTTTGGTAAAAGTGTTATTAAACCAGTCATAATCATCTAAAAAAAACCCGGGGGGCAGTTTGGTGTTACTTTAACTGAAATAAAAGATCCTGCATGGCTGTAGAAGCTTCCCTTGTTAGTAATAAATCAACTCGTGCTGCCTCAAATTAAGCAGATGTTAGTGGCTGCTACTGCTCTGCATTAAGAGTGTTGAGTATTAAATCATCTACCATCCTCTAGCTATTTATGCAGTTTACACATTTTACTGTGTGTTAGAAAGCTGATTCAAATGCTTTCAAACCTACTTGTGCAGGTAAGTAATTCTGACAAAAATATAATGGTAGTCCTACTCACTATTTCTCTTTATATGTTTTTCTGCAGTACCAATAGTTGAATGAACAGCGTGCTGGCTTTACTGGCTGAGATACTACACACAGACTTGCTTTTCCATGACGCTTGGGATCTTCCTAATGTCCGGATTCAGCTGTAAGAAGAAAGCAAAACATTTAGGAGAGTGGAAACATATGTATTTCAAAATATTTGTCAGTAGCTTCAGTGATGCTGCTTAATGGACACATCCACTGCCACTTTGTTCATTAGAATTGCTGTAATTTGACATATCTCTCCAACAGAAGTTATCAGGATTACATGTCCTAGTGACTTGGGTGGTTAGAGAATAATGACAGGAAAATTGAGATGCTGTAGCAGAAGCTTGTGTATGGAATGACTTTGCAATAGGTGACACTTTAGTTTTGCCTTTTAAAATATTAGCTGTACAGGCAGCCACGCTGATATAAACAAGATTCAGCTATGTGGTCCAGAGTAGGACTATTATGGAATGTGTCTTCCATCAAGTATTTGTGTAGCAGTTACAGGGAGTAAGTTTACAAGGATGCTTGTCAATAGCTTTTGCTTTTTGAAAGCCCACACAGTAATTAGTTTGGCCTCTCTGTTCAAGCAAGGCATAGATCCTAACCTCAAATACCCAAGTACACCTGTAATTCATATCTGTACGTGCTGATATTAGAGGATAGAATAAAAGGGACAAGAAACAAATAGTCCTAATGGACTCTGACCTCTTCCAAACAGAAAAGCAATCTTAATCAGAATTGGTATTCCTAGCTGTTTTAGATTAAGCTACAGCAAACCAAGTGAGAGTGAAGAGCTACTTGTTCTCAGGTGACCAATCCCATCAATATTCACTGCTGTCATCAGCTTAGTTCTGTGCTAGAGTTGCCACTGCTCAGCTCCAAGTAATCACATTAATGTTATTAACCAACTCTGCCTTTGTCATGATTCATGCTCTTGAAAGATGCTGTAACCAGCTTCACTGGGTCCTCAGCATTGCAAAGCAGTACATCAGGCTGTTTGTTTGATCAGATGTGACTGAAGTGCATCACAGGTTGTAGAAAATAACAAGGCTGATATAATTTCTGTGAGTTATCTGTTGTAACTTTGCTATGAACTATCTCTAAACCTACCTGACCTCGGTTTGTCACTGGATGAACTTGCAATAGCAAATACTAACATGGCCCAAAATTGTCATGTGAGTTTCCTATTGTCATAGTTATCATGCAGCTCTGAAGTCCATCAACCAGCTGCTTCAGGAAGCTTCCAGTTTTGGAGGAGACGTAACTACATCGCACATGACAGAAGAAAGTACTGCAATTCTGCACAGAGCTCTAGGAATCTTTCAGTTGACTTGTTAGGTATCTTAATGCTGTTGTGTAGCTTCATCTTCTCTCTTTCTCAAAGTGTACAGAATGAACTATTTTTTTATACTGGGAATATTTTATTAATAAAGATTTAATCTTTATTAATCTGGCCTGACTTATTTTTGACCTCTAACAAACTGGTGTTCAGTGTTGTTTGTGGTGTGGCTGGAGGGTGATTTTTTTTTTTTTGGGGGGGGGTTGTGGGGTTGTTTTTTTGGAGGTTTTAGTTGGCCTATAGGGAAAAAAATTAATAGTAAAATGTTAAGTTCCTGCAGAAGCTGTCCTGTGTCTAATTTTTAGTCTCTTCAAATTCCAATGTGAGGAGAAAAAGGAATTGCAGTAGCAGTCCCTATGGAATAGGATTTTTTTTGTATACTGGCCTTTCTGTAGAAGCAAAAATGATAAATGAACCCATTGGAGATGCAAGCTCTCAGTACAGGTATGAACAGCAAATCAAATTTAATTTCAGTTGCTAAAAGTAAGTAAAATATTTTCCTAATATGTGTGGTAATTAAGACTTCTATAAATAATCTGCTTTAGCATTCCTGTAACTTCTTTGGCAGGGTTGTTTATGTTTGTTGTAATATCAGACAGACCCATAATGATATTTTGAAATATTCCTCTTAGAAGTTGTTTTGGTGATCTTAGCTAATCATGCAGTATATCTTCCTGAAAGCAGACTCTCTCTTGCTGTCACATCTCAATGGTTCTGCAAAGGGAAAGCCAAGCAGGGTTCATCCAGCCCTTTCTACCAGGATTAATGTTGTTTACAGACATTTCTTGGGTTATTGCACAGCTGGTGTCTGTGAAAATTTTGACCATGACTCTGTTCCGTGTCATGGCTGCTTCCTCAGTAACAGAGGGCCTCTGTCAGTTTCTCCTGTCATGTGAAGCTGTTTTGGAGGGTGCTGGCAGCAGCAGATGTGGAGTGTTCTGTATGTAATCACTGGAAGATGGGTCTCTATAATAGAAAGAGGCTGTTGTTAATAGGGAAAAGAATGAGATCAGTATGTTGGGATGAACTTGGTGGGGGGAGGAAGGATCCCTCCTTTCTTTCATAATTCTCACTCTCTCAAAACCTGTGACAAAAGAATCATCACTACGGGCTGGAAGAGACCTTGAAAGAAAGCAGTGTTTCCCAACCCTATGCCAAAAGATTCAGCTCCTAGTAAGAAAACTCAGTGGTATGTACAGAGATCTTCTACTGACTTTTCATCAATCCCAAAATATGTCAGTAATTATTGACATGATGACAGAACATCATCTAGATGTATACATATTTTCATGAGATCCACTCAAAAAAGATCCTCAAAAAGCTGATTTAATTAATTGTGTGACCCACTACATCACCTTAACACTTTGCCATCTCTGTACCTGTAAAGCAGAACCAACAATCTGTCTTTATTGAGACTCTCTCTTTAGTGAGGTTTTGGTTGTGGTACCAGTATCAGGTGTGAGATAAAACAGTTTGTGAGGTGCTCTGAGGTACAATCTCTACTATAAAGAAAGAGAGCTGACAGGATTTCAGTCATCCTACTGGGATCATCTCCAGACAGGCTGAGGTCAGAATGTCCAAGAGAAATGCGTCAATACAGGGAATAATTTTTCAAAAAGACATTAGGTTTAGATTGGACATCAGGAAGACATTCTTCATGGAGAGAGTGGTCAGGCACTGGAATGGGCTGTCCAGGGTGGTGGTTGAGTCACCATCCCTAGATGAGTTTTAAAGATGCTCACATGTAGTGTTGGGGGATTTGGTTTAGGGGTGAACTTGTAGAGTATGATGGATGTGTTCCTGTGTGACTGGGTCTAGGTGATCCTGGCTGTGTCAGGGGGATTGGACTAGATGATCTTTTGAGGTCCCTTCCAATCCCTAATGATTCTGTGATTCTATTCAGGTTAGGTTGGTGTTTGTTCAGGATTTGTTTTAGCTGTTGCAACACGTGATGAAAAAGCCAATCATCCTGACTTTGAAGTAGTCCTGATGGAGAGTCCATAAAACCCTGTAATGAAGTTTCCAGTGCTTGATCACTTTCACCTTTAGAAATCTTCCTCATTGCTGACAGCTTAAATTTGTCTCAACTGCAGTTTGAGGGTTAGACAAGAATTCATGGCTTAAATAACAAGCAAAACATTTTGGAAGTGCTGATTCCACCTCTCCTTCAAGGACCTTGCTGGTGATATCTAAAGAGGCTGCATCACTTGTTTCGTTCTCGCTGTGCTGACTTCAAGGAGTATTTCAGCACAACAGGAGTCGATCAATAGGTGGGAGCAGCTGGAGATATGCTTTTTGCTTTTGCGACTCAAAGCTAAACCACAAGCTCTTAGAGTACATTTCCTACTCTGTAGTTTGCCGCTTTCAAAACGCGTGAGGTCATGAAAACTGGCTAAGCCAAATGAGAAGGAAAAATGCATTGGGATGCATAAAAATAGTGGCAGAAAAATGGGATCCTAACGCACAGGCTTTAACTTGATTCACTTGAGGATGGAATTTAATTAATGGGTTCCTTAATGTCTCAATTGAGAATGTGTTTAATGAACACTGCTTGTTGCAACTAATTACTTGTATGAATTGACACACAGATTCACATTTTTAAAATTGAATTTTAAAACTAATTTTCAATCCTCTGATGACACGAGCTGTGCAGTTTTGCATGTTTAATTCCATTCATGGAATCATTCAGGTTGGAAAAGACCCTTGGGATCATTGAGTCCAACCATCAACCCTACTCTACACTTTCACCCCTAACCCAGATTCCCCAACACTACATCTAAGTGAATTTTAAATTCAACCAGGGATGATGTCTAGTCTAAACCTACTCTGTTGAAGCTTGAAGCCCTTCCCTCTGGTTCTGTCACTAATGACCTGTGAGAAGAGACCAGCACCAACATCTCTGCAATGTCTTTTCAGATAGTTGTAGAGAGTGATGAGGTCTCCCCTTAGCCTCCACTTCCTCAAACTAAATGGCCCCAACTCTCTCCATCTCTCTTTGTTTGATTTACTCTCCAGGCCCTTCACCAGCTTCATTGCCCTCCTCTGCACTCGCTTCAGCACTTTGATGTCTCCTTTGTACTGTGGTGCCCGAACTGGACCCAGTAATCAAGGTGTGGCCTCACCACTGCTGAGTGGGGGACAGGGGGACAATCCTGGCTACCTGGGCACACTGCTGGCTCATATTCAGCCTCCTGTCAATTAGAACCCACAGGTCTTTTTCTGACAGACTGCTTTCCAGTCACACTTCCCCAAGCCTGTAATGTTGCCTGGGATTGTTGTGATGAAAATGCAGGGTCAACACTTGGCACTGTTGAAACCTACAGAGTTATCCTCAGCCCATCCATACAGTCTGTCAAAGTCACTCTGTACAGCCTTAGTACCCTCCAGCAGATCGACACTCCCTCCCGACTTGATGTTGTCTGCAGACTTCCTGAGGGGCACTAAATTTCCTCATCAAGATCATTGGTAAAGACATTGATCACAGAGTAGCTTCTTTAACTCCCTTTATATTCTCAGTAAAAGTTTGGAACCTATAGGAGGCTCTTACAATAAATTACTTTAGATATTATTTGTCTTTCTAGGAACCTCTAAAGTGCAAGTCTCACACCTTCTCCTAACAGTGCAGTGATGTGACAATGAAATGAGTTCCTGTGAACAACTGAACGCTGTCAGGACTCCAGCTTGGATGCACCACATGTTTAACTTCAGGTGAAATCTAGAAGTAGCTCTGAATCACACAAATAGGATGTGTTAGCAGCTAGAAGATTTCAAAGAGTCACAGAATTACTGGGGTGGAAAAGACCTCTAGGATGATCAAGTCCAGCCTATGACCTAACATCACCACAAGATTTGTCCATGGCAGCAGTGGATTGTGCAGGACCACTTAGACCAAGTCACACAGGAACGCATCCAGGTGGGTCAACATAAGAGTGTTATCTGCAGGGAGAAGCTCTGTGGTGTAATCACTATTTAAACACCTACATGCCACTAAAACAGAGCACTGATGACTAAATGGGTTAGCTCAGACCTTCCTAATGGCCAGCAGGATGGCCATGAGCCAGTAATGTGCCCTTGTGTCCAAGAAGGTCACTGGCATCCTGGGGTTGATAAGAAGGGGGGTGGTTGGTAGATCAAAAGAGGTTCTCCTTCTCCTCCTCTACTCTGCCCTGCTGAGACCTCTTCTGTAATATTGTGTCCAGATGTGGGCCCCTCATTTCAAGGACACAGAGCTCCTGGAGAGAGTTCAGCATAGAGACACAAAGATGATGAAGGAAGTGGAGCAACTACCTGGTGAGGGAAGGCGGAGGGATCTGGGTCTCTTTAGCTTGAAGAAAAGGAGACTGAAGGGTGACCTTATTAATGTCTATAAATATGTGAAGGGTGGGTGTCAGGAGGATGGAGCCAGGCTCTGCTCAGTGGCATCTAAAGATAGCACAAGGGGCAATAGGTGTCAGATGAAACAGAGGAGGTTCCACATAGATATGAGGAGGAACTTCTTCCCAGTGCACGTGATAGAGCAGTGGAACAGGCTGCCCAGGGGGGTTGTGCAGTCTCCTTCTCTGGAGATGTTTAAAACCTGCCTGGACATCTTCCTGTGCTACTTGATCTGGATGATCCTGCTGTGTCAGGGGGATTGGACTGGATGATCTTTCAAGGTCCCTTCCAATCCCCAATGTTCTGTGATTTTGTGATTGTGAGACAACCCTCTCTAGACTGTAACTCTCTCATATAAGGACTGGATGTGTTCTACATTTTCACAACACAGCACTGGACATCAATCTCCCAAGGCACCGCTTGCTAGGCTTTACAAAGCCTTTATGGCTAATTCTGAAAATGGATGTCCTTTCAGTTCCTTTTGGACATTAAAGCATCCAAGACATTATTGTAGATTTGAAAGGAAGGCTTGCCAGAAACAAGGACTATGAATTATTGGTTGAAGATTTCTTCACCTGAGAGCAGATCCCTTACTGTACAGTAGTAGTCAAATACTATAGCCTCCATATGTTAATTAGCTCATGGTATTGAGTTCAGACCCAAACAGGAGAGTCATTTAAAATTTGTACAAACAGAAGGTAGTTCTTCTTTAATATCACTGAAATTAACTGAGATCAAAAGTGCTTTTCATAATAAATAAAAGTTAGTTCATTTGTGGTGGATTTGAAGTAAAAAATCCCAAAAGGTCAAAGACTGAACTGTTTTGATAGACGTTCACACTTACATTAAATCCCAAATATATCTAGAGAGAGCTGTGGCTCAAGGAGTCACAGAGGTTAAGCTAGTGTCTGGTCATTCATTCTCTATCACCCAGGTGTCCTCTATATTAATAAAAACCCAACAACAAACATCCTCTTATTGCTGAGACCGATGCCCCTCCCCAGGCCAGCTGTGGTGAGTAGCCAGGAGCTGTTTGGAGTCAGCCAGGGCAGCTGCCCCAAGTTGGCTCACAGGTGGATCCCACACCAGTATAAAGGGGGAGTTGGCTGAGGGTGGTGTTTCCTCCTGTTCCTGCTCCTCCCCAGCCTTGGAGAGTCTCACGCACCCTCCTGCTCCAGAGGACTGCTTTCCTGTTTCTTGTGACCGCTGTGCACTCCCTGGGCTGAGTATAACTTTGTGTCTTGGATTGGTTTGGCTGTTTTCTTCTCAGTCCATGGCTCTGCTCTCCTTTTCCTGATCCACTCTCTTTGCTGGGGAGGGATCTTCAGGTGATAGACTCATAGAATCATTAGGGATTGGAAGGGACCTTCAAAGATCATCTAGTCCAATTCCCCTGCCAGAGCGGGATCACCTAGATCAAGTTGCAGAGGAACATGTCCAGGTAGATTTTAAACATCTCCAGAGAAGGGAGACTCCACAACCCTCTTGGGCAGCTCATTCCAGTGCTCTATCATGCTTGCTGGGAAGAAGTTTCTTCTCATATTTATGTGGAACCTCCTCTGTTCCAGCTGACATGCACTGCCCCTTCTCATATCATTGGAAAACACTGAGCAGAGCCTGGCTCCATCCTCCTGACACCTGCCCTTCACATATTTATAGACATTAATGAGGTCACCCCTCAGTCTCCTCAGCTGCTGTAATTTAGCCCCAGATATGGGCTAGATGGTGACAACCGCTGTCACAGGAGTGATACAGAAATGAGACAGAAAGTGTAGCCAGGGCATACAGGAGTCCCTCCAGTTCTGTCTCCAGGGTGTGTGTCTTTCCATCTCTGGTTAAAGAAGCAAAGACTAAAGTGGTTTTCTGTGGCCCAGAAGTAATCCAGACCATGTTAGGAGCTCAGTAAGACCAGGCACTGGCAGCATTTATCCAGAGTCACTCTTGAGTAAGAAAATTGCATCGAAAGAATCTCAGGTCTCTCTGTAAATCAGGGTTAGGGCTGCAACGCAACCTTCACCTCAATAGAGTCTTGACTTTTGGCCTGCAGAATAACACCCCTGCAATACATTGACAGGACATATTCTTGTGATGGCTAGTAGGAGGTGTTTTTAAGGACCAGTTTTATGGGCTAGTCCCCTCAGAAATTGCTTCTCTTGTTTCCACACCCCTAGCCTTGTGCATGATACAGCAAAGTGGATTAGGTCTTTCTGAGGAGTGTGGTGATGAGCTGCTGCCAAGCAAAAACTGTTCAAGTAGGTGTTTAATTAAAAATATTGTGAGCTTCAGAGCAAGCAACTTTTGAACAGTCTTTAGTGTTTTTCTGTGAAAGGACAGAAAAATCCACACCAATACATCGTGACTGACCATCATAATGGCTGTTACGAGGAGCTGTGGTGGGAGACATGAGCCAAATTTAACATTAACCAGCGAGAGCCAGCATTTCCCTAATTTTGAGAAAACAATGTTAACTCCTGTAGTAAATTGTGTATGAGGTTTGATTTTGGTGTATTGGGGGTTTTTTGTCCTTTCCTTTCAATAAACAGCACTGGCAGTGATGTCTCTGCTTAGACCATCGAAAGGGCAGGCTGGGAGGAGGTAGGGAGGATGGATTCAACCAAACCCTGACTTTGGCTGATGCAGATCATCAGAAAGGAAATCTGCAGAATCTTATTGCATCTGGACCTAATGAGACTAATTTATTGTCACAGAACTAGTAGAGGTTGTCCACTGTTTATTTATTTCCCCTTTAACCAGACAAACACTTTAACTACGAGGACTGAAATCTCTAATGAGCTGAAAATTCTTGGGCTGCTGGGTGCTGAGAGAGTGATGTTTGTTAGTTTCTAGCTCCCCAGAATTTCTCTTTGAAATCTGGCTACATATATTATTATGACTTTAATATGCAATTAGTTAATGGACACTCATTAGCTGAAGTTACTTTATATTTACATAATTTGCAGTATGAAGGATAACTGTGCAGTTTATTGAAGAATATGTGTGACAAATATTTTTAGTTGGATTTCAGTGACTTTGGAGTTAATGTAGTTCATGAAAGGGATGCACTTTCAACAAGATCTAATAAAGGATATTTGTATAGTGTCTTTTCAGGATTGAAATGTCTCTTCAGCTGAAAGCAAATTTCAGTTAACAAACCCCACTCCTGTTTCTCTCGTGTGAAGGAGTGACCTACAAAGAGCACTGCTTATATTTGGCTGCTGAAATGCTATACTACAGATAGAGGATAGGAGGTCATCTCACATAGCTTCATGTTTCCAAGAAATACAAGTGCCTTTGGTGTTACACAGGTCACCTAAGGTGCTAAAATTGGTGTTACTGTGCTGAGGCTTCCTTATCCCTGCTCTATAATTAGAGGGGAAGTCAAGCCAATGTTTAAGTGTATGAACATGAAGCAGATTCATGAATACAAGAGGCACCTATTGTCTGAGCATGCTTGTTTTAAAAAGTGACCCTACAGTACTCTGTTATTGAAAGCATGTGTTTGGAGATCTGGGGTTATTCTTGGGTTATTATTTGCGCATGTTTTGCTTGTGCGTTGCACAGAATCACAGAACATAAGGGATTGGAAAGGATCTCAAAGATCATCCAGTCCAATCCCCCTGCCACAGCAGGATCACCTAGATCCAGTCACACAGGAACATATCCAAGTGAGTTTTAAACCTCTCCAGAGAAGGAGACTCCACAACCTCCCTGGGAAGCCTGTTCCAGAGCTACACACATTTGTGCTAAATTATCATTCAGCTAAATCACAGAACTCTAGGGATTGGAAGGGTCCTTGAAAGATCATCCAGTCCAATCCCCCTGCCACAGCAGGATCACCCAGACCAAGTTGCACAGGAACATAGATCTTTTATAATGCACATTAAATAGAATGGTTAGAGCCACAAAGATGGAGTGGAACGTCACTGTGATAAGGGAGGGCTGAGGGAGCTGGGTCTCTTTAGCTTGGAGAAAAGGAGACTAGGGGAAGGGACCTCATTAATGTTGATAAATATGTGAAGGGTGGGTGTCAGAAGGATGGTGCCAGGCTCTGCTCAGTGGCATCTAGTGATAGGATGAGGTGCAATGGGTGTGAGCTGGAACATAGGAAGTTCCATATAAGTATCAGAAGGAACTTCTTCCCAGGGAGGGTGACAGCACTGGAAGGGGCTGCCCAAAGTGGGTTGTGGAGTCTCCTCCTCTGGAGACATTTAAAAGCATCTGAATATGTCCCCATGCAACTTGGTCTAGGTGATCCTGCTGTAGCAGGGGGATTGGACTGGATGGTCTTTCGAGGTCCCTTCCAACCCCTAGTGTTCTGTGATTCTATATGCATGTTTAACTACTGCCTCTTCTCCCCAGATGAGCATGACTGTATCACATGCAGCACTATGTTTAGCAATCCCATAAGAACTTGCATACCCTAATTTTTTTGCCTGTGTAACCTTAAAACTGTGTTAGCAGCTCCTCATGTAAGATGGTTAAAGCTGCATGAATTTCATAAAGCAATCCATTTCATTTCCTATTTCTCCGTCTTCATTTTCACATCGAATCACCAGAGCACTGCTAATGATGCCTTTGCCTAATTAGAGGGGTCTGTACTAGAATAAGTTTATAATCAAGGACATTGTGTAATGATGCTTACATTTCTGCAGGGAAAATTGTTTCTGAATGTGCTGAATCCTTACAAAGCAGTTTTCTTTTGTCTGTTTTCATTTATGTATAAAGATGCCTGTCCTGCATGATTTTGTGTGGACATATAAACTTACATTTAGGATCTATAAGAGATTATTAAGTGGCTTTGATTGTTAAAGTCTGACAGTAATGATGTTAAACCCAGTAATTTTGATACTCACGATAATGCTCAGGCAAGCGTGAAAATATGATTTAATTAGAGCCAAGCTCCAAGCTGAAAGAAAACTTCACGTTGGACAATTTTCCGTGTGGTTTATGTTGTAGGTTGCAGTAGTTAACTACATGGTTTTGCTAATAGCTGCTTCTAAGCCAGCTGAAAATATATAGGGTATATATTTTGTTAATAGAGATCTTTTATATATATATATGTCTGTTTTACTGATCAGGTGATATATTAAGATAATTATAATTATCCCAACTTACTGGGTGAAGTTTCCTGAGCTGTATTATGGGGTGGATCAGAAGCTGGGTGGTTAGCAGATCAAGAGAGGTGTTTCTTCCTCTCTACTCTGCACTGGTGAGACCACATCTGGAGCATTGTGCCTAGTTCTGGGCCCCTCAGTTCAAGAGGAATGTGGAGCTGCTGGAGGGAGACCAGCACAGGGTGATGAGGACGATGAGGGAGGTGGAGCACCTCCCTTATGAGGAGAGGCTGAGGGAGCTGGGTCTCTTGAACTTGGAGGAGACTGAGGGGTGACCTCATTAATGTCTATAAATGTGTGAAGGGTGGATGTCAGGAGGATGGAGCCAGGCTCTGCTCAGTGTCATCTAGTGATAGCACAAGGGGCAACGGGTGCAAGCTGGAACGTAAGAGGTTCCGCATAAATATCGGAAGGAGCTTATTCCCAGTGAGGGTGACAGCACTGGAAGAGGCTGCCCAGGGAGGTTGTGGAGTCTCCTTCACTGGAGATGTTTAAAACCCCCCTGGACATGTTCCTGTGTGACTTGTTCTAGGTGATCCTGCTGTTGCAGGGGGATTGGACTGGATGATCTTTCAAGGTCCCTTCCAATCCCTGATAATTCTATGAAGGGTGTCCTCACAGACCAACCAGATTCATAATAATGAGTCTGAACTCAGTATAAGTTGCTCTACCAAAGGCACTTTGCTTTGGTTTCTAATGATTGATTAATCAGGCCCACGTGTATATTACATCACCCTTCTTTAATATCTACCACAAACACCCCCGTGGCTTAAGTTTTCCTCAACTAATTAAATGGTCCCTCAGTCAATCGAGCAGGATTAGCAAGTCTGGTGATGTTCCACTGAATGCTGCAGCAGTAAAATCTGCAGTGCTACCTACAGCAGTAGCAACCATCTTCGGCCACAGGATGCTAGAAAAAACCAGTATCCATCAAAGTAACAAGCATCGGCTCTGCTGATCCAAGCTGCTCTCTTAGCTGATGGCAACACCCTTTGCTTTACAGCAAAATAAGCCTTGGTAATCAGAGCTTTGTCTTGTGCTTTGCTCAGGAATCTTGTTTCCACTAGACGATTGTGATCATAGCAATAACAATAATGAAGCCCTCACCTCATCCTCTTTAGAGCTTGGCCCTATAAAAATGTGTGTTTCAGGAAAGACAAATAATGTTGGTGTTAAATCAAGTTTTAAACTTTAAAGTGGCTGTTGCTTAAAGAGACATTTATTCTTGGACATATAATTTCTCCTTACATCTACCAGGGAAAACACCCTTCCTTCTCACAGATTTATCATATTTAGGACATTTTGCTAGACACGAAAATCAATAAGGTTGCAAAAGCACTGAATGTCACTAGAAGTCTTTTATAATGAGATTTCCTTTTATTGGGGGATTTATGTTTCAGGTTTTGCCTGCTGGGTCGCAGTGTTACTCCATGGTGGTTCAGCAGGTAACAGATCTAGATGAAAGTGTTCCTGCTCACCGCAGTGGGTGTTGGACCTTTAAAGTCCCCTCCAACCCAAATAGTAGCCCCTGAGATTAGTAACCTCTTAGAGTAAACCCTTAGGTCAGTCAAGGCACATCTGAAGGAAAAAACTGATCATAAATCATTTTTGTGAGAAAATCAAAATATTCACTTTCTGTTAAAATTCAGTTCAGTGATGCTCACACATCACCATCAAGTGACCCCTGTGTTTACTGGTGTTTGACGCTGCCGGATCTGCTGCAGCAGAACAGAAACATCTCCTCAGCACAGAGGGAGGTTTTGTTTGCATCGTAATTTCTCCACCACTTTACTAAATCATAACCCATGTAGAACAATAGAGTAGTTTTGGTTGGAAGAGACTTCAAAGATCATTGAGTTCCAACCCTTCTGCCATGGGCAGGGCACCTCCCACTAGAGCCCAATCCAACCTGGCCTTTTACACTTGCAGGGATGGAGCAGACTCAGCCTCCCTGGGCAACCTGTTCCAGTGCCTCAGCACCCTCAGAGTAAGGAATGTTTTCCTAAAATCTAGTCTAAATATTTTTAGACTGTCTGTAAATGCAAAGAGCAGTTGTGGTTAAGCCCAGGGTATGATGCCTGCTGTGATGATCTGTTATAACATGATTTTATTTTGTTAAGCAACATTGTTTAGGACTCCTGAAACACTGTGTGAGAGCTCTCCTTTAAGGAACCACATGAAGTCAGAAGGGATCTGAAGCCATTTTTAAATGTCCAAAAGATGAGAAATCTTTATTTAAGAAAAATGTCAGAGGAAACCATTTTTATTTCTATTTTATGAAAACCCATTCTCATCCAATTTTAAGTAGCTGGCAATCTTGGGACTAATGTTAACACTTCTTACCTTTAATTGGTCTTTCTTGTTCTGATGAGAAATAACATTTTAGATTAGATAAATGTGTCTTGAATTGTCTTTCATTTTTTTCCCATTTCCCTTTTAAATGACTGCTCAAATATTTCTTAATTATGGTCAGTTTGATAAAAAAAGGTTAACTTTTTCTGTTTTTAGAAAACTTTTCCAAAGGTTTGGCGATGCTCCTCATGAGAAACAATTGCACTTCTAATTCATCTTCCTCTCACCTCCTTGACAAAATCTGATGTCAAAAGAAAGCAGATAGGTTCATCCTTGATTAGTGGCTTGTCTGTGTCCAAGTTGTGAAGACAGAAATAGCTCATAAATTGATGAGGATCTGAGGATCTGTAAACTCAATTTTTCTTTCAGGAAAACAAATTTAAAATCGTATGAATGTCTTTTCCTTGTTTAGGGAGTCTGGCTGGATCAGTTGGTAGAATATGGGACTCTGAATTCTTGGGGTCATGGGTTTGAGCCCCATGTAGGACATCTTGAGCCAGTACTGTAGGCTGACCCTGCTCCAGCAGTGGGGGTTGGACTTAGATGATCTTTTGAGGTCCTTTCCAACCTCTAACATTCTGTGATTCTGTGAAACAGGTTTTGGTTCTTCTTTTGCCATATGTAAGGAATCCCACATCTGCCATTTATTAACACTCAAAACTAGTCCTGACGCTAGAACCAGACATCAATCTGAGAAGGAACTTCTTCACAGTGAGGGTGATGGAGCACTGGAAGGGGCTGCCCAGACGGGGTTTTGGAGTCTCCTTCTCTGGAGACATTTAAAACCCACCTGGACATGTTCCTGTGCCACTTGGTCTAGGTGATCCTGCTGTGTCAGAGGGATTGGACTAGATGGTCTTTCGAGGGCCCTTCCAATCCTTAATGTTCTGTGATTCCATGATCATTTAAGTGTCACCTGACCTTTGTAATCCCACATCCAGGCTTCAGGGTTGTATACAGCCCTGATTGGAATATCTAAGTCTGAAAGCCTCCACCATCTATTTGGTAGAGACTACTAGCATCAGCTCAAGCTAGATGTACTTATTATACATGAGTGAGCCCAAACAAGTTAATTTTCCACAGGATTTAATATGACAGCATTTGGTAGAAGCACCAAGACTGTGATGTATTGTACAGCAATTAAAACCTGTGAATGAAAAACCAGAGTCTTGCATCCAGCCCAAGCTTAGTTATTCATGCAGAACCTAAACCAACCTAGACAAATAACAGAAGCTAAATGACTCTGTAAGTCTTGAAGCCCTTTTCATTTGAAACAACACACAAATCTGACAGGTTATAATATTTTGGGGCTGTTCCATAATACTGGCTTTGAAGTCCTTCCTCCCCCCAGTGAACTCATGGATTAAGGAAACAAGCAAGGATTTAAACTGTCATCATCTGGATGTGCATGTTTGATGCCATTTGTTGTCTTCAGAAGCTTCTGAAGCATTAATCAGCAGTTACTTGAAACAGTTGCTCCATCATACCTCATATATACACAACCTCTGTGCAATATTCATTAGGCTTTCTGAAAAGGAACAGCTCATTGGCACATAAAGAAAGAGCTTGTGAGGATTAAATCAAATCGTTGACTTAATTTAAGTCAGTCAGTTAATTACTGCACTAGGGAACAATCTACTGAACTAAGGAAAAATTAAATGGACTGTGATGTCTATGCATGTCTTTACTCATATAGCCAATCATATGGATAATGATGAGGAGCCATTATCAGGAATCTTCTCCAGAAGTAATCACTATGATCAGGTTTGTAGACATCACAATTCTTCCACAGCTGGATGAATCAGTCATGGGAAAGACATCTCAGTGTGTGTGTCTGTGTGAACAGATGCAGGGTGTGAAGGAAGAAGCAGAAGTGATGTGGGAAGAGAATGTAATGGGTCACACATGGTCAGGCTTCCAAGGTGATGAAAAGACAGATGCTTCCTGTGCTACCCTGTGGGGATAGTATTTCTTGTAGTCCCAAATCCCACTGGAAGCTGATGGACTGAGATCAAGTTTGGAGCAACCCACACAGACCCAATGGCTATGGAGAATGAATGCTTTCCATTTTATTTTGACCTGCCAATGGATCAGAAACTTTCTGTGCTTAGAAAGCTCTTCTACTTGGTGTGTCTTCTGATGAGTTCTCAAAACAGGCTCCTTTAAATGAAGACATTTGAAACCCACACGTTCCTGTGCAACTTGGTCTAGGTGGTCCTGCTGTGGCAGGGCGATTGGACTGGATGATCTTTTGAGGTCACTTCCAATCCCTAATGTTCTGGGTTTCTGTGAGAGCAGTGGTCACACTGCTCTCAAGGCTTTGGCTCAATTCAGATGCTGTCACAAGACATTTCACTTTCTTCCAGGATGTTATTACCTTAACCTCAGATATGGGCACAGTGAGATAGCTACAAATCATAGGTTGGCATTTTCAGGCCTGAATGCATAAGCCACACATCTTAAAATACATGCTGGTCATTGATTTGCCAAACCAGAGGGGATCTGCCAAAGCATTTGTAGTCTCTGATCCCTCAGACAGACCTCTCTTGTGGTCTCTGTTTGCGACTGAAAAGTACAATTAAGGTACCACTGAAGGTTAAAGAGAAGTACTGTCAATAACACCTCCTCTAAATGAGTGAGAAATTGTGTCTGCAGAATGCTCAGGCACTGTAATGAACTGTAAGGGAGAAATGCTTAGCCCTTTAAATGAGCTTTGGGAGCGCTGGAGTAGTAGCTGTTAAGAAACGAATTTACCTTAAACACGTCTTCACTCATCCCTGTAGGTTCATATCATGAAAGCTAAAAACTCCAGAGCTTAAGGTAGAAAATGGACCCATTTGTTCCACATAAAACTTGTCTGTCTTGTGATCTGCCTGTATGGTCTCTTCACAGGCAGGGAGGGTCAGGGCACAAAGCAGGAAAAGTTGAAAGCCTTCATCATTCATTTACCTGCTAGATGACAGTCGCTACCATCCAACAGGCTGATGACTGCTACACCTGCTCTCAGCAGTCTCCAGAGCTGTGGGAAGCACTAACATAAGGTTAGGCTATCAGAGGGAGCTGTGGTTACTTCTCACCCTTCAGAGGTGTGTGTTTGGGGTATGGACATATCCATATGGTCTGAAGTCTGAGCTTCTGGCTTTTTATTGCAGAGACTTCACATACCTGTTGTGGAGAGATCCTTTGTGGAAGCGTTTCTTTCTCCTTTTGTACCCCCGCAGAATAAGTCAGAATTTAGTCCCTGACACTTCAACGTTCAGTCTTGATCTGTAATGAGACCACCAGATTTTGCCTGCCCTTGGTAGGAGCTGCAATACCCACAGGCAAAGCTGTACTCAGTCTGTGTGATGTCAACAGCATTAAGTTCATTCAGATCTTGTGCTGCTAGCAACTCCTGGGTAGTTTAAAACTGAATCTTTAAAAGTAGACAAGGGCATCTGATATATATTTTCAATGAGGTTGATGTAGGATGCAGCAAGTTAAGGTCATTTTTGCTTCAGTACATGCTGGATGTGTTTAAAGGTTGCTTAGATGTGATGCTTAGCAGTATGGTTTGGTGGTGAACTTGGTAGAGTAGGGTTAATGGTTGGACTCCATGATCTCAAGGGTCTTTTCCAACCTGAATGATTCTATATAACTGTTCCATGGGACCATTTGTTCCAAAATGACAATTAACAATCTGTTTGTTTTGCATTCCACAAGTATCCTTGGCAGCAACATTCTTCTTAAATCCATCGTCAACCAAAGCAGGCAGGATACTTAACTTTCCACCTTCACAGAATCATAGAACAGCTAGGGCTGGAAGGGACCTTAAAGATCTTCTAGTTCCAACCCCTCTGCAGAGGCAGGGACAGCTTCACTAGAGCAGGTTACTCAGGGCCCCAGCCAACCTGGCCTTGATGCAGCAGCCACAACTTCCTTGAGCAACCTGCTCCAGCATCTCAGCGCCCTCATGGGAAAGAATTTACTCCCAATGTCCAACCTCAATCTCCCCTCTTCAAATCTCTAATAATTTCCCTTTATCCTCTGACTACCACCCATGTAAAAAGCCCTACCCTAGCTTTCTTGTAGCCCTCTTTAGACATCTGAAAGCAGCTAGAAGGTCACCTCGGAGTCTCATTTTTGGAGGCTGAACAACCTCAACTTGCTCAGCCTGTCCTCAGGGAGGAGGTGCTTCAGCCCTTTGATTTTAGTTGCTCTCCTCTGGATCCATTCCAGGAGCTCTATGTCCTTCTTATGTCGGGGACTCCAGAACTGGACACAGTACTCCAGGTGAGGTCTCACAAGTGCAGAGTAGAGGGGGAGAATCATCTCCCTCAAGTCACTGCTTCTTCTGATGCAACCCAGGACATGGTTGGCTTTCTGGCCTGTCAGAGCACACTGATGGCTCCTGCTCAACTTCTTTCCTACCACCCCACCAAATCTTTCTCTTCAGGTCTGTCCTCAATCCTTTCTCTTCCCAATCTGTACTCATGCATGGGACTGCCTTGATCCAGATTGCAGAACCTTGCACTTGCCCTTGTTGAACTCCATGCAGCTTGCACAGCCCACTCTTTGAGCTTGGCAAGGTCCCTCTGGATGGCCTCCCTTTGCTCCAGCATGTTGACTTACTGAGGGTGCATTCAATTCCACAGTCCATTCTGCTGACAAAGGTGTTAAATAGCACTGGTCCAAGTACCAGCCCTTGAGGAAACCACTTCACATGCATTCTTCTCTTGGAAGAAATGCTTTGCATCCAGAAAAAAGAGCTGAACTGGCACATCTGCAAGCCAGGGAAAAGGGGAAGATCGCTTCCCATAAAGCAGCCTCCCAGCTCACACTGGCAGCTCTTTGGTGTGCGACAGCCGCATCGATCCAGGAGCCACGTCACAATCGATCAGCTTCTCAGAGGACTGTGTAAGGATTGCAAATGTTTAAGTTAACTAAGAGCACAGTAAAAAGTTTTACTGAAATTAAAAGTGACTCTTTGCCAGCTGCAGGCACCTACCACCCATTCTTTACCTTAGCTTGCATGAGGAAATAGTTACCTGAATTTAACTCTCTCAAGACACTGCTACCATAAAGAGCTGGCTAAGGGTGCTGTTTGTTAATAGTAGTGTCAGGACATATCACAGTGACAAAAGGTGCTGAAACAAATCTCACGAGCTGTAATCTGAATTTCTACGTTTCCCTCAGAACAATAAAGCTGTTCTGCACCATTTTTAAACACAATGAAAACCAACATGCAAGAACATTGGCTACAAATCCAGATGAGCAAGGTGTATGTGTCTGCTCCTCTGCCTCACCTCTCTTATCATTTGCACAAAGGGAACCGTTGTTAGTACTGGGATGGGACTTCCTTGCCGTGAGTGGTGTAAGGAACACCACGATGGTATTGCTGAGCCTTGCTGGAAATGTCTGTGGTTACCTCTGCCTGTCCCTGGTGCCATCAGTGCAGGCTTATTGGCCCCTTCTGTTTCTCCTTCAAACTCTCGTCTGGTCCTACCTTGATGTGTTTTGCCAAGAGCAGACCTGGGCACATGCTCCATAGCACCAGCCTGGCCTCACATTGACCTGTCCATGCTGGAACACGCCATTTCATGAGTGCACTTGAGTCTTTCTATCCTTTTCTTCTGCAGTTTTGGTCTGGTTTTTGTCAAGTGGGGATGAGTTTCACAGAATCATCATGGCTGGAAAGGACCTCCAGGGTATATCGAGTCCAACCTTTTGTCCTAGTATCTGACCGCTAGACCATATCCCTAAGCACTGCGTCCACTCATTTCAGATCATAGGAAGGTATTTTGCTGTTAATCTTTTCTATTCCCTGTGTCTGTCACAGGGAAAATGTGAAAGGACCACCTGACACTCTCAGGACTTTCCAACAGCATCACCCACTCACTGATAAAAAACCCCTGAAGGGAAATATGCCCATTGGGAGCTGAACTGTGGTGGGGTATAGATCAGTATTTTGCCTGGTACAGTGATAAGTTACAAGATCAGTTTCTCATTCAGATAGGAACTGCAGTTTGCAATGTATTAAATGCAGATTAGGTGCCCAGAACCATGGGAATATTTTCTGGCCCACTGCATAAACTAACCAGACTAAGAAATGCTCAGTCAACCTGGAGACAAAGGAAGTTTGGAGTGGCCACCATGCCGTAACACTTGCTTTATGTTATATAACCTACTTATCAAAGATAATATCTACTGGTCGAAAATCAGCCCCTACACCTCTCTAATACCTGACAAAAAGACTGAACATCTTCACACAAAGCTTGATGCTCAAAACTTGGCCATTGCCTTTCCCTAAGAAAGAAAAATGCTCAGCTTCAACATGTATTCAATTATTTTTCCTCCTGCCTGGTGTCAGACTTATGTCCTTACAAAAGGCTCTTCCCTTTGCTTTTATTCCTGCTTCTGAGATCTTGTAGTTTCTGTTATAAAAATACAATTTTGCCTGCAAATGCCCGTAACCGACATCTTTATTACAGGGTGGAACAGAAAGAAAAAAGTCTGGAAAGAGAGAGAAAACCCTGTAGATCAAATGTGTTTGTACTAAGTCTTATCAGCCTTGCCCTCAGGACCATCTCTCACATTAGCTGTGTCTTTCCAACAGAGGAAACAGCTCTTGGCAATGACCTTTCCGAATCAGTGGCGTATCCTACATGTGCAGCAGAGCACGGCATTTCTCACCAGAAACCTTTCTTCCTGCTCTCAAATTCTCCTTTCCTGTTTAACTGCTCCCGGGCACACCTAGCAGCTCCTGTCTTTCTCACACACGTTCACAAATAGTTGCCCAGAGAGTCTCAGAGATATGAACAAGCTTCTGCAGACTGAGAGGCTCTTTTCTAACTTGGAATTCACAACTAAACACTGGAACTCGTTATTCTCCTGCAAGCTATCAGCACCTTTTGCACCTCTTTGTGTCTCTGGTGGGTTAGGACTCCTTCAGAAGCAGTTGATCTATGTACTCTGGAAAGAAGTGCTCCCCTACAGTAACAGTGGCACCAAGGGTTTTGCTTGTGCTCTACAGCACTGTCTAAAGCACTGAGCAAACATCTACATAACTAGGACAAGTGTAGAGTTGGCATCTGGGCAAGAACAACCCCAGCTACCAGTATAGGTTGGGGACTGACCTCCTGGAGAGCAGTGTAGGAGAAAGGGACCTGGGGGTCCTGGTGGACAGCAGGATGACCGTGAGCCAGCAATGTGCTCTTGTGGCCAAGAAGGCCAACAACATCCTGGGATGGATCAGAATGGGGGTGGTTAGCAGACTGAGAGAGGTTCTTCTCCTCTTCTACTCTGCTCTGGTGAGACCACATCTGGAGTATTGTGTCCAGTTGTGGGCCCCTCAGTTCAAGAGGGTTGATGTGGAGCTGCTCAAGAGAGTCCAGTGTAGGGCAACAAGGATGATGAAGAGAGTGGAGCACCTCCTTTATGAGGAGAGGCTGAGGGAGCTGGGTCTCTTTAGCTCGGAAAAGAGGAGACTGAGGGACGACCTCATTAATGTCTATAAATATGTGAAGGGTGGGTGTCAGGAGGATGGAGCCAGGCTCTTCTCAGTGTCATCTATTGATAGGACAAGGGGCAATGGGTATAAGCTAGAGCATGCGAGATTCCATATAAATATGAGAAGAAACTTCTTCACAGTGAGGGTGGCAGAGCACTGGAAGGGGCTGCCCAGGGGGGTTGTGGAGTCTCCTTCTCTGGAGTCATTTAAAACCCGCAGCTTTTAAGTGTCTCCAGAGAAGGAGACTCCACAACTCCCCTGGGTAGCCCATTCCAGTGCTGTCACCCTCACTGTGAAGAAGGACATAAACCCTGGTAATAAACAGAGTTTATTGAATTTGTTAATTTCATTAAACATCATCATGAAGAAGTTCCTTCTCATATTGATGTGGAACCTCCTCTATTCCAGCTTACACCCATTGCCCCGTGTCCTATCATGTAGGCCATGTGTGTAGTAGGAGGCAATGGATCACTCTTCTCCTTTCTCATGTGATTGTGTAGAGCAGTTGGTCTGTGTCCATCTTTAATACATCATTGATAAGGAGCTGTTATTTTTCCAGCACGAGAATGTCAGACGAGTGCCAGGGGTGTCAGTGCTCGCCGGTGTAGATTAGCCAGCAGATTAGAATTTAATTTTACCTCTGCGTGTTGCTTTCCATCAATGTCTGTGGAAGCATCAGGTCTACAGGGGAGAAAGGCAGATCAAGCACACACCAACGCCAGCAAGAACTGTGATTGCATCTGCATCCTAGCAATACAAGGAGCAGATGAAAAAGGGGCAGAGTGTGATAACAAATGACTGTCATTTTAATGAATTCGGGATGCAACACAGAAACACATTAGTCAGGAGTTCTGCAGCACCAAGCAGAACGCTGGAGCTGAAATTTAGCAGCAGATACCAATTGTTTTAAGCAGAACATGCAAACACCTACTCACATACATTGGCTTTTTGAAATCCTGGTAGGCAAATACAATTAATTTAACTCACCTCTAGAAATTATATATCGATCTGACAGAAAACCTTCTAGATCAAAAAAACAGAGATAACTTGGAGGCTGACTTTAATGACACTCTGTGCTCATCAGAGTGCAGACAATGGCAGGAACTGTTTTCTGTTAAGAAAGTGAGGATAAAAGCTACAGACAAGATGTTGTTACTTTAAAAAATTATTATTTATTAGTGTGTTTAAATTAAAGTCTGAAAAGAAAAAAAACCCAGAGGTAATTCAATGTAAGTGGGAGAGAGACTAAAACTGGGTAAAAGAGAGGGTGGTGTGCTGCCAGGGAAGAAGAAACACCGTGAATAGCATTAATGATTTCTTGAAATGGATGGAAAATTGGTCCTTCATTCAACACATGTTGAATGTTTTGAGACTGTGGTGCCTGCAGATCTCTGCTGCAGAGGGCTCACATGATGGCTGCAGCCTTTAGTCCCTCACCCCAAAGCCACTGAAAACTCAGACTGGCTCAGGAGAAGAGAAACGCCGATAGCTAAAGGAGAAAACCTAACTCCTTGGATATTTTGAACACAGAGATCCTGAGAGACAACAGTACATGGTCTCACTTTTCACAGTTAAAAGTATTTGAAAATGTATTTGTGACTGTCCTGGTTTCTGTGGGACTGGATCCCAGGGCAGCCCTGGTGAGCAGCCAGGAACAGTTTGGAGTCAGCCAAGGCAGCTGCCCTTGACTTGGCTCACAGGTGGATCCCACAGCAGTATAAAGGGAGAGTTGGCTGACGGTGAGGGCTTCTCCTCATTCTCCTGCTCCTCCCCATCCCTGGAAGGTGTTTTTCACCATCCTGCTCCTGAGGACTGCCTTCTTGTTTCTTGTGACTGCTGGGCACCCCCTGGGCTCAGTATAACTGTGTACACTTCATGTTGGCATTGAGGTCAGTCTGACTGATTCTGTTGTGCTGGGTCTGACTGAGATGGAGGTAACATTCTGCATAGCTGGGCACTTGTGTGCCTGTGGGTGGTGCTGAGAGACTTTCTTTGCTTTGCATGGAAGTTTTTTTCTTACTTCCATCCATTCAACTATCTTCATCTAGACCTGTTTTCCCACTTCCAGGTTTCCAGTACTCTTTTGTCTTGCTGCATGGTGTGAGGCAAGCTGGTTGGGTGTTTGGCTGCTGGCTGGGGTCAACCCACCACATCTGTTGCAGGTGGCCCTTGCATTTAGAATCATAGAATCATTAGGGATTGGAAGGGACCTTGAAAGATCATCTAGTCCAATCCCCCTGCCACAGCAGGATCACTTGTTTTTGTTGAACTTCACAAGAACATTCGTGGTCCCATTTCTGTCCATGTCTCTCTGACTCATGCTCCTGGCTAGCAGTTTCATGGTTGTGACCCTCAGGGACTAATTCTAGAACTCAGGTTAAGATACTTTTGTGTTGTCAAAATAGTTATTAACAAGTGTTTGCAAATAAATTCTTCAAAAAGATCAATACATTCACCAAGAGGCGCATAAAGTGTGTCCAGTCAAAGAGAAGCACGGACGCATCGGAAGTAATCATTGAGCAGATGAAATATCTAGTTATAAAAATAATGAGAATAACACTTTTGAGGTAATGAACAAATCAATTTTCTCAAGACTATAAATCCGTGACATTAACTACCTTAAGCCAATATTTACAGGTGCTGCCTGAAATCAGATAAAGTAGAAAATAAACCTATAAATTTAATTAATTTAGATTTATTTTTTGAGTGAATAACTTCTGATTTATAAGGGTATCTGAGAATTGCTTCTTATTTAAGCAATGGTCCCATAGGGTTTGGTATTTGTGGGATGAATGACTTGGAGTGATGGCTCCCTCCCTACATTCCTGTGGGAGGAAACTGGCATTCTAAAACTTGAGCAAATTAAAACCTTTCTGTTTGCGATTGCTAATTGCATCTGGTGGAGGGAAACAAATGAGGAGGTTGGTTCGTTTGTAGAATGTGACATTGTGGTTTGGAGAACATTTTCACCTGGCACAGACTGCATCCTGCTGGAGCGTGTGAGTGCTGTTTTGTTAAAAAATGCTCCCTCCAGTTTCACCATCAGTCAAATCACTGCTTTGGACCACTCTCTAGGACATGAAACTCTCAATTTCACGGAAACTGATACAACATGAACTGGGAACCAGCCCACACAATAATGGGAAACCTAATGTGTTTTAACCTCAAATAATTTGTTCTTGCTTGGGTATTATGGAACAAATCCTGCCTGTGTTAGACACACCTTTGGGCTCAGAAATGAGGCCCCTTTGCTGGTCAGGTTTACCAGGCTACAGGAGGGTCAGCTACAATCACACAACATTAGGGGATTTCCCTGATGAGGAAAGGCTGAGGGAGCTGGGTCTCTTGAGCTAGGAAAAAAGGAGACTGAGGGGTGACCTCATGAATGTTGCTAAATATGTGAAGGGTGGGTGTCAGGAGGATGGAGCCAGGCTCTGCTCAGTGTCATTTAGTGATAGGACAAAGGGCAATGGGTGTCAGCTGCAACATAGGAGGTTCCACATCAATATGAGAATGAACTTCTTCCTGGTGAGGGTGACAGAGCACTGGAAAAGGCTGCCCAGGGGGTTGTAGAGTCTCTTTCCCTGGAGATGTTTAAAACCTGCCCAGATCTATTCCCTTGCTACTTGATCTATGTGATCCTGCTGTGGCTGGGGGATTGGACTAGATGATCTTTCGAGGTCTCTTCCGATCCCTAATGTTCTGTGATTGAGTATGATCCCTGCTCTAGTGTGACCTATCAAAAATATGAATGCTTTTCCACCTCACTCAAGCAGAGAAGTGTAAGGTTTGAAGGTTCAGTCATCAATGCATCAGTGAGGTATCTTTGAATAAGCGGGTGCACAGCTCTGGTGCAGATGTTGGAAAGCCTTCATCACACGGTATGAACTACAACGCAGGAGAAACTCTATCTATATATATCCATCTGTTTTGGTAGATTTAGACTGACGGAGTCCCTTCCTTTCTAACCATTCCTGGTGTTTTATCTCCAGCTCTGAGCAGCCACGAGGCGCCCCAAACCCGTGCGCACACGCATTGGCACACATTCCAATTTTAGAACAAATAAAATTTCATTCAGAGAGAAGTGCAGGGTTTTTTTATGTTTTCTGTGCTCTCTTTGCAGAACTGAGATTATTTAGTGCTCTTACAGAAGCTATGATCTTAAAGGCTAGTGTTCAGGAGTGATAAAGATGACTAAGTGACACGCAAAGTGTTCGGAAGCTTTTACTTGTTTTACTGAAATGGGATTGTTTGTATATCTGTTTACTTTGCTGGCTCTTAAGATTCTGTAGACCCTATTATACAGTTATATATAAAAATCTTTGGAAACCCCTTAAAATGTGCTGTTATGGATGTGCTGTATCACCTTGTGATCTCACAAGAACTGAGAAATACTCTCAGTTAGAAATGAATAAAGTGATCTTGAATCACAATTCAGCATTTAAGATAACTTGAAGAGGCTCCCAAACCCTAAGCTAAGATTCTAGATGTGTGAGATAGCACGGAGCATCAATCTAATCATTCCCAGTCTTAGTTAAATTCCATGACAATTCCTGTAGTAGAAGAATGTAATGAGTTCCTTCCATAACTGTGGATCTTTGTTCAGCACCCCTATTTGGGCTCAGTTTATAAAATAGCAGCCTGTGAGCTTTATTCTTCCCTCACAAAGGATCCATAGTAAGCTGCAGAGAATTCTCAATCTGCTTACGTTCTGAAGACATTTACTTTGTCCCTAGCTCCTACAGTTGTGTATCATGGCTCCTTTTAAAAATGTATTTCCTTATGTTTAGCTTCCAGAGCCATGAAGTCTACCAATGGATTTTGCTTTTCCTTTCCTTTCACGTGTGCCAATGTTAATAATTTTTCCCTTTAATGCAGCTTTAGAGCATGAGCTGCTAATTAGAACACTGAACCTCTCTTTGTTTTCTGTCCAAAATGAAGCCAACATGGAAATTAGATTAGCTAGTCTAGTCTTGTTTTAAATGAGGAAATTGTAATGGCTTGTTTCACATATCCCTCAGTAGGTTACCTCTGTTATCATGGACTTAATTACATCCCAGTACAGGCAGATGCCAGAACTGAGTAGAAATGTACAAAACCTCAACCATGTTGCTTCCGTGTATCCTTCCTCCAGAGACTTATATGCAGATACTGGTGAATCACAGGACATTAGGGATTGGAAAGGACCTCAAAAAATCATCTAGTCCAATCACCCTGTCAGAGCAGGGTCACCTAGATCAAGTAGCACAGGAATATGTCCAGGCAGGTTTTTAATGTCTCCAGAGAAGGAGACTACACAACCTTCCTGGGCAGCCCCTTTCAGTGCTCTGTCACCCTCACCGTGAAGATGTTCCTTCTTATAATTTTGTGGAACCTCCTGTGTTCCAGCTTACATCCCTTGTCCTATCATTATATGCCACTGAGACAAGTCTGGCTCCATCCTCCTGGCATGCACCTTTTACTATTCAATCTAGTCATTAATGACTTGGATGAGGGTTTAGAGTGCACCATCAGCAAGTTTGCTGATGGCACAAAGCTGGGTGGTGTCGCTGACACCCCAGCAACACCTGGGCAGAGAGAAACGTAATGAACTATAACAAGGGTAAGTGTAGAGTCTTGCATCTGGGCAAGAACAACCCCAGGTACCAGTATAGGTTGAGGATTGACCTGTTGGAAAGCAGTAGAGGAGAAAGGGACCTGGGGGTCCCGGTGGCCAGCAGGATGGCCATGAGGCAGCAATGCGTTCTTGTGGCCAAGGCGGCCAACGGCATCCTGGGGTTCTGCAATCTACTGCATGGCTCAACTAGAGAAGAAGAACAGCAATTCAGCCATGAGGAAGGAGATATTCTGTTGACACAGTTAGACATCTGCACTGTAGACTAGGAATCTCCCAAAACAGTTACTGTAAGGACAAAGATACTTCAAATGTAAAGGTCATGTCATGCTATTGAAGATGGCATGGGCCAGAGATTTACTTTAAGATCAGCAGTTTTCCCAAAGGACTATGAAAGTGGTTGAGATGACTAGTTCAAATAAAGGTGACTACACTGCAATATCTGAGGTCAAAGAAGACAAATTCCACTTGGGCTAAAAGAAAAGCAGGTTACAACAGAGTTCTATGGACTTTTCATAGGTGTAAGCATATCCATAGCTTCTGCAGGGAGTAGTGGAAGATGCTCATGTTGGGAAACAAGATTTGGGTTTCTTTGTCCCAGTTACTGTGTAGATTACGTCCTAAGGAAGAAAAGAGTGAAGACCCTTGTTAAACGTTCTTGTCACGGAAAACTGCCAATTTCTAAGTTACAGCAAATGAATCACCTAATGAGAAGACACAGTATGATTTAGCACTTGAAAAGGCTGAAAACCCCCTGAATTGAATTTTCACATACACTGACTCATCTTTCAGAGAAATACAGACGAGACAAACACGTAGATATAACAGCTTATTCAGCATGAGTAAGGCAACATGGAAACTTAAAACACAGCTGGCATTGTAGGGTTTAGGTGTTTTAATGAAAGAAATAGAAAAGTCAGAGTATGTCTGTAGCAGTGACAAATGACAAAGGAAAGTTAACTGCGAGCAGCACAATACTCAAAGATGGCAAAATACACAGCTCTCAGTGAGCTTGCGTAGAAAGGTGAAATAAAAGGCACTAAAAAGGTAAAAAAGATAAAACTTGAAGGACACAGAACTGCTGGGGAGAGTCCAGTGCAGAGCCACAAAGATGATGAAGAGAGTAGAACACCTTCCTGATGAGGAAAGGCTGAGGGAGCTGGGTCTCTTGAGCTTGGAGAAAAAGGAGACTGAGGGGTGACCATATTAATGTGAAGGGTGGGTATCAGGAGGATGGAGCCAGGCTCTGCTCAATGTCATCTAATGATGGAACGAGGGGCAATGGGTGACAGCTGGAACACACAAGGTTCTACATAAATATGGAAAGAAACTTCTCCATGGTGAGAGTGACAGAGCACTGAATGGGGCTGCCCAGGGAGGTTGTGGAGTCTCCTTCTCTGGAAATGTTTAAAATCCTCCTGCATATGTTCCTGTGTTACTTGATCTAGGTGATTCAGCTCTGGCAGGGGTATTGGACTAGATGATTTTTTGTGGTCACTTCCATCCCTAATGATCTGTGATTCTGTAAGAAACCTGCCTCTCTGAGGTGTGTCTCACTGAGTTCAGTAACTGTTCTGAACACTCAGCTACTGCATAGCCTCTCACTCAATCATAAGACAGGCTGAAGCTCCATCTACCATGGAAACTCTTAGTATTCTGCTAATATCAGATGCTTAATGATTCCAAGCCAAGGAAACAACTACTTTTAGTTTCATTACCATCCTGTGTTCAGCCTGAGTTTCTAACAGAGAAGGAGGAAGACATGGGAGAAGAAAGCAATGAGGATAATTATTGTGTGTATTAGTGTAGATAGAAAATAGCTGGAAAGGGAACAGTGCTGGTGAAGATTTAGTCACACTTTGCTGTTGGGTTAGAGTGGCAGCAAACCAGTAGCCTGGTTTCATACTGATGAGACTGAGATTGTGGTTTAGAATTCAGAGCTCAGATCAACTTTGTCTGGGTGGCATAAGAAAAACAGATTGCTTCACAGAAAGCACTGAGGTTCATGCATTGAAAATTGCTCAGGTCTTCTGCCGTGCTCGCTGGCTGGAAGAAACCCATCATTCCCTTTGAAAGGGAAAAAGAAGTAAAGCTGGTTTCCATAACTCTGGGAGAACTGGAGACTTTTTCAGGCATTTTAAAAAATTGTCATCACTAAACATTCCTTCCAGAGTGGTTCTTATTTAGGTTTTAATTCCTTCTGCTGTTATCCTGACATTAGGTATGTGGAGGCGAAACCAACCAGGTGGTGATTCCCAAGTGCACAACATGCATTTGGCTCAGGTTTATTGGAGTTAAATTTTCTTACCAGCTTTGAGCAGGATAAGTGTCTATGTGTGATCTGTTGAAGTGGCATCAGTTTAAAAGTTCTACTTATTAAGCTCAACTTACAAGTTATAATAATGAAGAGAGACCTGTTTTGTAGAGATTCTGATCTCACTGGTGGGAATAGGTCATTCACACCTACCTAAAATCCCAAATATATCTACAGGAGACATAGAGGTTAAACTAGTGCTTGGTCATACAATAGAATCATAGAATCACAGAATCATTCAGGTTGGGAAAGACCCTTGAGATCATCGAGTCCAACCATCAACCCTACTCTACAAGTTCACCCCTAAACCATGTCCCCCAAAACTCTATCTAAGCATCTTTTAAACTCATCAATGGTTGGTGACTCAACCACCACTGTGGGCAGCCCATTCCAGTGCCTGACCACTCTCTCCATGAAGAATTTCTTCTTGATGTCCAGTCTAAACCTCCCCTGTTGAAGCCTGAAGCCCTTCCCTCTGGTTCTGTCACTACTTACCTGTGAGAACAGCACCAACATCTCTACATTGTCTCTTCAGATAGTTGTAGAGAGCAATGAGGTCTCCTGTAAGCTTCTTCTTCCTCAAACTAAACAACCCTAACTCTCTCAATCAGTAATGTCTTTTAAGATGTGTAGCATGCCAGGCTCACCAAGGAGACAACCTTCTTTGCACAACTGAAAATGGACACTACGATTAGCAAAAGCGGTTAGATTTCCCAGGCTGTAAAATTCAGCTCACACTGGGTTTGCATGGCTGGGTTTTGGTAGCTGGAGGCTACAGGGATGGCTTCTGTGCAGAAGGGCTAGAAGCTTCCCCTACCTCTTAAAGAGCTAAAGCCAAGGTCTCTCCCTGGTGTTCAAGGCTGAACCTAGCAGCATCTCTTCCTTCAGAATAGGAAAAGGTTGCTGTGCAACAGCAGCTGGACAAAAGAGTGAAAAAGGAGGGGGTGGAGGTACTCCAGACTTAAGAACTGTTTTCCCTGCAGCCTGTTGTGAAGACCACAGTGAGACAGGCAGCTCCCCTGCAGCCCATGGAGATTTATGGTGTAATTCTAATTGTAATTACTTTTAATTGAAACAGCCCAAAACTTCCAGCTTGCCAGCATAAGGAAAATGTAACTTTACGTTTTTGATGCCTATGGAGAGCTGTAACTCACTGGCTTCCTACCCCCTGGGTACTGCTGTTGTCAATTACAGGCATTTCTGGAGTGTGAAACCAACACAGGAACACTTTGTTCATCTGTGCTGTCTGTTTGACTGTCTGAGTAATTACCAGATTGCTGCACTTTCAGAGGAGACATTGGGTTCATTTTGGAACTGGAGATATGACTGTGTTGGAATCCTAAAGACTTTCATTTCCATCACTGTAGTTTCAGTATCTCTAATGTCTTGCTATAAGTTTTCCAGAGATGCTTTTCTGTTTGTCTTTAGGCAACTTTCATAGTTGCTCTGAACGCTACCTCTATGGGATAGAAAATTCTTGCTAAAGCACAACTGTGTTGGTAGGTGGAGATAGTGGCAGGAGACTAAAAAAAATCAAGGAGACAACAGAGATCTAATTCATATGTTTTCTCAGTGGCATCTAATGACAGGACAAGGGGCAATGGGTGTGAGCTGGAACAGAGGAGGTTCCACATCAATGCGAGAAGGAACTTCTTCACGGTGAGGGTGACAGAGCCCTGGGAGGGGCTGCCCAGGGGGACTGTGGAGTCTCCTTGTCTGGAGACATTTAAAACCCACCCGGACATGTTCCTGTGTGACTTGGTCTAGGTGATCCTGCTTTGGCAGGGGCATTGGACTAGATGGTCTTTCGATGACCCCTTCAATCCCTAACGTTCTGTGATTCTGTACATAAATTTGATAGTACAGAAGGAATCAGCAATGAAAGGGTGTCCAACAATAACCAAAACCTCTCCAGATGGAGTCCTTCCTGCCCTCATCCATTCCTTTCCCATTTACCAAGTGTGAGTCCAACCTTTGGCCACAATCAAGGAATCGATTGGTGAATATACAGATGAGGAACAGAGCCCTGAAAGCACTCCACCTAAGAGCTTTTCCTGATTAAAATCAGAGTGACTTAACGATTGCCTATTAATTAACACTTGTAAAAGTTCACAACTGTAGCTGTATTGCAGAACAGCTGCAGTCTCTGGCTCCTAAACTTGTAGCTGACACCCCAAGTGTAGGGCAGGAAAGCGCTGAGCAGCGATTCCTGCTCTTCTAGTCCCAATATTTGTTCATACAAGAGACCTCTCAGAAGACACTTGCTGCTGTATGTTGGGGTTTTCATGCAAAAGGAGCTGGGGTGCTGGAGAAAAGGAGAAGGTGAGCAGATGAGCAAAGCATGAAGGGTGGATGGTGCACTCCTGGGTCTCATCACAACTTTTAAACAGGGCTTCCAGCACTGGAGACTGGGGAGTACTTTTAAGTTTAAGGATAACTTAATGCATCAAGGTGTTTGTTGTCCTTTCTAAGCTGCCAGATAACTCCTTTTCTCCACATAGGGACTTCATACCAGTGGAAGTCTGATGTGCCATGGTGCTATCCTACCCCAACAGCTGCCCTTGACTCTCTAGGGCAGAACAGACCATAAATCAAACACAAATATCAAAAGCAACTGCTAGTCACGTTCTAGTGAGAACCTAATTGCTACAAGTGTCCTCCTCAGCAGCAAGACTCACTTCTTTCTAGTCTGTCATCTGTTTTGAACTCTGAATCCTCCTTTCCAACTCAGTGATGACTCCAAACTTCAAGTACTGTTCAGAATTCTCTTTAATCCTGAAATACATCATGTAATCATTCTACTACAAAGACACAGTAAGTAGAGTTTTGTAGAGCTGAAGAAATTAGTTCCATGTTTCAGCAAATTGCTTATATGATCTTGTTTCTGCAATCAAACTTTTCCACTAACAGTCCTAGAGTAGCACACAGATGAACCTCCCCATGAGTTTACTGGTATTATTAGCACTGGCCAAGTCAACAGACTCAAACTTCTGCGTGTGGTGTGACTCATTAAGCGAAAGGTGCTGCTGTATAGGTTGGGGACTAACCTGTTGGAGAGCAGCATAGGAGAAAGGGACCTAGGAGTCCTGGTGGACAGAAGGATGACCATGAGCCAGCAATGGGCCCTTGAGGCCAAGAAGGCCAACAGCATCCTTGGGTGGATCAGAAGGGGTTGGTTAGTGGATTGAGAGAGGTTATCCTTCCTCTTTACTCTGCCCTGGTGAGATCAAATCTGGAGTATTGTGCCCAGTTCTGGGTCTCTCAGTTCAAGAGGGACATGAAACTGCTGGAGAGAGTCCAGCCCAGAGCCACAAGGATGACAAAGGGAGTAGAACACCTTCCTGATGAGAAAAGGCTGAAGGAGCTGGGTCTCTTCAGCTTGGAGAAAAGGAGACTGAGGGGTGACCTCATTAATGTTGCTAAATATGTGAAGGGTGGGTGTCAGGAGGATGGAGCCAGGCTCTGCTCAGTGCCTTCCAGTGATAGGACAAAGGGCAATGAGTGTAAGCTGGAACACAGGAGGTTCCACATCAATATGAGAAGGAGCTACTCCATGGTAAGTGTGACATAGCACAGGCTGCCCAGGGTTGTTATGGAGTCTCCTTCTCTGGAGACATTTAAAACCTGCCTGGACATATTCCTGTGCAACTTGATCTAGATGGTCCTGCCATGCAGGGGGATTGGACTGGATGATCCTTTGATATCTTTTGCAATCCCTCATGTTCTGTGATTCTCTGTGTTGTATTTCCCTGTATGTCAGTAAGAGTAGAGGTTCCATGGGTGTCAAAGAGAGCAAAGCATAAATGGCCATTTAACATCCAAAGTCCCTGGCTACTAAAGAAAACTTCTTGTAAAGTTCATCATAATTTAACTTTGGTTTAAAATTAAGAATGTAATAATAAATATGTCAGTATAAAAATATTGCTGGTTCTGATATATATATTTAAATCACTCGTATTTATATGCCTGTTCTAGGAGGATTATCTTGCTTTTACAAAGTCATAGGCTCTGCCTTTTTCTCCACATAGCAACAGTACTACTACACTTTTGTCAATACAGACTTCCATGAAGATACTAAGAGTTGGTAATTATGAGATCAAGCGACTCAGGGGTCACAGTTGTACATATTTCCTTCCCTGATGGTGATGAGTTTGATGTATCCGTCAACATAAATATCACCATCTGCCATGAAATGCAAAGGATTTGTAAAAATCAACACAGAACACCAACACAAACTTTGGAATCATTTTACTAATTAAGTAGTAGAGGCTGTTCAACGTGCTGGAGGTTTGGGAAGTATCAAGCCTCACGTACTTTTCATTTCCCTGCTGAAATATCTTTAGCTTTCTGTTTTGCCAACAGTGCATCCAGGAGAGCTGCGAAGGCAGTTGTCAAAAATTGCCAGAAGCTATCACAGGAAAGAGAAAACTTTTCAAAGAATTCTGTGTCCCACTTAAGTTCTCCGAATTACAAAGCAGGATTGCTAACAACTGATAAATGACCAACTTTTCCAAGACGTGTGTGATGGACACTGTTGCTTTTTCCCCATTATCCTCGTATCTTAAACCATAACGTGCTGCCATCTGAGCAGACCGGTTTCTTATTCTTGCAAAGCAGCTGTAAATATCATCCAGATCTTAGAAATCCAATATCTCAGTATGGAGGATGTCAAGAGTAGAAGTTCAAAGACTAAACAACTTTACAGGTCAATTTTCTCCTGACATGGGGCCAAAGACCACTCAGGTTCAATCTTCCTTAGGCTTTCTTTTTGTTCCTTGCTGAGGTGCAGCTACCAAAGAAACTTTAATATCTCCATTAAATCAGTGAAGAAAGTCAAATGCTGTCAGAACAATCAGTGTCATAAACTGAGATTTTTTTTTTATTGGGGAAAACCAGTTCAGTCCATCTCTTGGATGAGGCTGAGCACATAGGAATCCTGAAGGCAGACAAAACGTACTAAGAGTATGCCACTTGCATACGTTGTGTAACTGTATGTATCTCCCCCTGTATTCGGCACTGGTGGGGCCACATCTTGAGTACTGAGTCCAGTTTAGGACACCTCAGTACAAGAGAGACGTGGAGGTGCAGAGGAGGGTAACTAAGCTGGTGAAGGGCCTGGAGAATAAATCTTATGAGGAAAGACTGAGAGATCTCAGGCTCTTTAGTTTGCAGAAGAGGAGGCTGAGAGGAGACCTCATCACTCTCTACAACTACCTGAAAGGATGTTGTGGAGAGGTTGGTGTTGGTCTCTTCTTACAAGCAATTAGTGCTAGAAGAAGAGGGAATAGGTTCAAGTTACAACAGGACTTGACATTAGGTAGAAGTTTTTCACAGAAAGGGTGGTCAGGCACTGGAATGGGCTACCCAGGGAGGTGGTTGGCTCACCATCCCTGGATGTGTTTAAAGATCGTTTGGATGAGGTATTTAGAGGTGAACTTGTAAGGTAGGATAGATGGTTGGACTCGATGATCCCAGGGCTCTTTTCCAACCAGAGTGATTCTGTGATCTCCTGCACTCGTACAGAAGCCATTTATAGATTCAGCTCATGAAGCTGGGCAGTGTGAGCAGCATAAGGCAGGCTTTGACATAACAGCTCACCAGTGCACAGCGGGACAGCGTTCCCGAGCAAGGTTACTCTGGGTCCGTATTGATATTGGCTTGTTTTTTACAGAGATGCTCTAATGTTCTGTGTTACAGGGAAAAAATGAAAACGTGAAGAACATCAAACACATCCAACAGGGGAAAAGAACTCTGTCTTTTCAGGCAGCATCATGGTAAAAATTCTTGGTCTCATGTTTCAGCAGTTTTTCTGAAGCCTTTATGAAGTGACCATAATTAAATATTAACAACAACGAAGGGAATAAACACGTGTAATAACCGACTCTTATCCGGAGGCTTTTCCCTGACTCTTTATTTTGCATCTGTGACTCCTTTGAAGGGTCCCTAGTGCATGAAGAATTAGCTCATCTTTATCTTTTGGGGTAGGTTTTTAATTCCTTAAAACAAGTCATAAATCACCCTCTGCCTTCAGTGACATGAGACCTGTTGTCCAACGATCCAGTGTAAGTCCTTTGTTTCTTAAAGCATGAAATGCTGCTGTGGCAGGGGGATTGGACTGGATGATCTATCGAGGTCCCTTCCAATCCCTGATGTTCTGTGATTTTGTGAAATCACAGATATTTTAAGTACAGTTGTTTTAGAGCAGGTTGGTAAGAGGCAAGGTTTTCCCCAATAAATATAACACAAATGAAAAGACACATGGAACCTACCATCTCTTATCTCAACTAGAAGTGGCCGTTGCCAAACAAAAGAAGTCAGCTAGTAAAATGTATTTTTACCTGTTTCATGAAGAAAAGAGAACGAAATAAAAAGAAGAAAGAAGCTTAGATGGCAGAGATGATAAAGGATTTATCATATTTGCAAACGAAACCATTGAACTGGTAGGGAGCAGGTTGTAGAACAGGGAACGCTGAGATGAAGACGATCAAGGAATCATCACATGCATCAAATAGCTGCATCACATTAGGAGAGACTAGATCCATTGAGTCCCAAAGACAGATGTTACTAACAGATGAAGATTGTACTTCCCTTTAGGCAGAAATAGAATTAAAATACAGATGACAAGAAGGACTGTTGGAATAATGCCAGTGACTCATAAAGCCACTCAGATTACAAATTTAGATCCTGGAGATCTATTTAGGTCAAATCTGAAAAAAAAAAAGAGTTAAGTACCTCTAAAAATAACTTAGGTCCTTTGAACGTGAGGGCTGGTCAAGGGGATAGCAGCAGTTGAACATTTTAAACCAAGAGAAACAGTAATAAATAAACCAATAAGGCCTCATGTGAAAGGTGATTTTAGAAAAGAGTTTGGTGGGTTGTATTTTGCTGCAGTAACTGACATGAGGTTTGTGCTCGCACTGCCCTGCTTTCTAAGTCACCCCACAAAAAGCTTTGGCCAGCCAGGCCAGCAAACACACAGTCTGCTTTATAAAACATCCACTTTTATTTTTCCTTTATAGCTTTTTGAAGGCCCTGCAGCTAGAAAGCTGCTCCTCTTTTCCTGGTGCAGCTGTTTACCCAAAGTGCAGGGCACTGCCGGTCCTGGCAGCAGAGGTTCTGTTAATAGAGTTGGGCACCCTCTGATGCTGCCCTGTTTCCTTCTGTAGGAGCTGCAGTGCCCTGTGCACTGGAGTGATGCCTGGCAACAGGAGTAGGACCTTCTCCCCTGCTCCTGATTGCCCACAGCCAAGAAGGCACCACCAGAAAGCCCTGTCTGGGAGCAGATGGTGCTTCCTTTACGGCAGATAAGGTGGGCTGGAGGCATTTTGGGCAGGCTGGTGGTCCCAGGAGAAGGCACTTTTGTGGCACTTTGATGATGGCAGGGTGGTACTGGGGCAGGGTTGGCCATTGCCTAAGAGAAGGGCTCTCAGGAGGTGTTTGGACAGGATCATAGCTTTTCAGGAAGGGACCTATTATTTCTTCTGAATGAGAACTTGCATTGCAGCTCAGCATTTTTCTTGACAGCTGTATATGTAAAGGAGCTTCCTGGAACAGATGTTTTTATAAAGACTTGTGACGAGCTTTTATCTATTTTACTTGGTTTCCTAAATTTGTGTTTTTCTTCAGGGATACAGATCTGTAAAGCCAATGGAGGTCAGGGTCTGGTGTTTGCTTTAGGCGTCGTGCTCAGAGGAGAAGTTGCCAAAGACAGAAGGATAAGAGAGGCAAGAGCTGCCACAGAGAGCTGGGAGTCTGCAGCCAGAGCTTAAGCAAAGAGGTCAGGGAGGAGCAGAAGTCCAGGTTCAAGTGGTGACTCACATCCTCTCAGGGACCAGATGATGCTGCAGTTCACTGCAACTCAATAAACTGCTGAGATGCCTGGAAGCAAGAACTCACTTTTAAGCACGCAGTGAGCTGCAGAAGAGTTATACACAAGACCTCGTGATTTCAACCTGTCTTAGCTTAGCTTTCTTTGAATTGAGAGGGGGGTTTTGAGTAGTTTGGGATGTTTTTTGCATTTAACAACCTTTTTAGAGAGCTCTCGGAAAGCAAGCAGTCTAGCTACAACCACTTTAAACCTGTGATTGTTTCTGCTCCAAAAAGCCTGTGTCCAGTGAGGGGAAAGGGCTCTGCAGTTTGTAAACAGGATGGTACCACGAATCTCAGCAAAATGAATCTTGTGCAGACCTCCTGCTGACCTCAGTGGAAGAGATAACGAAAACCCAAAGTACTTTGAGGTTTCTTATCTTTGAGGAGGTGATGTAAAGCAAGAGCTGCTGGCACTGTGTTTTCTAAATCATTTAGGGTTCCAAGCTGAACGTGGCATGTGGGTATTGTTCACCTCTAATATCACTTCTACCTCTGAAGAACAAAACGAAATCATTATTGTCTCTGCAGCTTGCAGTTCAAAACTTTGTCCCAGTAGATCTTGTGAGAGCTGAAGGTAAAATTGCACACTCCTGTGTTCACAGGAATGGGGGTTAGTGAGGATAAAGTGAATCAGAACTGTCCTTTGGTCTCTGGGTTTCTGTTCCTGTGCTAAAGCAAGAAAGTCAAGGAGAACTGAAACACGTTTTTTATTCTAGATGCTTCTTGTTGCTTCTCTACATCAAATTTAAGTTTAGGACTCTACCACTTCATGGTTAAGCAATTTGTCCTACTTGTTACCCAAAGACTTGTAAGTTTATTCTACACAGATTCCAATTATTTCATACCAATGGTGCTTTGATGGAGAGAGTGCTCAGGCACTGGAATTGGCTGCCCAAGGTGGTGGTTGAGTCTCCATCTCTGAATGAGTTTAAAAGTCACTTAGATTCAGTGTTGGGGGATCTGCTTTAGGGGTGAACTTGTAGAATAGGGTTGATGGTTGGACTCAATGATCCTGAGGGTCTTTTCCCAACCTGAATGATTCTGTGTGTGACTTTTCCCGTTGGATCCTAATGGGCGCAGTCATGGGTGCTGTAGATTTTTATGGGTAGTTCTTACACAATTCAAATGCATCACAGTAGTGGTGGCATCATGGACTCAAAGTTATGCTCTTCTGTATTGAAAATAAAGTGGTAACACCTACTGGAAAATCTTAACCACAAAACCAGTTAGTGAATAGCAAAGCAGCTCTAATTTAAAACAACTTTAAAGAGGGATGATTTATGAGGTGCAAAGATGACTCGATAATGTTAGTTATTGATAAACCCTACTGTTTCCAGAACTTTCTGTAAGCATTGCAGGGCATCTGAAAGAGTCAGAAATCTCATTCCTCATACTGCTTCTTTTCCTTCCTCCCAGCTTGTTGGAAGACCTTTCAGTGGAAAACTTCTGCAGTTTCTCAGGGAAATGCTGCCTTCTTTAAGCTCCTGACAGTTTTCCTGTTATCTCTCTCTACTTGGATCTCTGCCACTTTCTGTTCCTCTGTGCTGTAAATTTGACTTACTAATATAATGCTTTCTACATTAATAAGCAAATAAAAATGTGAACTTTAAAGTTATGAAATTTAAGTTACATTATTAGATCTGTTTAAATATTTTTCTTTTTTTCTTAGAAACAGTGAATTTATAGTGGCTGTGAATTCTGTGTTTCCTGTGCTGGGATGAGAATATTTTATACTCAAGTGAAACTTTCTTATTATGAAAATGTAAGCAACACATTCCTCTTCATGGAAAAATAAGTGGGGGGGATAAAGTCCAAACAATAAAAACCATAGAACATCAGTTGATTTAAAGTAACCCCTTGTGAGAGGTTTAAAAACCACCTGGATGTGTTCATGTGCAACTTGATCTAGGTGATCCTGCTGTGGCAGGGGGATTGAACTGGATGATCCTTCGAGGTCCCTTCCAATCCCTAATGTTCTGTGGTTCTGTGTGCACAGAACAGTGCAGTGGTCCAGCTGAAACCAGTGGCAGTCACTAGCCCACACCCAGTATGTCTGTGTGGGCAGGTTAATGTGCTCATGTGTTCCAAAAGAAGGAGTCTCCCTCTTTTACATCTTCTTGGGAGTCCTGAGTTGTGCCAGAGTCTGTGCAAATCCCTACAGATTTTCCTTGTCTGTGTGTGTTTTGTTTAAATAACAAGTTCAGCTTATTATTGTATTAAAAACTTTAGTGGCTTCAATCTCACCCTCTTGTAAAATGCCTTTCACTAAGATCTATTGGCGGTTCATTCTCAGATAGAAGAGAAGGAGTTGAAATAGGCGTCCTTAATGTAAGAGCAGCAGGACTTGTCCAAGCAAGGACACAGTGAGATGTAACATCTGGACCAGATGTTTCTGTGCACAGAAGGGCAATGCCACTGCTGAGCTGCAGGAAGGTCTATGGGTAAAAATCATAGACTCATAGAATCATTAGAGATTGGAAGGGACCTCAAAAGATCATCTAGTCCAATCCCTCCACCACAGCAGGATCACCTGGACCAAGTCACACAGGAACACATCCAGGTGGGTTTTAAACATCTGCAGAGAAGGAGACTCCACAACCCCCCTGGACAGCCTGTTCCAGGACTTTGTCACCCTCACTGTGAAGAAGTTTCTTCTCATATTGATGTGGAACCTCCTATGTTCCAGTTTACACCCGTTGCCTCTTGTCCTATCGCTAGATGACATTGAGAAGAACCTGCCTCCATACTCCTGACACCCATCCTTCACATACTTATAGACATTAATGAGGTCACCCCTCAGTCTCCTCTTCTCCAAGCTAAGAAAATGGCCAGTATTGATCTTTTGCTAGACAACAAGACTTAGCTTGGAGTATCTGTTGCACCCCTGATGTTCTGTGGGAAAGGAGCACAGCGATGTGTGTGGTGATACCTGTGAAGAACTGACTCTTATGTGCCTTATGTCTTCTGATAAAATGACCCAGAAGAGAGTTATATAGTGTTGTGCAGTCGCTGAATGAAAGAGCAACTGTTGTAGTTCAGTCCTGGGTACAGGATAAATAAATGTGGAAACTCTTCAAGCTACCAAAATGCATCAGAAGTTGTTCCTTTGCCTGTTACTTCTGTCAGTGCTGGACCAAATGAAAGGTTGATTTTTTTCATTTATGTAAAATAAATCTATTTTGCTGCTCTGGCAAGTCATGGCTGTTGTCAAAGTTGTTCTGAATTTCTTGCTGTTACTTCTCCTTTTCTTTTTAGAAATGGCACAGCTGCTGACCATCTGCATAAGGTTTCTGCTGGGACGTGTAGGATTTATTCTTCTCTGGCTTAATAAGCGGAGAAAAGCCAATTAGATCCTAATAACGAATTAGGGTTGAAGAGTTCAGAAGTGAAGTGTAAAAACATCTATTTCTCTGCAAAGGGAAATAAATACTCTTTTGAGGCAGCAGCAGAAAAGCTGCTTTCTGCCCCCTCTAATTGAAGCAAAATTTTCCAGTGTTACAAAAAGCAGATGGAGAGAGGCTTCCTCACCCTCTGCTCTGCCCTGCTGAGACCACATCTGGAATATTGTGTCCAGTTCTGGGCCACTCAGTTCAAGAAGGACACAGAGCTGCTTAGAATCACAGAATCATAAGGGATTGGAAGGGATCTCAAAAGATCATCTAGTCCAATCCCCCTGCCACAGCAGGATCACCCAGACCAAGTCATAGAGTCAGTCTGGGTTAGAAGGGACCACAGGATCATGCAGTTCCAATTCCCCTGCCATGGGCAGGGACACCCCACCCTACATCAGGCTGGCCAGAGCCTCATCCAGCCTGGCCTTAGACACCTTCGAGGACGGGGGCCCAACCACCTCCCTGGGCAACCCATTCCAGGCTCTCACCACTCTCACAGTGAACAACGTCCTCCTCACATCCAGTCTAAATCTACCCATCTCCAGCTTTGCTCCATTCCTCCTAGTCCTGTCGCTACCTGACATCCTAAAAAGCCCCTCCCCAGCCTTTTTTTAGGCCCCCTTCAGATACTGGAAGGCCACAATAAGATCACCTGGGAGCCTCTCCTCTTCTCCAGACTCCAACTCTCTCAGTCTGGCCTTATAGGAGAGGTGCCCCAGCCCTCTGATCATCCTCATGGCCCTCCTCTGCTGTTTGCTACCCACCTCTTCCAAGTACAGTCAAGTGCTTGAGGTCTTCTGAGGTGCCCAGAGACAGTGCAGCCCCATAGCCAGACTGCCAGCCATCCTGGCCATTTGCAATGGTTTGCAGGCTGGCGCAGCGACCATAAGATTGTTTGGATTATATCCCCGTGAGATATTTTGTTTAAATAAAACAACAACTTTGTTTTATTTGAATTTACACTCGAGTGCTAAGGATTATTTAGCAAGTTCCTGGCTGCCCTGTGGTAGGAACGCTGTTGGTCACTGCGTGAGCACCTAATTCAGCCTCAATCTTGTGAAGACACTGGGTATATGCTAGGCTTGCCCAGTTTCACAACAGTCTAAGAATTCTCAGGCTTTTAATAAAACTCCACTACCTTCTTTCTACAGCACTTCCAGTTCTATAAACACTCCTCTTTGCAGTGCAAATGTGCCTCCACCACGATCACTAGACCAGCAAGGCACACTGAAATGCACAGTAAAGTAAAGATGATTCTCCCATTGCACTTGCTTCCTTTTATCAGAAGAGCAAGGTGCTCTTTTTAAAGCTGGAAGCAAGACAAATACTTGGAACTATGTAGCCAGATCATTTTCATGGGGATTCAACTAGATGATCTTTCAAGGTCCCTTCCAATCCCTAATGTTCTGTGGTTCTGTAGAAGTGACTAAGAGCTGGACCAGAACTGTGATTCTTGTTACGCTCCTCCCTTTCAAGAGATGTTGTCTTCAAGGACAAACTGCTTGTCACCTCCTTTACCTTTCAAAAATGTAGTGAAACTGATCAGCACAGTGACTGTGTGGGATTCGGATGCTGAATACCTGCCCTCTCGTCGCTCCCCTGCTGTCCTTAGAAATAGCACTGGATTTTGTCCAAGCTGATGAAAAACAAATCTACAGAAATAAAACTGCCTTTTCAGTGACTTCAGTTTGAGTCCCGGAGCCAAGCATCAGGTCTGTTGCTGTTTAGCTTCGACTTCAAAAGCTCTAGGATAGTTTAAGGCAGAAGTCTGACGTTTATGAAGACTTTATACTTTTTTGATGAGTGCTGATGCAGGCAAAGATAAAAGCGGTGCTTCTGCATTTTGCTGGATCCCCAGTGCCTGTTTCTCTCTCTTGAATAGTGTCTGCCTTTCCTCTGGGCTGGCACTTTTCATGTAAAAGAAAATGCCATTTTGAAGTCTGCCTGGCGCTAAAATATAGAACCAACGCACTGCCCTTCAGGTGGAGAAGAGAAACCCCAGAGACTCTATTGCTAAAGCATGTATATATATTTCTTTACCTGTTCCTTCTCTGAGAGTGTTTTAAACCAGGATACAGAAAATCATAGACTCACAGAATCATTAGAGATCGGAAGGGACCTCGAAAGATCATCCAGTGCAATCCCCCTGCCACAGCAGGATCACCTAGACCAAGCCACACAAGAACACATCCAGGCAGGTCTTAAACATCTCCAGAGAAGGAAACTCCACACCCTCCCTGGGCAGCCCCTTCCAGTGCTCTGTCACCCTCACTGTGAACAAGTTCCTTCTCATATTGACGTGGAACCTTCTATGTTCTGAGTAGATTGATATATTTTTGAGGCTTCTGTACAGCTGCCCACAGGATTGTTGCAAAGTCATTGTTAGCTACCAGACAGCAGAGTTTTCTATACGGAAGGGTGGCATCTCATGAATGACTTTTGCACTGCTGCTGTATTATTATGTGCACATCAGTCATGTTCAGCTCATTTTGCCATTCTCGATGAGATGTGTGATTGTTAGAGAAGCACTGAATAAAAAGGGCTGTTTTAGATGCATAGTAAAAATCATACCTTGCAGACAATGCACATGACTTAGTAGTTTGGTGAAGCCTCTAAAGTAAGAAATGAAAGGCTGAAGAAGTGTTGAAATTGTGGACTAAAATGTCTTCTCTTGTTCCTAGGAGTCAGAAAATTTTGTAAATTTTGTGAAAGCCTGTGTTTAGGGTACCTGGGTGTTTGGGATTCAGCACTCTCACTGCTGGGTTTGATTCCCTGCCAGGGAAAAGGGTTTCTGCAGCCAGCACAGAGCCACAAAGATGATGAAGGGAGTGGAACATCACCCTGATGAGCAAAGGCTGAGGGAGCTGGGTCTCTTGAGCTTGCAGAATAGGAGACTGAGGGGTGACCACATTCATGTTTATAAATATGGAAAGGGTGGGTGTCAGGAGGATGGAGCCAGGCTCTGCTCAGTGTCATCTAATGATAGGACAAGGGGCAATGGTGGATGTCAGCTGCAACATAGGAGGTTCCACATCAGTATGAGAAGGAACTTCTTCACTGTGAGTGTGACAGAGCCCTGGAAGGGGCTGCCCAGGGGAGTTGTGGAGTCTCCTTCTCTGAAGAAGTTTCAAACCCACCTGGGTATGTTCCTGTGTGACTGGATCTATGTGATCCTGAGTAGAGTTGATTCCAAGGTGTGAATCTTAGGATGAGCCTTAGGAGAGGAACTGGTGTCAGCAGAGTTATTACCTTGGACTTGAGAAGTTCATGTAGCTGCAAGAGTGTGGGCTGGACTCTACAGGAAGCAGTCCTGGAAGACTAACAGAGAGGCTGTTAAAATTCAATTGCAGATCTTTTTCCAGGTCAGACAGATGGATTGACATTGTGAAACCTGGGCTTACTAACCTGGATTTAGTGTGATTTTGGCTTGTTTGTTGTTCTCACAGCTGAAAGTAACATCTTGCTGGTAAACAGAATGTATTTGTTGTGCTCACTTCAGTAAAAGCACTGAGATTAAAATCTGCTGGTAAATACGAGGGCTAAAAGCAGCAGGGAGTACTCAAGGCTATAAGCTACCTGGAAAGGGAATGAGTGCAACTTAGTCTTATTGACAAGTGATGGGGTTATTTCTTAGAAGCATTTTTCAAAGCTGGAGCAGGACATTATTACCTTTGCCAAGTAAAAGTGATGATTGAAGATACAGAACACAACAGGATGAAGATCTAAGTTTTGTCTGAGTAGGAGGGCAGAGAAGGCTGCTTTTAGCAGCCTGATGCAAAAGAAACAGCCTATAAAACTCAGTAGGATGTGGTCATATCCTACAACTGAGGATTTATCGGGGTCAGTGAAAGATGCCTGGGTTTGCATGCCTGAGTGACAGCCAGTACAGCTGCTAACAGGATCTAGCATCTACCTGTGTTGTACTGGGTAGGAGAGTTGGCTGAGTGAGCAGAAGGAATTAAGAGCTTTATGTAGACAAGTTGTACACAAGCTAATAACTAGACACCTAGGAGAAAGTACTGGAAAAAAAGAGGCCAGAATTTTGGCCATGTCACAATTTGTGCACTGAAGCTGACCTTCAGCTGTGGGTCTAGGTTATCCTGCTGTGGTGGGGGGCTTGGACTAGATGATCTTTCGAGGTCCCTTCCAATCCCTTATGTTCTGTGACTCTGTGATTCACACATACAGACATCAGTGATTATGAGGAATTGTATAAGAGGAAAAATGCATGAAAAAAGGAAGAGGCCAACTCTTTGAGGTGAAGAAACCCAGTAAATATTAAAAGGAAGGGAAATCCAAGTAGGGAAATGAGATAGGAAAACAATGAGTCTGGGGAGCGCAGGGGTTATAAAATAAGTGGAAGATGAAAATGACAAATGAGTAACTCAGGCAGCTTTTTTTCAGGGGTATAGTGGTGGAACTGTCTCATTCTGTGCAGAAATACTGAGGTAAAATGGAGCGTGGAGGCTTGCTGGACTTCATGTAGCTTGGCCATGGCAGAGTTTACAACTGTTTAGCTCTTGTGTTTCCCTGTGCTGCAGTCTGTGCAAAGAGCAGCGCTGTGTGGGAATTGCAAAGAAGGGATTTTTAACATCAAGACAAGGAAAGGGGTTGAAAAGATTGCCATATTATTTTGGTTTCTGAGGGACAACCCTCACCAAGCCAGCTCTGATGAACAGCTGGAAGCAGTTTGGAGTCAGCCAGGGCAGCTGCCTTAAGCTGGCTCAGGTGGATCCCACACTAGTATAAAAGAGGAGTTGGCTGAGACTGGGGGCTTCTACTCATTCTCCTGCTTTTGCCCATCTCTGGAGAGTGTTTTTTCACCATCCTGCTCCTGAGGACTGCTGGGCACTCCCTGGGTTGAGTATAACTGTGTACACTTTATTCTGGCATTTGGATCAGTCTGACTGTTTTATTAAGTCTGGTTTCATTTCACTCCATGGGTCTGCTCTCCTGTTCCAGATTCCCCCTTCTACGCTGAGCAGGGCTCACTGAGTAATAGACCTACAGTTAAACTGCTCTAGTTTACCTCTGGATATGAGCTAAATGTAGACACATTTCAAAGAGAAGTAGTGAAATAAGAGATTTAAAAAGAAGGTAGTTGATGTACTTTAAATAGATTTACATAGTAGTGTATTTCTCCTCAAATACATTAGCTTTTTCAGCCTGTTACAATCTCTAGTAAGGCAGTGGTACAGCTGAAGAGTCACTGAGGAATTTGTTCAATGTACATGCTATGGAAAAAGTCAGGAAATTAAAAAAAAGAAGGTTCTTGGGCTTAAGTACCTGAGACAGTGGCCTAAAGGTAAGTTTTTAATACATGTGAGCTTGGGGAGTAGATGAAAATGTGCTTGAAGGGAACAATGTTGATGAAGCAGACAGACTGTTAAGTCTAGCATCTTACAATTTCAAAAAGTAGACCAAATTTTGTTGATACCTTATGACTTCCTTCTGAAGGTGTTGTGTGTGTAAGACACATAATGTTAATATTGGTAGGTTCTGCAGAAGCATATAGCTGAAGGTGCTTTTTGCCAAGCGTGTGGTTTACACATTCAGTTTTTACTGATGGTAGCGTTTTTTGGGAGACTTTTGTATCTGCCAGTCTGTCTGCTGCATGTGTATGTGTTGAGTACTGGAGCAGTGAGGAGGCATCTGTACTTGGGCTTTGTACTGATGAGGGGTGGGTGTCAGGAGGATGGAGCCAGGCTCTTCTCAGTGTCATCTAGTGATAGGATGAGGGGCAATGGGCGTAAGCTGGAACATAGAAGGTTCCACATCAATGTGAGAAGGACCTTCTTCATGGTGAGAGTGACAGAGCACTGGAAGGGGCTGCCCATGGAGCTTGTGGAGTTTCCTTCACTGGAGATGTTTAAGACCCACCTGGCCATGTTCCTGTGTGACTTGGTGTAGGTGAGCCTCCTGTGTCAGGGGGATTGGACTAGATGATCTTTTGAGGTCCCTTCCAATCTTTAATGATTCCATGATTCTAAGTCAGTACTGCATAGCACAGATGGCCAAGCAGCCTCTATGTTTAATAGTGTTAAAAGGGAATTTGTAAAGGAAATCAAGATTAGAGATGTCTGAGGCTTTCAGAAATTTGGAAGACAGTCCCTAGTTGTGAAAGATCTAGAAAACTAACTTGCCTGCTAGTTCCATTCCTGTCAGCTGACTGAATTGCAAATATAAGAGAAAAAGTACTAAGTAACATTATTTCTAGTTATATGTCTTGAAAACTAATGTTTGGTTTTTGTTAGAACAGAATAATAATGTTCACTCTCCTTCAGAATTATCTGGAGTGGCTTCTGGTTTCAGTGGTCTAAATACTGAACTTGTTCTGAGGGTGGGTTCTGGAGATGTTTAAAACCCACCTGGGTGTGTTCCTGTGTGCCTTGTTCTAGGTGATCCTTCTATGGCAGGAGGATTGGACTAGATGATCTTTTCAGGTCCCTTCCAATCCCCAATGTTCTGTGATACATGGGATGTGAATGGAGACTCTTGGAATGACAGAGGAGATTGGTCCTTATGAAATGGACACTGAAGGTCTTTTGTGCTCTGAAAGAAGAGGTGGAAATGGAAATCCATGCCAGCACAGACATAATGGATAGGTGATGCTGCTTTAAGCATTGTTCCTTGAAACAGTCTAATGCACAGATTTTACCTGAAAGCAAAATAGAGCATCATGTAGTAGTGATGCATTATTAATTTTGATTCAGCAAAAACTAGACCAAGCAGCATTCAACCCCCTGTGACTTTTGGGCAGGTTTCTGAACACCTTCCTCGGTTGACTAGATGGATGACCTTGATGGAAAAGGAAATGTCGTTAGTTAAGCAGGGCTTTCCCCTTGTGAACCCTTGCTGACTATGACCAATGACTGTGTTGTCTCTCAAGTATTTTTCAATAACTCGCGGAATGACCTTCTCTATGTAAAGAATGTTTTTCTACAAGATTGAGTGTAGACTTGCATGATGCTGCTGCAGTGCTTAAAGCACCAGCCTTCCGCCCTGCTGCGCATCACTTAGCTTTGCTTACCAGCCATTTTAGAGGAGCTTGGCTCACAGAATCACAGAACATTAGGGATTGGAAGGGACCTCAAAAGATCATCCAGTCCAATCCCCCTGACACAGCAGGACCACCTAGACCAAGTCACACAGGAACACATCCAGGCAGGTTTTAAACTACTATTCTAATAGAGATTTGCAAATACTGTGATGTGCTAGCCATCTGCCTCCCCCTTGAGTAACTGTTCTTGCTGCTTTGAAAGCCCATGAGTCAGCAAAAAAATCAAAATTAATATTAATGTTTCATTTCTCCTTAGTTATTCTCAATGTTATCTCAAAAATTCTCAGTTAACTTTATCATTTCTCCTCCTTTGCAGTTAGGAAAAATTTCAGTATGTGATGAAAATAAAAAAAGATTTAAAAGTTTTTTTCAAAATAAATTTAAAAGTAGCTGGGCTGATGGTAAATTTGAAAATAAGAAACTCTTTCTCTGTGTTTTTTTGTTTTTAACTTTTAATGTTCCTACAGGGAGTGTCCAGTGTAGATGGGAGTGTTTCTGTACAGGTAGATAATGTGGAAGTGAGACAGAGGAGGTGACACATTTTTTCATGCACAAGGAATCTAGGGAATTAATCTCAGTGCTTAGTAATTTGGCTTTTTGGAATTAGTTTCAGTGCTTAAGTGACTGGGCTATATTGCTAGCCTAATTTTGGCAGGGCTGTTGTCTTCTTGGCTGCAGCAGGGTACTTGTATATTGAGTTGTTTTCTGGACATGTCACTAGGTTTGCATAAGTTAAATGAAGTAGACTTTCCTTGCATGTTCTTTGTGTGTGATCTGAGCTGTAGCTCAGGTTTGTGTGTAGCTTTTGGATATTTATATTAGATGAAGCACACCAGGAGAGGCCAGAGGTCTGTGACTAAAAGCAGTGTCCTTTGTGCTGCTTAGAGCCTCACAGGGTTTTCCACAGAGCTCGAGTTCCCTCCTCCCCAATTGCTTTCGACAATGCTCACTGCTTCTGTGATTCCAGGCGGGTCTTAAATATCTCCAGAGAAGGAGACTCCACAACCATCCTCCTGATGGCTCCATCCTCCCAATACCCACTCCTCACATATTTATAGACATTGAGGTCACACCTCANAACTTTTAATGTTCCTACAAGGAGTGTCCAGTGTAGATGGGAGTGTTTCTGTACAGGTAGATAATGTGGAAGTGAGACAGAGGAGGTGACACATTTTTTCATGCACAAGGAATCTAGGGAATTAATCTCAGTGCTTAGTAATTTGGCTTTTTGGAATTAGTTTCAGTGCTTAAGTGACTGGGCTATATTGCTAGCCTAATTTTGGCAGGGCTGTTGTCTTCTTGGCTGCAGCAGGGTACTTGTATATTGAGTTGTTTTCTGGACATGTCACTAGGTTTGCATAAGTTAAATGAAGTAGACTTTCCTTGCATGTTCTTTGTGTGTGATCTGAGCTGTAGCTCAGGTTTGTGTGTAGCTTTTGGACATTTATATTAGATGAAGCACACCAGGAGAGGCCAGAGGTCTGTGACTAAAAGCAGTGTCCTTTGTGCTGCTTAGAGCCTCACAGGGTTTTCCACAGAGCTCGAGTTCCCTCCTCCCCAATTGCTTTCGACAATGCTCACTGCTTCTGTGATTCCAGGCGGGTCTTAAATATCTCCAGAGAAGGAGACTCCACAACCATCCTCCTGATGGCTCCATCCTCCCAATACCCACTCCTCACATATTTATAGACATTGAGGTCACACCTCAGTCTCCTCCAAGCTAAAGAGACCCACCTCCCTCAGGCTTTGCTCATCAGGAAGGTGTTCTACTTCTGGCATCATCTTTGTTGCTCTACACTGGACTCTAGCAGCTCTGTGTCCTTCTTGAACCAGGGGCCCAGAACTGGACACAATACTCCAGGTGTGGTCTCACCAGGGCAGAGTAGAGGGGAAGAAGAACCTCTCTTGATCTGCTAACAACCCCCGTTCTGATCCACCCCAGGATGCTGTTGGCCTTCTTGGCCACAAGAGCACACTGTTGGCTCATAGTCATCCTGCTGTCCACCAGGACCCCCAGGTCCCTTTCTCCTACACTGCTCTGCAACAGGTCAGTCCCCAACTTATACTGGTACCTGGAGTTGTTCTTTCCCAGATGCAAGACTCTACACTTGCCCTTGTTATAGTTTAATTTCTCTCTACCTAGTTCTCCAGCCTGTCCAGGTCTCGCTGAACAGCAGCACAGTCTGCAGAGGTGTCGGCGACACCACCCAACTTTGTGTCATCAGCAAACTTGCTGACAGTGCACCCTGATCCCTCATCCAAGTCATTATGAAACAAAGGAGTTCATTAGCTTCTAGGTTAAGTTTATTTGTAGATGTGCAAGCACCCTCAAGGTCTTTTGTCAAAAGCAGGTTGTAATTATGAGTCTATTTGACTTTTAGCACCGGTCTCTGTTATTTGCAAGGTCTGCTGTGGTGAGATGTTTGAAGGGAGGAAAGACAATCTGTGATCAAAGCATAGAATTGGGAAATCTGAATTATCTGCTCAGTCCTGCCTTTCCTTTGTGATCTTGAGCAAGGTGCTTGAAATACAGCTCTATTCTGAAAAATACTGACTTTTGAATAACATAGTTTTTAATTTATGAAAGCCCCTGGGTATTCAAAATCTTATGTGCTGACTCGACTGACACACACGAAAACCCAACCCAACTGCCGTCTCTAACACAAAAACAACACCACTGCTTCTCTTTTTACTCCTGCTTGCTCTGAATTGTATTTGTCAGGGAAAGAAACTGGTGTTTTCTCCTGTACATCAGGTAAGTGGTAGCCACAGGGCTTCCCTTCCTTCTGTTATACATTCTGCGTGGTCACCAAAGGCTATCGAGCCATGTTTCAGTCATCTGTGCGTAGAAAAGGTCTCCAATCACTGCTGTATTCTTTGACTTGTTTCTGGTCTTTATTAAAGTCGTGTGGTTCTAACAGCCTGCTGCTCATGAATAAGAGATGGCCCCAATTACAAATATTCCCAGCTTGCCAAGGAAGAGTTAAACAAGAAAAGGTTTTTGAATACAAGTCCTTATTGAACTTTACTCCGCACCTACAAGGCAGAGCTTCTTTAACATCAGTGTCATGGCTATTTCAACATATAATAATAGTCTGGTTTCATAAAAATATCAGGTACAACCAGCACCTAAGTATCAGGAATTGGATATTTTTTCCCCCCAATAAGTTTTAGAAGAATTCAAGAAAGTGGATAGAGCTGAATTCTTGATTTCCATGTCTGAATCATTCCAACGCAACAGTGAGTTGTTGGGAGCAGGTGATCCTGCTCTGGTAGGGGGGAATGGCTTAGATGATCTTTTGGGGTCCCTTCCAATCCCTAAAGTTCTGTGAGAACGCAGGAAAAAAATGAAGAATCTTTTCTATCATGTAACCTGAATTTGAGGCTCAGGGATGTTACTCCTTGTATTCAGTACTAGTTGCAGTCCACTATTGAATCACTGCACACAACATGCAACAAAAATCCAGCTGTAAATAGTAAGAGTGTGAGTGCACTTTGAGTTTGTGCTCATCATCTGAGTTCTGGCTGCAGCAGCTTAGAATGAAGATGTTTATTAAACAGTAACTTGTCTCTTATGATTAGAAAACACAGGAGCATTCCCAACAGCATTTGAGGTAAATATTGCTAGAGTAGAGTGACAAAGAAAACAAACATGATGCAGTTAAGATACTCAGCATCCAATGCTCTAGTAAACATCCAGGTGTACTGAAGGACAGAAGCCCCTTTAACAAAGGCAGCAGGTCTTGCATCATTTGATGGGCCTGGCAATTAGTGTTCTCTTTTATCTACAGAACTAAATGAAATCCAGAAGAACCAGTGATTATACTATGAATCAGTGAAAAGGATTTCTTGCTCTTAAGGCAGCCAATAGCAACCCATGAAGGTTCTAATGACACTGGCCCTTTAAGACACAAAGCCATCGGGTGTATTTCTAAGGCAACCACACTTATCAGATGTAGTTCACTGCAGATAGGATGTTTGAATAAGTTCAGAATTGTTAAAGAGGTGATAATCTCCAAACTTTCTCATTAATTTCAGAATCTGTATTTTGATTAATTTGGTTGCTCATTAGTTTAACCTGGTTATATATGAAATTATTTTCCCTGTGTTAGCTGTTGAATAAAGTCCTTATCTCCTGACAGTTAATCAGCTGCATAAATCTAAGGTGGAAATAAATATGTGAACTTAGTCTTAGAAATGATGTCTTCCAACAGGAATAAAGTAATACTTTATCATAAACAGAAGACATGGGAATATCTAGAGGATCCTGCTGTAGCAGGGGGGATTGGACTAGATGATCTTTCGAGGTCCCTCCCAATCCCTAATGTTCTTTGACAGCAGAGTTCTCTGAAATATAGCTAATTTCATTCTAGTTTCTTCAGAGTCTGTATTTCTACTTCTGTACAGAGATGGATGTGTAAGCAAATGTTGCTTTGAGCATTGGAAGCTCAGTGAACCTTCAACACTGAATGGGGAGCTCTATGTGCCCTAGTCTTTTCTGTTGTTCACACTAGCCAACTAGATGGCCTAGACAAACATTAAAAGGCAACCAAGGTCTGTGTAGTGAAACATGGCTGGGATAAATCAGCTAAGAGACAAAACTATTCTGCAAGAACACACAGAATAGATCAGTCTCAAAAGAAGTAGGAAATGGCTGTTAGGCATCTCAAAATTAATAATGCAGACCATAATCTTAGCCCAGACTTGCTTCCTGTATCACTGAGTAATAGGAGTAATGCTGTGTGCATGTGCTCAAGACAACAAAAAGTATTTTAGGGTTTCGAGGCTCTTTTTTTCTCTTTTCCAGAATGCTTAATGCTTTTGCTGCTTATCCAGATGGGTACTGCACAGAAACTAGATTTTTCTTACTCAATCTGCTTTTATCTGAAAAACAGAATAAGAAGAACGAACACAAAAGAGCAAAGAAATAAATTGGAAAGCATTCAGCTTTCGAGCATCTGCTTGAATTCACAAGATTCTGATGCCTGTATAATGGAAGAGAATCTCTATCCCTGCAAGAGTGTGTTTCTAAATAACTGCTTAATGGGAATAATGCCCAGTTTGCAGCTCAGAAAGGGAGTGGTTAGCAGATCGAGATGGGTTCTTCTCCCCTTCTACTCTGCTCTGGTGAGACTGCACCTGGAATGTTGTGTCCAGTGCTGGGCTTCTCAGTTCTAGAAAGACACAGGGCTGCTGGAGAGTCCAGCACAGAGCCACAAAGATGATGAAGAGAGAGGAACACATCCCTTATGAAGAAAGGCTGAGGGAGCTGGGTCTCCTGAACTGGGAAAAAAATAGACTGAGGGGTGACCTCATTAATGTTCATAAATATGTGAAGGGAGGGTGTCAGGAGGATGGAGCCAGGCTCTGCTCAGTGTCATCTAATGATAGGACAAGGGGCAATGGTGGGTGTCAGCTGGAACACAGGAGTTTCCACATCAGTATGAGTAGGAACTTCTTCCCAGTGAGGGTGACAGAGCACTGGAAGGGACTGCCCATGGGGCTTGTGGAGTCTCCTTCTCTGGAGAACATACCTGTGTATGTTCCTGTACAACTTGATCTAGATGATCCTGCTGTAGCAGGGGGATTGGACTGGATGGTCTTTCGAGGACCCTTCCAACCCCCAATATTCTGTGATTTAACTTTAGTGCTGTGAAAAAAATCCACCAGGTTTTGACTCCTGTAGATGCCTCCTATGATGAGCATGAGAATATAACTTTAGCTTTAGTAATATTTCCTGCATCCCTGATATATCCCACAGCACTGTGAACAGATTGTCTTCAAATGTAGTAGTAGCCTACGTCATTTTCTCCCTGGAATTTCAGTATCAGCAAGTCTTAGGAGTTTTCCTACCAGGATCTGTAACTGCTATCTTTACAACACTACCCTAGGCAACAATTAAACTGAACCCATTCACCACTTAATCCTAGAAGTATTATCCATAGTCAATTATTATTGTCTTTTCTCATTACTGTGCTGCAGCTCAAGTAGCAAAAGCAACGTAAATGTTTTTCAAGTAGCTCTTTAGCCTTTTATTGCTTCACTGAGAAAGGGGTTAACTTTTTTACACAGAGTTGGAGGTGAAAATACATTGGATGTTTTGTATGTCTTTCCTTAATTGTAAGAACATAGTATTACAGCAAATGTGGGATTGGTGAATGTTCAGTGACTCACTCTTGAGTAATTATTTCAGATATGACTAGGACATCTTATGCAAGATTATAAATTCCTTGAATCCAATATTATATGACAATGTAGAGGGTAGCTCAGCTTTGTTATTGAAATTTAACCAGTCTCCTTGTGCCACTGTGTCCTTCAAGCATCAGTGCTTTTATAGATGTTTTTTCCTCCCCAGGTTCTAGAGGAAAAGTGATTTGGCCAGTTAGTTCTCCAGTGGCAAACACAAAATTAGGTGTAGTAATTGTGCTGGCCTTTATGTTCTGTTGTTACATCCAAGGTTCATCACAGAATCTCAGAACATTAGGGACTGGGAGGGACCTCAAAAGATCATCTAGTCCAAGCCCCCAACATAGATCAAGTCACACAGGAACATGTCCAGGCAGGTTTTAAATGTCTCCAGAGGAGGAGACTCCACAACAGGGCAGAGCAGAGGGAGAGGACAACCTCTTTTGATCTCCTAACCACCCTTTACCCATGGGAATGGATGTATTTTATAGGAGGGTTTTGTCTTTAGCCAGAGCCTGTGTAGGCTCTGACCTATCTTGTAGTTCTGTCCCCTTGGTGTCACATTTATTATTCAGCATATGAGATGAAAGATGTGTTATTAACTGTTAGTGACACATGCTCTTCCTCTTTGTATTGGTTAATTGTGGCAAAGGAGCTACCACACCCAAGTAAAATGTCCATCTAACACCTAAACTAAAGGAAATGCTGAGCACGCAGCCTTTGTGATAGAACATGCACAGAATCATATTCAGTGACTTCATTTTCTGCTCTTGTTAAGTCTTTGGTCATTATGGGGTTTGTAAATACTACTGTGGATGTAGATGGCTAGGTCAGAAATAGATGGAGCTCATCCTTCTGCACTGTAGCAGTTCTGTCATCTCTACCTTGGATTTTCAAACATGTATTTCCTATTCCTCATAAACAGGTTGAGGTGTTTGGTGTTAGAACTCAGGTTTTTTTGGTGTGTTCACTTAACTGCTGGAAGCTGTTGCAGAAATATTCACAGGTAGAACTTTTAATTTCAAAAATGGCATCTTGGCATTGTATGACACTCCAGCAGGGAAACCAGTCTCTCAAGCAAGCTGGTTGCTTTCTTTAAGGTTGCAGGAGCCTCCATTGGAAGGATCTTTGCAGCAGCATGTTCACCTGCAACAGGTTAGGCTACCTTAAGGCACAGTTGGCCTGTAGTCACAAGATCACAGAATCATTAAGGTTGAAAAGGAGCTCTAAGACCAAGTTGAAACCTTCAGCCCAACACCTCAATGACCACCAGACCATGTTCCAAAACACCACATGTACTTGCCTATGAACACCTCCATGGATGGTGGTGCTGCCACTTCCCTGGGCAGCATGTCCCAATGTTTAACTGCTCTTCCACTGAATACATTTTTCTCCTGGCACAACTTGCTGGTTGTAAAGGACAATAGGGTCAGCTCTCAGCCTCTCTTCAGGCTAAACAATCCCTACTCCCTCTGCCTCTCCTTGTAAGACATGTTCTCCAATGCCTTAATCAGCTTTGTTGCCCTTCTCTGTCCTTGCTCCAACACCTCAGTGTCTGTCTCATACAGTGATGCTGAAAACCAGACATATTTGAGGTGCAGTCTCACAGTGCTCATTACAGGGGGGCAATCTCTTCCCTACTCCTACTGGCCGCACTAATTTTGATGCAGGCCAGGGTGCTGTTGGCATCTGAGCACACTGTGGGCTCATGCCCAATCGTTGTTAACCAACACCACCAGGTCCTTTACTGGCAGTCAGATTTCCAGCCATTCTTCTCCAAGCCTGGTGCATGGAATTGTTGTGACCAAAGTGCGGGACCCTGCACTTGGCCTCATACAACAGATCCAAATGTCTCTGTAGAGCCTTCTTACCCTCAGGCAGATCACTGCTCCTTCCTAATCTTGTGTTGTCTGCAAACTTAGTGAGGGTGCCCTCGATCACCTCATCTGATAAAGATGTTAAACAGGACTGGCACCAACACTGAGCCCTGAAGGACTCTACTCTTGACCGGCTGCCGACTGGATTTCAATCCGTTTACCGCAGCTCTCTGGGCTTGGCCATCCAGCTAGTTTTTAACCCAGCAAAGAGTCCACCTGTCTAAGCCACGAGCCACCAGCTTCCCCAACATAGAATCAAAAGGGATTGGAATGGACCTCCAAAGATCATCTAGTCCAATCCCCCAGCCACAGCAGGATCACCTAGACCCAGTCGCACAGGAACACAGCCAGTCTTGTGGGATCACTGCAGCACCTGGAAAAGCCATTTATATTGATTACTTTGGATGCTGTGCAGAACATCTCCTGCCTTCACAGGGAGGGGAATTAGCTCAAATGGTAGAGCGCTGGCTTAGCATGCGAGAGGTAGCGGGATCGATGCCCGCATTCTCCAGTCTTTTGCCTTGGACCTGCTCAGGAAGACTCCAGAGCTCCTGTAACAGCTTGTACCTATTGCTTTAGCTGTGTCTCAAGCCCACAGTCTCCTTCATGCAGAGACTCTCTGGGAAGCTGTTACACCACCCAGGAGTTCACTGATAGGGCTGCTGTGTGCGTGCAGACCCAGCACTGATGCTGTGGTTAGAGATGCTGCACAGACCTGAATTTTATACTTGTATCCCAATTATAACTCTAATTTTACAGCTTTTGGCACAAAACCAATCGGGTCCTGTTGGAATTCTTTGACGACTGATGAGTTTATTTCTATCTGAATTGGATTTTGCCCAAAGTCTTTTAGACAGACGTGTTAAAAAAGCAAGAAGCAGGTTTGTGGTTTGGTTTGGGGATTTTGTCTGCTGCTTTGTTCTTCTAACAATGTGATAGAAAAAGAAGCAGCCCCATTATAGAAGTGCAGCTGGATTGAGTGTGTGAGTGTTATATTTGTTCAGCAAGATCACCAGTGTTTACCCCTTTGGATAAAGAAATAAGCACTCACAGCCTGAGACAAAGGGTCAATGAAAAGCAACAAGACAAGCTATTAGACTTCTGAGGAAAGTGGATTTTGCTGTTCAGTTGTACAAATTCATGATGTAATTTGCTTTGCAAAGTGTAAGGAGGTGCTAGAACTTTAATTCAGAAAGGGTCACCAAAATGTAGGCAATTTCACCATGTAATAATATTGCATTAGTCATCCTCTAAAATATATTTAATTAGCTCACTTTTATTAATCTGCAAGAATTTTTGCTGTTGATCATCACAAGGATTGTAGGTGATGAGGTAGATGATGAAGACCAAGATCTTTTAGGAATTTATCTGTTGTATTTATGTGAAATGTGTTATCTCTGATTCACCATATATGTGCTTAATGTAAGGACACAGATGTTTTACTTGCAGTACCCTAAGAATTTATCCTTAGATCATGAACCCTGCAGAATAAAATACTTCAGTTGGGAGGGACTTACAACCATCATCTAGTTCACCTGCCTGACTACTTCAGTGCTGACCAAATGCTAGAGCATGTTGTTAAGGACCTTGTCCAAATACCTTTGAAACACTGATGGACTCAGGGCATTGACCACATCTATAAGAAACCTGTTCCAGAGTTGAACCACCCTCTCAGTAAAGAAATGCTTCCTGATGTCTAGTATGAACATCTCCTGAAGCATCTTTGAACCATCCCTGTATGTCCTGTCCCTGGATACCAACAAAAGAGAGCAGAACCTTCCTCTCCACCTCATCAAGCTGAAGAGAGCATTGAGGTCATACCTTAGCATCCTTTTCTCCAAACTAGATAAGCCTAAAGTCCTCAGCCACTCCTCAGAGGATCTTCCTTCCTGCCCTTTCATGAGCTTTGTTGCCCTCCTTCTCTGTACATGTTCAGTCACCTAACTGAAGACCTTCTGAGATGAACCAAAACAAACCTCCCTCCTACCCTTCCTTCCTGCCTCCCTTACAAATGGGAAATGAATTCACGAGGGAATGAAAGAGCCAGGCTCTGGTAGGTGTCATCCAATGGTAGGACTGGGGACAATCCAGTGTGAGCTGGAACATAAGTTACATATAAATATGAGAAGGAACTTCTTCATGATGGGGTTGGAGCACCTGGTTGGCTCACTTGGTAGAGCATGGGACTCTGAATTCCTGGGATCATGGGTCTGAGCCCCATGTAGGACATCTTGAGACGGTACTGTAGCTTACCCTGCTCCAGCAGGGGAGGTTGGACTTAGATGACCTTTCAAGGTCCCTTCCAACCTCTAACATTCTGTGATGGAGCACTGAAACAGGCTGCCCAGGGGGTCTGTGGAGTGTCCTTTGGAGAGGTTTAAAACCCACTTTGATATGTTCCTGTGTGACTTGATCGAGGTGGTCCTGCTCTGGCAGGGGGCTTGGACTAGATGATCTTTGAGGTCCTTTCCAATCCCTAATGTTCTGTGTAACGCACCAGTAATACATATGCAAATAACAACCCCAGAATCACCCCAGATCTCCAAGTGCATGCTTTCAATAAAAGAGTATTTTAAGGTCACTTTTTAAAACAAATGTTTTCCAGGTCCCTTCCAATCCCTAATGTTCCGTGAACATAAAGGTCATTTTATAGAACTGCCAAGAAGGGGCTGCAAGGATTTACGGGTTCCCTGCTGGGAGTCTATAATCAAAGGCCTCATTTCTTTCTCTTCTTTTTCAAAGTGTTGTAGTGCTCTCCGTTGCTATGGAATTGCTAGAAGTCACCAGACGTTCGGATTGTTCATGACCAAAAGATCATTAAATTGCAGTGTCCTAGTAGAAAACAGTGCAATTTACATGACATTTATCAAGGAGGTAATATAAAGCTGCCTTTGTGCTGTAAGATTTTAAAAGGTGAGGCTCCTTGCTCTTTTCAATAAAAGAAACAAAACCCAGTTCCATAATGTTCTTTTTTTGTTGTATTTGAAAGAAAATATTTTCTGAAGTGATTGTGAAGCCATCAGTACTAGTAGAACTCTTCTAAAGAACTCTCAGCATAAAACTTTTAAGGTTAATCAAACATTACCTTTAGTTCCTGTTAATAGACACTTTTGTCTAAATGGCATCTTTTATCAATTTCCTTTAAAGGTCTTAATTTTTTATAGGTCTATTGATTTGAAGAAGCTCTATATTGAGCAAGTGCAGAGGAGGGCAACGAAGCTGGTGGAGGGCCTGGAGAATAAATCTTATGAGGAGGGATTGAAAGAGTTGGGGCTGTTTAGTTTGAGGAAGAGGAGACATAGGGAAGACCTCATTGCTCCCTACAACTATCTGAAAGGACACTGTAGGGATGTTGGTGCTGGTCTCTTCTCGCAAGTCATTAGTGACAGAACCAGAGGGAAGGGCTTCAGGCTCCAACAGGGGAGGTTGAGCCTAGACATCAGGAGAAAATTCTTTATGGAGAGAGTGCTCAGGCACTGGAATGTTCTGCCTAGGGTGGTGGTTGACTTTCCATCTCTGCATGGTTTCAGAGATGCTTGGATGTGATGCTGGGGGATCTTCTTTTAGGAGTGAAGTTGTTGAGTACGGTTGATGGTTGGACTCAGTGATCCCAAAAGTCTTTTATCAACCAGAATGATTTTATTGATTACAAATAAATCCACTTGCTGCAGGATGTGAAGACAAGGCATATGTGCTGTGGTTTACATAACAACACTTTTGTCATAGCTGGATGTGCTTAAAAATCCTGTAGATATGATGCTGAGGAACATGGTTTAGTGGTGGGCTTGGTAGACTTAGTTTGACAGTTGGGCTTGGTGACCTAAAAAGCTCTTTTCCTTTTTTTCTGATTCTCTTTCCCATCCCACTGGGAGAGGACCTGTGTGGTGCTTAATTACCGACTGGAGTTAAGCCACAACACAACCCATACATGCAACTCTAGTAAGATTGGAGTAAATACGAGTAGCCAAAATCAGTCTTGCAGAAAGTGTGGATTGGTTTTTTTGCTAAAAGTTGTGACTTTTAAGAACACAAAGAAGAACTTGCTGCTTGGAAATGCACGCTTGGGTCCAGTTGCTTTGTTGTAGAAGAATTCAAGAAAGTGGATAGAGCTGAATTCTTGATTTCCATGTCTGAATCATTCCAACGCAACAGTGGGTTGTTGGGAGCAGGTGATCCTGCTCTGGTAGGGGGAATGGACTAGATGATCTTTTGATGTCCCTTCCAATCCCTCATGTTCTGTGATTCTGTGAAGTATCTTACTGTTTCCCAAGCCACCTCCCTTAGTTTTGGGCAAAGAGTTTTTAGCTTTTGTTTGCTACAGGTGTAACTTGGATAGCTCGGGCGATCATAGAATCGTTAGAGATTGGAAGGGACCTTGAAAGATCATCTAGTCCTATCCCCTGCCACAGCAGGATCACCCAGACCAAGTGATGGTAATTAGTAACTACTGTTGTTAGTTTCAGTCATGTTATTGTCAGTCAGTAATTGTTGGGCTCCTTGCCATCATTTCAGCACATAAGATAAGGATGGACTGAACTGAAAAGTTAAGTTTATGGCTGAATCTTCAGCAGTAAAAGGAATTACTACAGCTTCTACCAGCTTTGTGAGCGCATCCTGGACTTCAATACGTAAAGCTGGTCAGGTGAATCTCATTGGCATGGAATTCATGTATAACTGCAATACACGACAGTACTGCTCAGTGCCTCTAGAAGCACAAGCAAAATACTTGGCTGTAAAAACACATTTTCAGAGTCTTCCCACCCTTGAGATGTCAGTGGTAACAGATTATAATTGCCCTGCGTGACGAGGCTGTAAAATTCAGTGTTCGATGTTGCTACCACAGAACTTTGCACAGTATCGTGATTGTTTCTCCCCCCATGCTGTTCCCAGGACAACTTTTAATTCTTCTCCTCGGGGGGAAAGCAGGATGCTGTGTGGAAGACACAGTGCAAATCTGAGCCTCCACTGCTGCTGGCAGCAAGTGCTCTTTGCAGAGCTGCAGCAGAGCTACTTTGGCATCCTTTCAAAGCAAAAATAATTAAAAAAATCTTTCATCTCAGCTGCTTTCAAACCAAATTATTTTTTTTGGTAAAGAACTTCTTTTTTTCTACTGTCAGAAACATTGCAGCGAGGTCTTGTAGTTTCTTCATATTATTGTACTGTTTATGGGCATAACAACAGTGTGCTGTGGCCCCAACTCTGTAACAGAGACCACTGACCTGAATGAACCAGACTTCCCTCCATAAGGAGAAATTGCATTTAAATTTTAAATGAAATTAAATTGAAGAAAGTGTTTTCTCAATGTATATGATATAGCTATGAAGAACAAACGGTATTAAATCAGATGTTACTTATTTTCAGGAAGCAAAACACCTACGTACACTTCAGAAGCAAATGGTGTTTGTGTCCTGTAACCAGTCCCCATTCCTTACACCTGTAGGTACAACTATAGTTTCTGTATCATGTGGGTGATCATTTAACAAGCAGATTCCCCCCAACAATATCTTAGCTGAATAGTCTTCATCATTGGTAGTAATTTGGGTGATATGGTTTAAGGGTCAACTTGTGGAGCAGGGTTGATGGTTGAACTTGATGATCCCAAGGGGTCTTTTCCAACCTGAATGGTTTTGTGATGCTGTGATTTGAGTATTTCCTTGGTCACTGAAATGTCACTGCTTGAGCCAGGAAAAAAAAGTGAAGAAAGTTAGAAACTCCAGTAAACAACTGGGAGGTGGAAATAGTGAAGCTATACATCTTTAAATGTACAACATGCATTCCTCTGTGCTAGAGGAAACCTTGAAAGGAAACCTTAAATTCCTTAACAGTGAGATGAAAGGGAAGGTCAAATGTGAAAGAGGATGATGGACAAACCTGAGATGTTTTTAACAGTCTGAAGGAGTCATTTAGAAATGTGACATGAACCATCCAGCCTTATTTGATTCTGCAGTCAGGTTTTTCCTGTAAGTCTTTTCAGTAGTTGATCTGTCTCATCTAATTGCCTTCTCCCTCTTCTACAGATGTATCTTGCCCCCACTATGGTCCTGGGGTGTCACCTCTGCCTCCTTTTCCTTTGTTTCAGGTAGTTATTCCACCACACATCCTCTTACTGACAGATTTGGTGTCCTGTGCTTTGAAGAGCTGGCTGAGTCCCAGCCTGGAGTCTGGAAGGGAAAAGCCTGCTTAAAGGTGGGTAGGGTAGGGAGAGACGATTGCTTTGCTGGGTGGATTTGGGTTGTTCTAAAAATCTTAAACACCTGCAGAGTGAGACTGCCTAATGTTGCTGGTTGCCTAATGGTGTAGTGTCCCATCAAACTGAGTTGCAATGTATTTGCTGCCAGATGAGTATATAAGGGAGGATGCTTTGCTTTCCCCTCTAACTGGTTGTGTGGAGAGCGTTTCACATCAGCTGAAGAGTTTCAGAGCTGGCTCCAACAGGGTCTAGAAGCAAAGCTTGCTTCCTGGTATCATGTGCAGGGAGCCTGGAGGGTGCTGTCAGGGCTCCTGGAACCCCAGGTGTTGGTGTAGGTGAAGGTGAGCAGGCAACCATCAGCCCTGGGAGGGGGGATGCTGAGGAGATGGCATATCTTCAGTATACTTGAACACAGCTGCCTTTCATGCCCATTACCCTCAGAGTAGACATCCCCATAACACTTCTTTAGAAAGAATTATGCTTTTAACAAAAGAGAGGTTTTCCCTTTTTTTTTCTGTAGCTGTTGGTTTTTTGTTCCTTTTTTTTTTTTTGCTAGTTTTCTTGCACCACATGGATGATCAGAATTTTGTTCCCTTAAGCCAATATTATTCAACTCAAGGTTGATTCAACTACTCTCATTAGGTATGAGAATATGTGTGCAGCTTCAAAGAGGAGTGTGAAGTACTGGGAGTTTGTAGGTTTAGCAGAGTCACAGCAGCAAAGCAACTTAATATTTGCTAAGAGGGGAAGGGAAGGAGCAACAGAAGATTCTCTATTAGTTACTCCTTTTTGGATGAAGTATGTTTATTTAACCCTGATTTTAGAGATCTTCTTCAGCGTGTGTGAATGAATGCACTGACTGATACATGTTAATGGAAGGTTCTTAAGTCATTTTAAATTAGAGGTTATTCATTGCACTGTGATCCCTTGCAGTTTTTCCCACTTGTCTGCATCACTCAGTCTCTTTAGTGCTTCATAATCCCAATGTACTTCAAGAAGCTGCTTCATGTCATATTCAGACTAAGACCTAGAACATCTGCAAGCAAGATCCAGTTGATCTTTAGATTAATGTACAAGTAAGAACTTTGAGGACAGAGATGCATTCTATGATGCATTTCCTATCCTTAAAGAGGAGTGATTTGGTCTAGGTGATCCTGCTGTTGCAGGGGAATTGGACTAGATGATCTTTTGAGGTCCCTTCCAATTCCTAATGATTCTATGGAATAAGCTAGTTACAGAAGGGTGTCCCAGTAGCCAGCTTATAGATATGTAATCAAATGTCTACAGATAAGAAGGAGCCCCTCTTGCAGTCCAGGGGTGCACACGAAAGTGGGAACACAGTGCTCTCCCCAACCTTTGATGCTGCCTAAGGATTACTTTAGATTGGTTTCCAAATGGTTTAAAGACTTGTAAATCTTTTTTCAGTACATTTAGTGCTTCAGTTTCCAGTTAAGGTATATTTTATATATTTATATTTTTCTTGTTCTCTTGGCTGTCTCAATTTAACTTGATATTTTGACTCAGCTGTCAAACGCAAATACTTCAAGCCAACTGCAACCACATTGCGTTCAGACAGGACTAGACTTGGGCTGGCTAGTATGTGTTTCTAGATACTGTCTTGTAGCCCTCCCTTCCAATTTCTTGAAATTCATGGAATTTGATGCCCTGGCATACCTCATTTTCTCAAATATATTTGCTAAGTATTCTGGTTCATGCTGAAGAGCAGGCAATCAAAGTCTTGGGCTGAGAGCAAGCTGTTCCATACATAGAAGAACTTGAGAAGCACTAGAACTCCTTGCCAGAGTTGATGCTCATTACCAGAGCTGTGATGTCAGTGTGCAGCCTTCGGTTCCTCCATCCAGGACTTGCTTCTGCCAGTTTGTCTTCCTCAGCCTCTGCCCACAGCTATCCTGCTTGGAGGCAAGCAGTTTGATTGGCACTGTCAGCTGTCACAACAGAGGTGCACGGTGCCATCAGGAGCATGCTGTCATGGAACAGCAAGCACTGCAGGTGTCACCGAGAGCTTCATTCAGCACTCGCCTTCCAAATGTAGGGGTTTTACACTGGAACATGAACACCATCTGTTGCTCACTTGAGGTGTGGACTCTATAAATAACTTGGAAAGAACTGCCATTCTGCTGTGGTAAACTTCAGATGTTTCAGTTGCCTCAAGATTTTGAGGGGTTTTGACCTGGTTTAAATCAGCTTTCTCTTTAGTGACCCCTAAGAGCCAACTGACTATTTCCATAAGCAGTGCTGAACATGTCCTGTTATAGTTTGTCTCTGCTCAGGCTGGCTGCTATAGACAGTGCTAGTGAACAGAGCAGCAAAATGAGCTCAATAGACCCTGGAGCACAAATGGGTGTCAAAAATGTACCATCAATGCCATGCAGGTGCTGTTCTTTACCTTCTGGCTAGCTCTGATGGTGCACTGAACGGCTGCAGTTCATCAGCTGTTCTCCTGTCTCTCTTCTTTGTGTTACTACATTCCAATGTGCATGTCTGCTCCAGGCAAGAATTCTCATATAGCTTCACCCAACAGCTCTTCAGATAAGACATGGCTGGCAGGAATGCCTTCACACTTCAGATTTAGGTGACTTGAATGAGCAAACCATGTCTTGGAACTCACAGTAAATCTGGCACCTTTTCTGGGTAACCATTTATGAGATAATCCTGCCTGTTACTGTTGAAGAGATGATGTCTTGGAAAAGCTGAACATGGTAAATCTGGCAGCTTTAATGGGGTAAGTGTATTTATTCCTTTGGGAACTCTGTAGTTCATGGTCAGACTTGATAATGCAGCCAACAATGAAAGTTCAAGGCTGTAACCACATTACGTGTCACTACAGAAAATTAACTACAGTAAAGTGATCACTACAGACCATTGTCAGTCCTTTCAGGAGCCAGACAATAACCTTGAACATTCAGGCTAATATGTGTTCTTTCCTAGTCAAACAAACTGCATTAAGAAAATTGTGGAGAAAAATCATGAAGTCTTCTTGTGTTGATCGCTTCATGGAGTGTCTCCAGAAAAAGGCAAATGAATTACTTAGGTGCACAAAGAACTCCTCAAACAGTATGAAACACACTGGAGTACCTTCAGAGGACACTGGAACAGGTTGCCCAGGGTGGTTGTGGAATCTCCTTCACTGGAAATGTTTAAGACCTGCCTGGATGTGTTCCTGTGTGGCTTGGTCTGGGTGATCCTGCTGTGGCAGGGGGATTCGACTAGATGATCTTTCGAGGTCCCTTCCAATCCCTAATGATTCTATGACTGTAACTACATCATAGAATCGAGGTCCCTTCCAATCCCTAACGAAAGATCATCTAGTCCAATCCCCCTGACAGTTCCTTACGGGTAAAACACACAGCACCTTGCAAGAACATAGATAGTACATCCTGCCTGTGTGAACTGGTTGCTGTCTCCAAAGTCCAGCTTGAATGAACCAGTAGGGAGGGAGAGTGAACAAATAAAATGTACTAGTACATCAGCTGAAACCAATAAGCTAAAAATTACTGTGGATCTAGCTCAGATGTCTGCTGCCTTAGAACCTGTCACACCCAATCCCACAATGAGGTGCTATGAGCTACTCCAAGCCTGTGGTAATTAACCACTGTCACTTACTTAAAGCTTTTGTAGGGAGAACGAACATGCCATAAATAAATTGGGTGGGAGGAGAGAAAGTCCTTGATATTTTACATGCTTCAGTCATGTGAGTTGGAAGTTGAAGCCTTCAGTAAAGATGCTGGTTACATCTTTTGACTTTTGCCCTGTTTTAACAACGAGTAGAGAGACTCCCAACCAAATGATTAAAAAAACCTCGATGCTTATGGCGTGTTGTACATCTTTTTAGATTAGTGCAGTGATCAGAAGGACTTGAGGATAATTGTCAGAATACCTGATTAATGAGGAGTCAGCATTAAAAAATAGATCAAGAACCAGGAAAATTAATAGATTATATCCAGAGCCATAAAAAGCCTGTTATGGCTTTTTGCCTGATTAAGATGCACTGCTGGGATGTGTCTTAAATTGGACAAAGACTTTTGATAAGATGGCTATTAACATTCTGAAAGGCCTGGTCTGCTGGGAATACAGACACAATAATTTTCTGGCTAGTTTAATGCTAATTTAGCATCAATTTCCTAATCACCTATTTCTCCTCTCTTATTAGAGCGATTAAAGTGAAAATGGAATTAATCTAAATTCATAAGTAGTGGCTAACCTTTGCTCTGGTAAAGCTTTCCCAGGCTTTACTATAGATCCACTTCTGAAAGGGGCCTATGAAGAAGGACTTTTGTCCATGATGCTAATAGCATCAGTTTGCCTTTGTTTTGGCTTTCTGATCTCTTATCTTCTGGACAGCTGCTCTAAAGATCTCGAGCGATGCAGCCATACGACGAAGCAACGCCAGCAGATAGATCAGTCAGCCTGGTTCTAAGCATTTCTCTCTGCTACTTTTTCTCTTGTTTTAAAAATGACTTGACTTTTATAACTGTCTGGCTTTCCTCCCTCCAGACACTCGCAGAAAAAGTCAAGCTTTCTGTTTTTCCAGATTTGAAAACCCTTTAATCAAATCTGCTTGTGGGATATAAATAACATGAGAAGTAAGAGAAAATGATATTGTGGAAGGTTCTCATTAAAATTGAAAGGAGTGTTATTAATTCTAGATGATCTTGAACATTAATTATTGGAAGGGATATTGGAAGGGACCTCAAAAGATCACCTAGTCCGATCCCCCTGCCACAGCAGGATCACCTAGACCAAGTTGCACAAGAATGTATCCAGGTGGGTTTTAAATGTCTCCAGAGGAGGAGACTCCACAACCTCCCTGAACAACCCACAAGCACATGAACTGCTCAGCCTAACGTGTCTGCCAAGCATAGATTGGTGTGAAGAGCTGAAGAGGAGAAGACTACCTATGGTGCTTCTATGTGTAACAAAAGTCATCTTGACTTTTCTCTCTTGATAGTTGAGATCTGCTTTGAAATCAGATCTGGATCTGGTGTGGTTTCAACCTCCCTGGCTTCATCCATTATTGGGTCCAGTGTGCTCTACTTGACAGCGAACTGTCCCTGAGATTAAGTGGGAAGGTTGATCTACCACTACTCAATCCACCACATGGCTAACATGCTACTGGAGAGGTGGGAAGCTATGGAATAGAGACATCCTGGACTGGTGGCAAAAACGGCAAAGAAGGTAGTACCAGGAGAATTGTTCTACCTGGTCACAATCAAAGCAAATAATCTAGGTGACCCTGTGCGACTTGGTCTAGGTGATCTTGCTCTGGCAGGGGGATTGGACTAGATGATCATTCGAGTCCCTTCCAATCCCTATTGTTCTGTGATTCTGTGAACACCGCTTTCCAGCCCATTGTCGCTTCTCACAGCATTAGAAGTTTCTTCTCATATTGATGTGGAACCTCCTTGCCCCTTGTCTTATCGTTAGATGATGCTGAGGAGAGCCTGGCTTCATCCTCCTGACACCCACCTTTCACATATTTGTGAACACTGGTCAGATCACCCATCAGCCTCCTTTTTTCCAAGCTAAAGACAACCAGCTCTCTCAGCCTTTCCTCATCAGGGAGATGTTCCACTCCCTTCATCATCTTCATGGCTCTGCACTGGACCCTCTCCAGCAATTGCGTCCTTCTTGAACTGAGGGGCCCTGAACCAGATGTGGTCTCACCAGGGCACATTGTGGAGCTGGTAGAGGTCTGCACTTCAATCCCTAAGGACTGATAGTAGGAGCACATGAAGCCATATTCCTTGTTTTGGATAAACCTGTAAAATGACCGCTGGTGGTTGAGACAACACAAGTCCTTCATGCAAACAGAGCTTTCATGGGCTTTGCATTTTGTGTTCATGGAAACAATTTCTGACTTTTCCATGATATGAAGCAGTTTTTAAAATATTTGTATTAAATTTTCTACCTCCCCTCTGCCATCTCAAAGTGCTAGTTTCAGTTGTGGGCTCATTATAATTCTGCCAGTGCAGAAGCCCTTCTAGCAAAATAATTAACGTTACTATCCAACAAGTCCCATCAATTCAAACAGATGTGGTTGCACAAGATAAAAACCCTTTCTTCCTCAAAAAACCACTTTTCCCCCAGTGTTTTCTTGTTTCTCAAATAAATCTCAAGTGCTAGGACATAAAATGTTTTTCGATGTTTCTTTCTAAAAGCTCCCTAAAGATCTACAGACAGGTTCTTTGCTCTGCTGTTTGTTTTATTTGTTTATAAGTCTTATAGACTTCTAGGAACCTGTTTGAGTCACTAGGCACTCCCTGAAGTCTGCATAGGTTGTACAAATGGGGCATAAGAAAGCTCCTGGTTCCAGGTTTCCAGATAACTTATTGGTTCTCTGCCTGATGAGAGGAAATAAAAATAACTTCTAGTGGTTGGCTGCTAGTGAGGTCTTCCAGGCTTTCTCTTCTTTTTAAAAGAAAATGTTATTATACTTGACTGTCAAGAGAGTCTTGAGGAAAGAGCTGAAAAAGAAAATAGACCATCACCCACAGCACAAAAATTTAGGATTGAAAAATAATCTCTTTGCCTGGAGGTTTGTGGGACTGAGAGTAACTGTGGTTATTTCTGAGTCAGAGACTTGTGTTATGTGGCCCTTTCTCTGTTTCTGTCAATAAATGATTTTCTTCACACGTAAGTATTAAAAGAGAATAATAACCAAATGTGGTGGTTTTGCTGGGAGAGAATTGTGTCCTACCAGCCAGTCATGGTGAGCAGCCAGGGCAGCTGCCAGGAGCTGGCTCACAGGTGGGTGGATCCCACATGAGTATGAAGGGGAAATTGGCTGGGGGTGGGGGCTCTTCCTCTTCTTCCTCCCCATCCCTGGAGGGTCTCACTCAACATCCTGCTCCAGATGTTGTTCTTTCCTGCTTCTTGTGACTGCTGTGCACTCACTGAGCTGTGGTCTACTCTTCCACCCAGAAGCATTCCAACCTGAAAGGAGGGAGGTCACAAACTAGAATCTTAGAAACTCTGGTAAGCTTTATGAGCACAAGAGGTTTTGTGAACCTTGAGATGAGTGTTAGAGAACCAGAAAATCCAGTTTCATGATGAAATCCCTGAAGGAAACTTTTATGCTACTGCTAGTTTGGAAAGACACATTAGGATGGCAAATATCTTTCCAGATCTGGGAAAATAATGTGTTTTAAACTGCCAGTTAAATACAAAGGAGATGGTCCTCAACCTGCATGTCCACTGAACAACGAGCACATATTGAAACAGGAAGGATATCCTAAATATAACAGCTCCATGTATTTAATTAGTAGCATTATATTAATATATTAATATTATATTAATATTAAAGAATAAAGATAAGATCTTTGAGCATGAAGGGCTCATAAGGATTCAAAATGATAGCTAAGTGTAACCTGATTAACTACTGGCTGATACCCATCACACAACTGTGATCCTCATCAGGCAGTGATTGTGTTAGAAGTGATTTCCCATACACAGGGAAAAGTGGAGTCTGGGTTACTAAAAGTTGGACCTTGCTGTGTAGGTTGCTGGAAAAAAAATTGCAGGACTGCTGTTCCATATTGCAGTGCTCCAAGCAGGAGGCATTACAGTTGCATAAAGCTGGCTTGGTCTGGCAGCTTGAAGAAGTGGGATTGGAAACAGGTGGGAGCAGCAAAGGCTGCTGCTGGTTAGGCAGTTGCACTCTAGAGCAGGGCTAGTGGCTCGTGGGAGGACAAGGTCCTGGGAAAACACCAGGCACAGATGTTGCTGTTGCCTGTGAATCCAAGGTGGTGATAGGTCTGATGAAGTTTGGCTTCCTGGAAAGGAGTGAGAATGTGAACACAACCATATGAGCAGCCAGGAAGAAAAAGGACAAGGAAATAGCTTGTTGTAGAGATGTCATAACTCCTCGTCGTACTTGTCAGTCATGATGGCAAGCTTAGTTTTTGTGCTGTGATATTCAGCAGTTCTTTCTGTCGTTGAAGAAAAGCTACAAAACCGAAGGAAAAATGAGCACGGGTTAGAGGTGTTTCGAAAATGCTTTGGTGCGTAGCCACAAAATGACTTGAAATAGGGTCTGATTTGTTCTTTAAAACCATAAATGAAATAATCTCAAAACTACCATCTCAACAGGGTGTTGGAAATGTGTGGGAGCTGATCGGTCCTGTGGGGTCCTTCCAGTCCCTGCTGTTTGTCCAATAATTAGAAGTAGGAACTGCAGTAGCAAAGCGTGATCTTGGACTCTCACTTCTTGCATCTGAAGCCAGATTTGTGGGACCATGAAGGGACATAAAACAGTGTCTTAGCATCAGCTAGTAAGTTAGACTGCTCATCTGGGTCCTCAACAGTGGTACAGCATGTAAAGCAAAACCAGTGTGGTACTTCTGAATGTGCTGCGTCCCGTGAAAGAGAGGTGACGCTTGACATCTTGATGTTGGTCATCTTCTAACCTTATGGAAACATGGAGCTTAGTTTTTGAGACTTTCCCCAGAGATTAGTGATATTTGGGTTTTTTCCCCCGGATTAGTGATTGACTTTTCTAGACAAACGTATATAACCCCTTCAGCTGGAGACAGATGAACATATGAATGTTGGGGGATCACAAATCTAATGATGCAGAGGTTGGGGGACCTGCCAAAATCACACATCTACATAATCTGTATGACTGCACCTTGCTGTCAGTTTTCTTAGATTAAATATGCTAATTTCTAAGGAGTTTGTCCAGATCTGCCTCCGTCTGATGCTTAATTTGGCTCTTTACTCATACAGAAAGAGGAAAAAAATGCCTAAATATCAGATCAAAGAATTTACAACACTATTTCTCTCCTCTGCATTACCCTAGCATTAGTTTTCTTACAAAGTGTATGTCTTTTCAGAGGAGACAAGTGTTTCAGTGGGTAAATTTGCACATAATCTCAAGTTTGGTTTTGCATTCTGAGCTATTTCATGTTCGGCTCTGGCAGGTGGATTGGACCAGGTGATCTCTTGAGGTCCCTTCCAAGCCCTACTGTGCTGTGAATCTATATTTTTATTGGCAAGCAGAGAAGAAGAGGTGAAGAGCCTCTTCCCTTTACACATAGTATGCAAAGAGTCTAAATGCAGGCTTCAAACTTGGGGCTCATATCTTTCTTTTGAAGCTTTCTTGTCATTTTTGATATCTAGAAGTTCAGGAAGAATAGTATAAATGAATTGAGATACTGTCAAAATTGTAGAAAACATGATTCAGATATTTTTAACCCAAATCCTTTTCATGATGCACTTTCAGAGATCATTGACAAATGTAATTTGAGTCCAGCGTAGGGCAATGAGGATGAAGGAAATGCAGCACCTCCCTTATGAGGAGAGGTTGAGGGAGCTGGGTCCCTTGAGCTTGGCATAAAGGAGACTGAGGAGTGACCTCAGTAATGTCTATAGATATGTGAAGGGTGGGTGTCAGGAGGATGGAGCTAGGATCTGCTCAGTGTCATCTAGTGACAGGATGAGGGGCAATGGGTGTGAGCTGGAACAGAGGAGGTTCCACATAAATATCAGAAGGAACTTCTCAGTGAGGGTGACAGAGCACTGGAAGGGGCTGCCCAGGGAGATTTTGGGGTCTCCTTCACTTGAAATGTTCAAGACTGCCCGGATGTGTTCCTGTGCAACTTGGTCTAGGGGATCCTGCTGTTGCAGAGGGATTGGACTAGATGATCTTTCGAGGTCCCTTCCAATCCCTAATGACTTTGTGATTCTGTGATTCTTCTTAAACATTAAAACTGGCTCTTAAAAAATTAATTAAGGAACAAACCCCCTACTTTCAAGACTCAGCAGGCCACTGAGCTGGATTCATTACTATAATTTTCACACTCAATTTTTACATCAGTGCAAATCCATTGAGACTTCCATTCTAAACTGGAGCAGTAATTCAGAGCAGTAAATCAGGTTTCTTGTAGGAAAATAATAAATGTCCGGTTGGAAGTCTCTGGGGAGTGGAAGCTGAATGATCTTTAAATAATTCTTCCCTGATAGGCTGTAGAGAACACTTTTATAGCCCAGGACTCGAGGGGTTTCCTTTCTCCTTACTTGCCCTCATTTCTTAAAGATAAAATGTGATGCTGTAATCAGCTCATTGAACAACTAAATAGTGGGGAGAAACTTACGACCTTTTTCGTAGAACCTGCATGTTTTGTTCACTAGACTGAATTTTTCTGGCTATGACTTTGTGGCAGCTTTTTTCTGACATCCCTCCAGTCTAAAAATTCATGTCAAAACTTAGCTGGTTTCCACCTGCTCACTAGATCTTTTTTATTTCTTTAGTAAGAAAATGTCTTCTTGCCAAACCCCCTGGGTTTTTTTTCCCAAACCACATTTTCTGACCCTCTGTTGGATTTTTAAGGCCTGTAGTTCTTTGAAAAGACTAATTCATGTAAGTGAGGGTGACAGAGCACTAGAACACGCTGCCTGGGGGAGATGTGGAGTCCCCTTCTCTGGAGAAATTTAAGACGCGCCTGGACGTGTTCCTGTGCGACTTGGTCTAAGTGATCCTGCTGTGGCAGGGGGATAGGGCTGGATGAGCTTTCGAGATCCCTTCCAATCCCTAATGGTTCTATGATTCTGTGAAGATACACTAACAGTAGTAGCTTGGAGGTGGGAGAAGTACTTGTGTCTGAAACATCAGAGTTATGATGAAACATGTCTTCCAAGACACTGCTTGGTCTGGTTTGTAAGGCACTGCTACTGTTGGGTAGGTTAAGAGTAAGTTGATGTAGGTAGTACTCTTGTCCAACCACGAAGCTTTATGGGGAAGAAAAAGAGAAGAATCATAGGATCATTCAGGTTGGAGAAGACCCTTGGGATCATCAAGTCCAAACATCAACCCTAGTCTACAAGTTCACCCCTAAACCAAATCCTCCAACATTACATCTAAGCATCTTTTAAACTCATTCAGAGATGATAACTCAACCACCACCCTGGGCAGCCCATTCCAGGACCTGACCACTCTCTCTGTGAAGAATTTCTTCCTGATGTCCAGTCTAAACCCTACCTTGTTGGAGCCTGAAGCCCTTCCTTCTGGTTCTGTCAGTACTTACCTGTCAGAAGAGACCAGCACCAACATCTCTACAGTGTCCTTTCAGATAGTTGTAGAGAGCAATGAGGTCTCCCCTCAGCCTCCTCTTCCTCAGACCAAACAGCCCTAACTCGTTCAATCTCTCCTCATAAGATTTGTAAGAAATAAGTGTTCCATCTTCACTTTTCTGCTCTGCCTCAGGTTCTCCTTGTTTTCACAAAAGAGTGTGTTGGCTTCTCAGAAAACCTCAACAGTTACAAGAAAACGTATTTGAAGCAGCAACCAGCAGGAGATGAGAATAACGAGGTGGACAGTGAGCTTCTATGTGGTTGTCTCTGTCCAGGGCAGACCTTGCGCTTTTACTTCTGTGCCTGGGCTAATAAGAATATGACGTGCTCCTACTGTGTTGATCCCTCTTATCTTATAGAATCATTAGGGATTCAAAAGATCATCTAGTCCAACTCCCCTGCAACAACAGGATCACCTAGATCAAGTCATAGCATCAGTCAGGGTTAGAAGGGACCACAGGATCATCCAGTTCCAGCTCCCCTACCATGGGCACGGACACCCCGCTCTTTACATGGGGTTATACTCGCCTTTGAATTTCATTTCAGAGTACTGTAACTGAAATAATTTGGGGGTTTTATTATTATTTTTAATTTAAGAAACCTTCACATGACTTGCCAAGTGGCAGTGCTTCTGAAGCTTAAAAGCCAACCTTGTAAGTTTGAACACTGAGCAGAACTACTCTCTATTATTGCAGTAGTTATACCTGAGGGGCAAATAGTCTCACAAGTTCATCTCTGCAAGGTACAATCAAAGGCTATAGATGAGTAAAACAGTCATGCTTTATGATTCAAGTGCAGATGGCAAACAACTCAAATTCACACAGTACACACAAACACACCCAACAGATCTAATGGACATATAACTAGCTGCAGATGGGGAACTCGACGTGTGACAATTGCGTGAGACTATTGCAGATCCCCAGGCGTGTACGTTTCTCTTAACTATAGCTAATTAGTAAATAAAGAGTATTTTGGGAGAGACCTTGAAGACAAGAGGAATAAAATAAATACAAATCACAGGGCTAGAGGGTCTGTTCTGCAGCAGCAACAGTAAAGGTCACATTCTTCATTTACTCTAGCTGAAAATGTTAAATAAATAACTGAGCTGCCTTGACTATGCTGTGTTTGTGGTAATTGGCTTCCCATTACCAATGTCATTTATCCTGTTGGGCTGTGCAACTCTTTAGAGGAAGGGTTCTGTTAGTTCTTCAGTGTGTATTTCCTTGTTGTGTGCTCTGTAGGTGAGCAAATATAGCACTAACTGCAAAATCCTGTGCTCTGGAATAGCTGTTTTGATGCTTCAGGCTGCTAATGTGTTTTAGTTCTGGCACCCAGCAAATGAATAGCTTGGTCTTCCATCAGACTGGTCTAAAATGCAATGCATTTCTTTCTTTTAATGTGCATGTTTGTTGTGTGTGAGGAAAATCAGAGGCTGCAGAGCAGCAACCATGGAAACGGAAACCCTTTGACTATGAAATTGCCTGGGTATTGCCTGCCCAGGCTTTAACACCAATAGGTTGTCAACAGGGCGACTCATTCCTCGGCCTCTGTGCTGCAAGCTTTAATTTAGATTTCCAGCAGTGTAATCACCGTTCTTTCTGATGAACCTCCCTGCTGCCCTGCTTCGTTTGTAGAGCACGCTTGGCTATTAAAGCTTCTGACCTGGCTACTCAGAAACCTATTGTGGAACAATATTTTTATCTTCAAATTGATAATCCACATCTCAACTTTTGGGTCTCCCAAACATAGAATCACATACTCGCAGAACATTAGGGATTGGAAGGGACCTCGAAAGATGATCTAGTCCAATCCCCCTGCCACAGCAGGATCACCTACAGCAAGTTACACAGGAACAGGTCCAGGTGGGTTTTAAATGTCTCCAGAGAAGGAGACTCCTCAACCCCCCAAGTTCACTCCTTGTGTATAACCAAGGTGGTAGTCATCCTTTTACTGCGTGTGACAGATGCTCCTGAGAGCAGGACAGGAGAATGCAGTCTAGACTGCTTTCATAATGCACTGTCGTGATAACTAACGCTGTCTAGACCTCCAAAATATTCTTTTTGGATGGAAGAAATTCAGTGACTGCTTTCCCCCCCCTTTTGTTCTGTTTGAGGTTATGTTGGGTTTTTTTTTATCTGACATTTTCAGAAGGCTTTGGAAAGCTGTGCAAATCCTGCAAATCCTCCCTCCCCAATTTTTCTTCTTTTCCAACGTGTTTGACTGTGCATCGTTAATCCAAGCAAACTTTGGATTTTAAACTGTATTTTCCCTTTTCTCTCCAGATATTTGTGTGGGCTTGTGTGTGTGAGAGAACAAAAAGGTGGAACAAGACTGGTGGAACAGGGGGCATAGCATCCTTCCACTTAATACCTCCTAGATGAGAGCACTCCAACATTTGGAGTGCATCTGTAACTCCCACTGCTGCTTCTCAGGCTCTGATTACAGGGCATTTTAGGGAAAAAGCCTCTTTTAATCTTTCCTGTGACAATGTTATGCTTCACAGAAGCAAAATTTCCCTGGAGTAATGAATCACACTGGAGCCATCAGCCTTGGCGAGTTTTTCTGTCTTCCAGGAACCTCTTAGTTTTTCAGTTGGGGCAGCATCAATCTCGTGCACAGAATGTTCATAGTTGGTGTTGTGTTGGGATACAAACCTGAAGTCAAGAACTCAGACGTCAAATTCAGGCTTAGTCCCAGGAAGAGAGATGCATGCTTCAAAGCTGTGTTAAAAGAGCTTCACAACTGGATTCTACTTTCTATCCCATGCTCATCTTACTGCTGATGCTTCTGCCTGTGGGAAGCAGGTTGGGCCAAAACATTTAGGTCAGTGCTTGTGGTATTAGGGATTGTAAAAGGAGAAGGAAGAAACTTCTTTTTTATTTGGTGTTGCTTGGATGAATTTTGGGAGCTGTCAGCTGCAATGAAGGGAACAAAAGCTTGGTCAAAACCCACTCTCAGAGCACCAGTGTGTTGTATTGTGCAGGAAGAGTTTGTATTTGGATTCTTGAGAGGTGGTCAGTGAGCCAGGCACGTGGAGCACACAGAGGTGTGTGCAAGAAACAACACTTGTTCTTCTGGGCTTCTGTCTACCAAATAAAATGTCACTACATCTTTTCCTGCTTTAGCTCATACATGACTGTTATGTGTAGATTCATTATGTAAAATGTTGTCCATCCATAGCTGCTGGTCCACTACCTTGTACTTCTAGATGTACACATGATTTCAATTTTCATTTAATGTGGAGAATACTAGAGAAAGAGGGTCTTGACAGTCTATGTCTCCTCATCTGCCTGTTGTCAAACCCTTAAACTGTCATCTGAGTTCATGTGTGACCTCTTGTGCATTAAGTTAACTTATGTGCACAGCTGCAGTAAGATGGCAGTTTAATTTATCCAGAGAAAGAGCTGGGAACATGCAAGTGAATAGTTATCACTGGGAACAACACTGATCATGAAACAATACTGCTCATGTCCTCATCTTACAGCCAGATGAGGACACCTCTCCGTACCTGTGTGAAGACAGTGAGAAAGCCAAATCGTAAATGTACCGCTGACCTGATGTGTAGAAGTCAAGCTGACTGGCTGTGTTACCTCAGGAGATCATAGAATCACAGAATTTCTTTAACAGATGTGTAAAATCCCACTTTTGAGAGTCAGAGCATTAGGAACAGAACATTAGGAATTGGAAGAGACCTTGAAAGATCATCGAGTCCAATCCCCCCACCACAGCAAATTTTATTTGCTTGTTTTCTGGGAGTTTAAGGGTGTGGTGAAACAGAACAGGAGCTCCCAAATTGCAATGAAACCCTTGTTTGTCCTTGTACATCCTGAGTGTCACAACTGGGATAATTTATTCTCCCACAGCTGCTCGGTAAGGACAACATGTTCTGTGGAAGATTCTCCACACAAGAGCAGAAGAGGTGACAGGTAAGAGATTTTAGTACAGTTCTTTCTGCTTCATCCACGATGCCAAGAGCAGGAGCAGCTTGCTAGTGGGATGACACACTAGAAGTGAGAGTAAAAGGTATTTTTTCCTCCTGATTTTAATCCTGACTGTTATGTCTAGATGTTAAGAGTTAAGGAAAATTATTTTGAGAGCAGTGAAAGCAGCACTTGTTTTCCTCTTGAACCGAGTGCAAAAGTTCAGGTGCTGGCAGTGAAGACTGCAGAGCAGTCTCTGTGAGGAGAGGATGGACATGGATGTGTTCTGCTGGCTCCAATGGACCCACCACAGGGCACTGCTGAGCCTCTCAGCCAAGAATCTGCTGCTCAGTGCAGGGAGATGGAGGGATCTGGAGTGTATCTGAGCCTGGAAGGGAGAGTTTTGACTGCTTTTCCTTGTTTCTTGTTGAGCAACTGTAATTTGACTAATAGAAAATGAAATTCTTTTTTCACAGAATGATAGAATCATTAGGAATTGGAAAGGACCTTGAAAGATCATCCAATCCAATCCCCCTGCCACAGCAGGATCATCTAGACCAAGTCACACAGGAACACATCCAGGTGGGTTTTAAACATCTCCAGGGAAAGAGACTCCACAACCCACCTGGGCAGCCTGTTCCAGTGCTCTGTCACCCTCACCGTGAAGAAGTTCCTTCTCATATTGATGTGGAACCTCCTCTGTTCCAGCTGACACCCAGTACCCCTTCTCCTATCACCAGATGACACTGAGAAGAGCCTGGCTCAAATCACTTCTGTTTCGCCTGTGACGGTAGCTGGTAAATGTCTTTATCTCACTGTCTCTATCACAGTCAGTGTGTGTTCATCCTATTTATTTACACATAGCCTGCTGAGAAGGGAGAATGGGACTGCTGACCAAAGTTAACCCACGACAACACCGCTAATTACAAGACAAATTGCTCACGACTGCTGTACTTCAAGAGTCAAAACTTGGCTATGATTACCCTGAGCTATACGAGACAGAAAGTCAGACTTTGACACAAGTGACAGTTTCCTAGAAACTGTGGTCTGGTCATGAAAAAGCTTCTAAAAGTAGAATTCCTTGTTACATTTTTAAGTACTTCATTAAAAATTACTTCATCTAAAAGGTGGGTGGCCTTTTATGCCAATTGAGTTTATGAGCAAGAGCATTACGTAAGTTGCAAACTGTCACGTTCACGTCTTAAATTGTGCTTGATTAGTGATTTTTTCATACAGTGACCTGGAAATAGCAAATTCTGTAGACTGTCAGTGTTTATTAAGGCAAAGATTTCTAAGTCTGTGATGATCCTTTTAGAGGGAAGTGAAAATTTGAGATGCATTAGTCATGGCTTAAGATGCCACCGTGAGTTTCTCATTTGAGAAATATCAAACGTCGATCCTTAGGTAGGGTGGGTTGATTTGATCATTTCCAATTAACCTCCTCTGCCCTTGATGTAGATGGTGAGTTGGCTGCTTTTTAAACTGATGCTGCGTGGGAAGAGTGGGATCAAAATTTTAAGTCACTGTTGCACCAGAAACTCTTCTAGGGCCATGCTGGGCATAAAAGATACAGACTGTTAAATATATCACACATGTTCTGCACCACAGTCCCAGAAGTTGCCAGGGGCTAGGTATTTGGGACAACAACATTTGTCTGCACAGCATGGAATGAAATTGCAGCATTTTGAAGGGCTGCAGCAGAGGGCTCTTGTTCCTCAAAACAAGACCCAATGAAATGCAGTACTTGACATTTTGAGCCTCAATGTGGTTGTAGAATCATTGCGGTTGGAAAGGACCTCCAGGTTCATCAAGCCCAACCTTCATCCCAACACCTCCCTAACCACTAGACCACAGCCTCAAGTGTTGTATCTACTCGTTCTTCAAACACTTCCAGGGATGATTCCACCACTAATCTGCTCCAATGCCCAACCGCTCTCAGTAAAGAATTTCTTCCTACAATGTCATCATCCAGCTCATTTAACGAACGTCATGATCTCTCTGACCTCCAACTACTTGCCTCTCTAGGCAAAATCACATAATGCTCTGTTAAAAGCAGAAAATAGAGCTTTCCAAGCTAAAATACAGTATTCTCAGTCTAAGAGGAGTCTAGTGGGGGCTATGTAGTTGGTTTTAGGGTTGTATTACAGCAGTTACAGGGCTAAGAAATGTACTGATAGGAAAAAAACTATCAGCTTGTTTGTAGTTAAATATATTTGCTCATAAATCTATTTGCTCATCTTTCTAGATTGAAAATATTTTCCCATCAAACAATTTAATTGATGCTATAGTGCTATGCTGTAGATTTTGGCTTGGCCTTAGTGTATCCCTCTGTTATAAAGAGTCACTTTTGGAACCACAATTGGATGTTGATGCTGGTAGGTGTGGAAATACGATGTATACTAAATCCTCACCTATTTCTGCTCTTTGAACAGTTAGTTCTGGAAAGCTGGAGTAACTTAACATGAATCTAGCAGAAAAAAGCCAAACCTTCTATCAAAGGTGTTTACTAATGTTTACACTCTCCCTTTCATAATTCTTTTACCATCTGTTCTAATATCAGCTTTTTTAGGATTCTGATTCCACATCTTACTCTTCTCCTTTCTTGGGCTAAGCCTACTGGTGTCAGCCTGCAGAAGGATTGTAGGTGAGAATCAAAGTTAAGTCAATATTGAGCCTCTGTCTCAGATACTCAGGGTCTTATGGAAATTCAAAATTAAATTTATACTTTAGAAGTTTAAAATAATTTTATAGTTGTCAATAGTATTGTTGTGTTTGTCTAGAGAGTAGATGTGGGAGCAGAGCGCTGGAAGGGGCTGCCCAGGGGGGTTGTGGAGTCTCCTTCTCTGGAGATGTTTAAAACCCACCTGGATATGTTCCTGTGGGACTGGATCTAGGTGACCCTGCTGCAGTGGGGGGATTGAACTAGATGAGGTCCCTTTCAGTCCCTAATCTTCTGTGATTCTGTGAAGAAGATGGTTATGTAGTATATCACTACTTTGGTGAATATAACCTCCCCAAATAAAGGTTCCTCCCTTTTGTATCACACAAATTGAAGGAAACAGTCCTGTGAACATAAATAAAGTAGAGAGGCTTCTCAAAAGCAAACAGAGGGCAGGAGGTATTCCAAGAGAAGAAGCTCAGTGTGTTGCCTACCTAACCCAACAGATCCCACATGCATCCTTTTAGAATTCAGGATTAAATTTGCTTCTTGCATCTGTGCCTTTGTCAGGTTAATCACCCTTCTCAAGGTGCAACAGAGGAAAGCTCCTGACATTGATTGTGGATAAGTCCTCTAACCTCTGAGGCACAAAGGGAAAGGCTCCAGTTCTCTCCTAAGCAAACCTAATCCTCCTTTGTTAAGAGCATGATCTTAGCTGCAAGGCTATGGAACATTTTGGAAAAGAGTTCTCATCCTTGCAAAGTGTTTGCTGTTGGTGTTTGTTTGGAGTGAATGAAATATCTTCAATTACTGCTGAAACCAGCAGCTCTCTGGATGTCTTGGTAGCTCTTCTTTCCTGTGGATGCTACAGCCAGTGAGTGACAGACTCCCTTACTGCACCCAAATGAATATTGCATTATTCCATGAAAAATGAAAGAATTTCAGCAGGGAAAAATAAAAGTCTTAAGTTAGAATAACTTATAGCTGCTTTAAGTTTCTTCGTGTAAAGGAGTGTGTTTAAAAGTCCCAAATCTCCTGTAGGCCAGATGTCAAGTGCAATTTGACAGCCTGCGCTTTGCTGACCTTTCAGCAAAGTTGAGTTAAAGTAAAAGACCAGCCTGGCTGAACAGAGTTTTGACTGAAACTCAAGGCAACAAAAAGAGGGTTTATAACCTTTGGAAGAAGGAGCAGGTAACTCAGGAGCACTGCAAGGATGTGAGGTTATGCATGGAGAAAATTAGAAGGGCTGAAATGCAGCAAAAACGTCATCTGGCTGCTGCTGTAAAGGACAACAAAATGTTTCTATAAATAAATTAACAAAAGGTCAACCTAGGAGAATCTCCATCCCTTGTTGGATTCTGGGAAGAAGCAGTGACAAGAGGTGAGGAAAAGGCTGAGGTACTTTATGCATTCTTTGCCTCAATCTTTAACAGTGAGACCAGTTGTTCTTGGGGTTCTCAGCCCCTTTATCTGGAAAACTGGGGCAGAGATCACAAGAACACTCCCATAATCCAAGAAGAAAAGATTGGTGCCCTATTGGTGGTGTTCTACCGCTTAGACAAGGGCAGGTCTCCATCTCTCCAGTTTTACTGAGCAGAGGCCATAAGAAAATATAGTATCATAGAGTCATTCAGGTTGGAAAAGATCTTTGGGATCATCAATTCCAACCATCAACCCTACTCTACAAGGTCACCCCTAAACCAGATCCCCCAACGCTACATCTACACAACTTTTAGACACATCCAACAGTGGTGACTCAACCACCACCCTGGGCAACCCATTCCAGTGCCTGACCACTCTTTCTGTGAAGAATTTTTTCCTGATGTCTAATCTAAACTTTCCCTGTTGAAGCTTGAAGCCATAGTAGATAGATAGGGATCTAGTAAGAATGTGTAGACAGATCTTAGATGTGATGAAAATGATTACTGGAAAATTTTGATAGTGTTTTGTGTAAATAAAAAAAAAATACAGAGTATAAACCATTTCCTACATCAATAATATAATTTTATGTTGATGTTACTATACTCTTACATTTCTTTTCTCTACAAAAAAACAGTTTTAAAAATGATTTTTGTGCACAAAATTCTCGCTGTTAGTTACTTTGCTAAATGTAAAAACCTGTATCTGTAGCCAACTTTTCAAACACAGAAAATAGGCAATAATTCTAAATAAATATTCTAAAACCTTGTAATGAAAGAAACCCCACAACATTAAATTCGTTCCCAATATCAAAGGGGTTTTTTTAAGGCACAGAATTCAGACAATTTCAAATATGGCTTTAATGCAAATGTTGCCTTGAAGACACAATAAGCTCTGTAAGAAAGGGAGGTAGATGAATATTAAATTTTCAAAAACAAGTTCATTTTAAAGTTTTTTATTAAAATAAGACCCTCTAACCATTTGAATAATCAAATTACATGGAATCTAAGCACTTTTTAGAAATTAAGTAAATGCTGGACTTTTTAGACACATTTCAGGCCGCAAGGCTTTAAAAAATATTTTAATAAAAGTGCTGCCTGGACTAACGATTCTGATAAGATTTTGGTGGGGTTTTTTGCTGGGACTGCAGGTGTCTTTTATGAAAACTAAAAGAAAGTCATATTGGAGAAAAATAAATTTAAAAACACTTTAAAAACTCTAAATAGCTATTGGCCATGAATTCCATTTTTGTCTCAGAGTTCATCTAGACAATAAGCTTCAAGGCTCTTGTGTTGTCTAACCTCAAGTAGCCAAACACCAGATATTGAGGTTAAGTCAAAGTGATGAAGTGGTACTGCTAATTAACCCAGAAAGGTTCCAAAGCCGTGGCGACATAGAAAGCACAGGTGGAAAAAGACTCCTCCTGTCTTGATTTTCTGCATCACCAAGGATTCTTTAACAGAACTGTAGCTCTAAACCAGCTGGGCTGCTCTTTGTTCAGCTCTGCACTTTAAAACTGGGGCAGGTTTAGAACTGCATTGGCTTTCTCTGAATGAAAGGTTGGGCTGCAGGCAAGCAGTTCTGTTCTCTGCCTTTTCTCATTATTCTGGTAGCTGGAGGGTAGTTGGTAGATTGTGCTGGAAAATACCTTGTCTAATCATAATGCTTAGAACCATTTAGTTCAGATGGCTTAGAGGGAGAATGAATAACTTCTGCTCTTCTAGCGCACTTTTAGCAAACCATTTATCAAGTCATACTTTATGGGGACTTAAAGATTTATTCATTAGCTGCAGCTTGAGCTGGTGTGTATACACACACATATATAGGTGTGTGACACCTTTAATAAACAAACATGAAGAACTCACATCAGAAATAATCAAAACAGGAACTGAGGGGGAAGTGGGGTGACTAGAGTCAAAAGAGGATCCCCTGGATCTCATAGCAGCCTTATACCTGCATGTGGCAGCATCAGAACACCAAATAAACATCAGGAATATTAAGTATACACGCAGGCAATGGGAAGAACTTAATGGGCACCCGGTTCATTTGTCTGCTTTGCACTGACAGCCTCAAGAGTGAACATTCTGCCATGGATCATCTGTGCAGACGGCTTTCCCATGGTTACGGAGCCTTTGAGAGAGCTCTGTTAAGCACAGCATCAACAGCACATCATCTGGGACTGCAGCTGGTAGCCAGAGAGAAGTCGGAAAGGAAGATGAAGGGAGGGGAGGAATAAATCAAAAGCAGCCTGCTCGTGGCACTTATCACATCCTGCTCGTTTCTCTTTGCTGCAAGTGTTCACATCAATGGGAATGCAGGGAATTATCTGAAATACAGACGTTCCTTATGGATGTTATCACGGGGACAGACATTCTGGAGTGTTTGGACCATCTTATTTTCATCGAGTCACCTAATTTAGTTCATGTTGCAGTTGACAGTGCAATTATTATAGAATCAATAGAAAACTGTGGTCGAGCACGTGGAAATACAAAGACACAGTAGGCAAGTAATATTATGATGTCCAACTGCTTTAATGCAGAGAAATTCTCATTATTTTGGATTTCTCCACCAAGCTGCTTGCAGGAAGGCAACCTGTTACCTGGATCTGCACCTAAAATCTGAAGGTTCTCTTGGGTGTGGAACCATATAAACCTCACGGGTCAGTTAAATGGGGTTTCCTGTAGAAACTTGAGAGATCCTGGCACTGAAACCATAGTCAAAACGTTGATGGAGTGATCTAAAAAATGAGTTAGTGTGCCTAAGTGGGCAAATCTTCTGCAGAAATTGAATGTTGTTGTCCTCCTTCATTCTGCCACTGAATAATTTCAGAGGTGTTTTCAACAGATCTGTCACACTTTTGACTAGAAAGGAGCATTAGATGGGTACCCTCACACAAGCTGGATGTCAAGCCTTAGGGAACCACAGGTCAGTTGCTTTCCTGTAGAAGCTACTCTTCAGGCTATTGTTTGTTATGTCCAACACACAGTTGCATATAAGTTGGAAGAGGCCTCTAGAGATTATCTAAGGCAACCTACTTCTCCAAGCAGAGGTTACTCATGATCATGTATGGCCAAGGCTTCAGTATCTTAATGAATGGAGATTTGTTGACTCCTCTAAGCAGTCTGCTCCACCACCTTCATAATTACTTTTATTTTTTCTTACATCTAATTAGAATTTCTTGTCAACTTTTGTCTGCTGACTCTTGCTCTTATGTTCTGCACCTCTGAGGACAGCATGGCTCTGTTTACTCTCCATCATCCTCTGAGTTAGTGACAGGGAGAAAACTAGATATGTTCCCAGAAACCCAGTTCTCTTTACCTCTTGTGGGTTGACAACAGTGTTGACTCATGCTTCTGTTATAAAAACATAAATATGAACATTAACACATACACAAGCACAAATTCCCTGAATGTGTGCTTTTTATCTTCCATTTGGCTGAGTTGCTCAAGAAAACTCCTCAGGTATCAGAAGAAACCCTCTGCACAGAAAACAGAATGAATATTGTAATGTGTTTTCTTACTTGGCTTATACGATATCAGAATTTAACACATTTTAGGACTAGAGATGCAGTACAACCCACCAACCTAATTATAGATTTGGAACAGCACCAAATATCTTAGAGGAAGTGGCAAGAAGACCCCTTTAATCAAGCGATCAGATGATGATTCACTGAAGTCACTGTTGTCTTATCTCTGTAGCCTAAGGATTTGGAGAATAAAGGTGCCATATCCTATCTCTTATGATGCAAGTATGAATAGCAGTATCAAATTTCAAAGTAAGGTGAAGATAAAATATAATAACAGGATGTCAGTGTGAATGCTGAACGTGGGAACAGTGATTAGCATGGAGAGAAGTACCACTGTGATCAACAGAAGAGTTAGATGTGGGAAATAAGAGGTGGAGACTGCCTAAAAACCACACACAACCAGTTCCAGTGTTACCAGAACTAATGTAGAGAAGTGTATCACAGATTCACAGAACGTTAGGGGCTGGAAGGGACCACGATAGATCATCTAGTCCAATTCCCTTGCCACAGCAGGACAGAATGAGGTAGATGAGGAAATGTCACATTGAAATTGGCATAAGTGAAGAAATCACGAGCACGTGGTGGTGCAGCAGATAGCAGTGTTGGCCTCAAAACGGAGATTATGGGCCATCACCTTTTAAAATGTTAAACATGCATATCTTGCATACTAAATAAAGAATATACTGTATTTTATATCAATCCACTTTTGCAGTCTCTAGCTGGAACTGAGAAATTGCAGAGGAAACTGCTGCTGAACCAGCTGATGAGAATCCGTACCTAGCTGGAGCTCACCCACGTTCCCGTCTGCACAATCGTCGTTCGTTAGCACTTCAACACCACTTTGTAAAGTACTCAGCTGTCAATTTTGGAAGTTTGTGCATATTTTAATACCTGAACTTAGCCTCTTTGCATTCTGTAGTTGTGACTTGCTGGAGAAAGCAAGGCCCCAGCAGGGACACCACTTTGTTCTGACGGGAACAACAGCTCCTATGAAATGAAGTCAAAACAAGGTCTGACATCTGCATCAGAACCTTGTTGAAATTCTGAAGCTAATTTTAAGTGTTTCTCAAAGGGATTCAGTGGAGGTTGAGGAAAAAATGTTAGGTCTCTTAGAGTTCATGGGCAGAAGTCTACAGTTCAATGTCACGAGGCTGCTGGACGTCACTGCTAACACTGCTGAACCTTCCGTGATTAGCTACTGGACTTCTCTGAAGGGAAATAGGAAAAAGTGATCTGTTTTCCCAAGGGCTGATATTTTGAATCATTTTTTTTTTCTGCTTCAGGATCAAGCATGTTGTAAATTTTTCCTTCATTTTAAAAGTATTAAAGAAACCTGAAGTCTGCTGGCTGTGGTTTTTGTCAGAGTTGTCTTTGCTAAGTGCAGTCATTCAGAATGACTGAACTTGTAAATTCACTTCTAAGCTGACATAATTTTTCATAGAAGTGTTTGCTTTGAAAATGAAGCTCACATTCAACTTCTGAAATAAAATATTCAAATTGTGTTCTATCTTTAACAATTGAAATATTTTTCTTTTGTGATAACTTAAAAATTTTTGGCCCTTCCTTATGTAAATCAAGACAAACTCAGAAATTCAAAGGTTTGAGAGTTAAAAACTTCAGTTTTGCAGACTGGATCATCTGATCTAGAGGTTAGATGTTAGGATTACTGGGTTTGTTTGGATTTAGGTTGAGCTGGATGATCTTTAAGGTCTTTTCCAACCTTATAATTACTGTGATACTGTGTAGTTGTATTGCCAGTTCTGAAATACTGCTCAACACAGCTTCTAAGGTTTGTTAGGATAAAGATTCATTAATTCAACCAAAGCCCGATTCTTATACCTTTTAACTTTTTTTTTTGGGGGATATTCCATTTTTAAACATGTTTGCTTTAAAAATTTGTGGTTTTATAGTTGCAATTCCTTGCACTGAAAGTATTTGCTACTGTTCTAGTAATGATTTTACTAATCTATTCCTCTTACATGCTATCTTGGTTTCCATGGGTCAGACCCCCAGCCCTGGTGAACAGCCGTGAGCAATTTGGAGTCAGCCAAGGCAGCTGCCTTGAGCTGGCTCACAGGTGGATCCCACTGAGGTGGTCAATGTTGGTGGCTCCTCCTGCTTCTCCCCATCCCTGGAGGGTCTCACTCACTGTGCTGCTCCTGAGGACTACTTTCCCATTGGGCTGAGTATGACTTTATATGTTTTATATTGGTATTATTGTGAGTTGGGCTGTTTCATTCAGTCTGTTTTCACTTCAGACCGTGGGTCTTCTTTTGATTTCACTCTTCTGTTGTGGCCATGAGCTGACAAAGCAACAGCTATGGATTAGCTCTGGTATGGGTTAAATGTGGACACAGGAATAAAACTAATGGAGGTGATGTGCTGGATTTATTTTGGTATCTTATATGGGCATCAGTTATAGTGGTTAGAGACAAGTGAAAGCTTGGAGTTCCCTTGCTGACTCCATTCACTGAGCACGTGTAAAACAGGGAGACTGTGTGAATGAATTCCTTTCCCTGCTCCACTACTGTATGCTGGCCCATCTCACATCAAACAGTCATGTTTATGATCTTGTGGAACCTCATTGCTGCTGTATGTTTGCTCAGTAAGACAAAGACTCTGTTCCATGTTGAGCGGTGTTTGGTGACAAGATGTGCTGTAAAACCGGAACGCGGACGTTCCCAGGCAGCTGCAGCGCGTAGGTCTGCAGTGAAATTGATCACCATAAGTTTTACTCAGTACTTGGAACTTAGGATCTGAGTGTAGGGGTTAAATCAGGTCTGACTACTTAGATGATAAGGAGGCACTGAGATACATGTGTGGGAAAATAACTTTGGAGATTTCTTTTAAATGATTACTGTTAGCATAGTAGAAGAAGTGACTTAATGTATTGTCTGTGTAACTTCAATTCTCCTTTCCCCTTCATTAAGCTACAGTATGAGGATCTTTTCCTAGTATATCTAGGTAGATCACACAGGGGGATTGGACTAGATTATATTCTCCCCCTCTACTCTGCCCTGGTGAGACCACATCTGGAGTGTTGTGTCCAGTTCTGGGCCCCTCAGTTCAAGAGGGATGTGGAGCTGCTGGAGGGAGTCCAGTGAAGGGCAGTGAGGATGATGAAGGAGGTGGAGCATCTCCCCTGTGAGGAGAGGCTGAGGGAGCTGAGTCTCTCTAGCTTGGAGAAGAGGAGACTGAGGGGTGACCTCATTAATGTCTATAAATATGTGAAGGGTGGGTGTCAGGAGGATGGAGCCAGGCTCTGCTCATTGTCATCTAGTGACAGGACGAGGGGCAATAGGTGTTAGTTGGAACATAGGAGGTTCCATATAAAGATGAGAAGGACCTTCTTCACAGTGAGGATAACTGGAAGAAGCTAAGAAGATGCGCAGGGGGCCTGTGGAATCTCCTTCACTGGAGATGTTTAAGACCCACCTGGATGTGTTCCTGTGTGACTTGGTGTAGATGATTCTGCTGTGTTAGGGGTATTGGACTAGATGATCTTTCAAGGTTCCTTTCAATCCCTAATGTTCTATGATTCGTGTTGTGCCACCTTCACATTTCTAAGAAATAAATGTATTTTACAAGAAAATTACTGACTTCCTCCTTTCAGCAAGAACTGAAATTTATATTGGTACTCATGGTCCAAAATGCAAAGACATTAGGAGATGAGTAACTTTATTTAGTTTTCTAGGTGTTTATTCTAAGCACTGTACAAATGCTTATAATTTAAAGCTCATTTAAATTCTTTATCACATTGTTCTTCCATACACGTTGCTTTTTATATCTGTGTTATTTAGCGGTGAGCACTATTTCAGTGTTTGCTCTTAAATGAGTTTCATGAATAGATGTTTACTGGTGGGATGATAATGTTCCTGTTTTGGTTTTTACCTACATTTATGTTCCTGATAGCAGAAATGAGAGAAATTATATGCCCGTAGTAAGTGTTTTGAAAGAAATCACCACAATGCCTGCTCTAAAGAATTCCTTTCCTGCTGTAGGGTGCTGGAGACACCCAAAGTGTGCAACTGCAGCCCAGAAGGCCAAGCACATTCTGGGCTGCATCAGAAGAGCTGTGGCCAGTATATTGAGAGAGGTGATTCTGCCTCTCTGTTCTGCCCTGATGAGACCTCACCTGGAGTATTGTGTCTAGTGCTGGAGACCCAGCACAACAAGGATGCAGACAGACTGGAGCACGTCCAAAGGAGGGCCACTAAAATGATCCAGGGAATGGAGCCTCTCTTGTATGAGGACAGGCTGAGAGAGTTGGGGCTGTTCAGCCTAAAGAAAAGAAGGCTCTGAGGAGACCTTCTTTTGACCTTTCAGTACTTGAGTGGGGCCTACATGAAGGCAGAGGAACGTCTTTTCAAGAGGCTTTGTATGGATAGAACAAGGAGCACTGGGTTCAAGATGGGAAAGGAGAGATTGAGGCTGGATATTAGAAACAAGTTCTTCAATGTGAGGGTGGCTGATGGCTGGAAAGTGCTGCCCAGGGAGATGGTGGAGGCCCCACCCCAGGAATCATTTAAAGCCAGGCTTGATGAGGATCTGAGTGACCTGACCTAGGTAGGGTTGTCCCTGTGTAGAGAGGTTGGTCTAGATGACCTCTAGAGGTCCCTTGCAGCCTAGAACATTCTATGATTCTTGGTTGTATGAAGTGAAAATGGAGATGAATCTGATAAGCAACAGATACAAACTAACATACAAGAAAATCCAACAAACACAGGAAAACCTTTTGCCCAGGAGTGATCAAACAGTGGCACAGATTTGTTCAGGTACACGGCTAAGTATCCATCCTTGGAGATATTCAGTCTGTGGCTGGGCAGCCTGCTCTGGCTGATGTCACTTCGAGCAGTGAGTTGCACTTCACATTACCCAGAGGTGCTTTCTAACCTTTAGTATTCTGTGATGCTCTAACTATGGTGAGTAGAGGAAATGGGAGTTGTTACCAAATGCACAGTGCAGCCCAGTCTGTTTTCATGCTGAGACTAGTATGATTTCACTCTTCATCCAGACTTGGTCTAGGTGATCCTGTTGTGGCAGGGGGATTGGACTGGATGATCTTTCGAGGTCCTTCCAATCCCTAATGATTCTAAGAACCAGAGGAGGCTGAGCTAGTAGAGCAGTGGTTGTGTCTCTGAAACGCTGCAGAAGCAACTGGATGTTCCAAACTCAGCTGCCTCACTCCCAGAGATCTCTGTTGCTGAAATGTTTTTTAAAGCTGACTTTAGGCATCAGCAATAGATGACCTTGGTCATGGCCCTCACTTCCCCAATCTACACATTCTCTTTTGCCCTTGCAGTGTTGGGAAGTATGATGCACACATCCTGCATTCCTCCATCTGAACATCTCACTGTGAGAAAATATGAGCAATTTCTTTCTTTCTTTCTTTCATCTGCCAGCATCAGCATCCCTCTGTCTCTTTCATCCCTCAAAGTTGCCTTCTCCCTCTTACGCTGTGCTTACTGGTGCACAAAGGAAGGTGTTTTTTAGCTTCACTCAGAATTTGTTTCTAACTCGTGGTCTTTTACAGAGATGGACCAAAATCTTTCCAGGCATATCATTCGATCAAACCACGTGGCTTCAGTTTTGTCTGCTGAGAAGCCACAGGAGATTGTGGATTCTTTACAGTGAAAGGCTGACTATCCGTTTAAAATTAATCTACATAATTATTTACAAAAAGAGAAAAATTACAATAAACTGCTTCATGTGAGTTGTTAAAATAATCTCATTAGGAGGGATTTATATGGACGTGGAAGTAAAGAAGAGGGAAATTACAGAAATGAAGATGCACATCTGAATCTATTGCATTTTCAAACATTTTGATTTGCATGCAAATTGAATATTGACTTTAAAAGCTTTAAAAAAGTTAAACCAAGTAAATGAAGAGAACATGCTAAAAGCTGAAATGCTTTCTGTATGTTTCTCTGCCAGTCCTCTCAGCATGTGTGCTGTGATCTATACTGCTGCTCATCTAATAAAGGATGCCGAAGCATTTATGTACAGTTCTTGGCCCCTCAGTTCAAGAAGGACACAGAGCTGCTGGAGAGAGTCCAGTGCAGGGCCACAAAGATGATGAAGGGAGTGGAGCATCTCCCTGATGAGGAAAGACTGAGGGAGCTGGGTCTCTTGAGCTTGGAGAAACAGAGATTGAGGGGTGACCTCATGAATGTTTATAAATATGTGAAGGGTGGGTGTCAGGAGGATGGAGCCAGGCTCTGCTCAGTGTCATCTAATGATAGGACAAGGGGCAATGGGTGTCAGCTGGAGAATAGGAGGTTCCAAATAAATATCAGAAGGAACTTCATGGTGAGGGTGACAGAGCACTGGAAGGGACTGCCCAGGGGGTTGTGGAGTCTCTTTCCCTGGAGAAGTTTAAAACCTGCCCAGATCTATTCCTGTGCTACTTGATCTATGTGATCTTGCTGTGGCCGGGGGATTGGAGTAGATGGTCTTTCAAGGTCCCTTCCAACCCCTAATGTTCTGTGATTCTGTAATTTCATGAGGACATACATTGCAGTGCATCACAATATTATTGCAAGACAGTTGTTAACACTAATCATTAGGCATATATTGTGCTTCATTTATTAACCAGGAAGATGAGAGGAAGAAAATTCATTTGAGGAATCTGGTCAAATAAAATAAAATTAGTTTTTAGGAAAAAACAAAAGGCTGCACAAATATTAATTGTATTTAGTTTTAGATGTGTCTGCAAATTACAGTAGATACATTGCATTGCCACTGGAAATTACATAATGAGAGCTGTTATGCAAGAGAATGCTTGTGTTACTGTATTGGCAACGATACTGCTCTCTGCCTGCTTTTATCTGCCTATCATTAATATTTATGTCTCTTGGCTGAGCTATTGTTCATGATGAACTATCTTATTTTTTGATGAAGAAGTAATTTGTGAGCACAAAAGCCAGTGCCTCTAATGCACTCTCTTAAGCCTATTGGAAAGTCTTGCTTACAAGTACTGGAAAATTAATTAATGAAAATTAATAACCTATTCCAGAGGAAAAAAAAAGCCAGTGTTTAGCATTTCTCCATGAAGATGCTTGTTTGTTTATAGGCTTATGTAATGTACTCCTATTAATATCAAGAAGAGGCATGAACGTGAATAGAACAACCAAGCTTGAGGTTGATTGGCAAGATTACATTGTTGGAATTTATAATGAGAATGTTGGGCTTTTTGGATGAGCAAACTACCCAAAAGGATAATTAATATATGGTGTATTAATGGTTGTCTAAATTCTTGTATAAACAAAATATCTCTCTTAGTGTGGTCATCATGTCATACAGGGACATATCCAGGCAGGTTTGAAATGTCTCCAGAGAAGGAGACTCCACAACCCCCCTGGGCAGCCCCTTCCAGTGCTCTGTCACCCTCACCATGAAGAAGTTCCTTCTCATATTGATGTGGAACCTCCTGTGTTGCAGCTGACACCCACTGGGGGGGTTGGAACTGGATAATGGTTCCTTCCAACCCTGAGTGATTCTGATTCCATGGCTTCTCCAGTGAGGTGAGCCTGCTCTGGCAGGGGGATTGGACTAGATGGTCTTTCAGGGTCCCTTCCAATCCCTGATGATTCTATGAAATTTCATTCCCCGTTGTCCTATCATTAGATGCCACTGAGCAGAGCCTGGTTCCATCCTCCTGACACCCACCCTTTCCATATCTATCAACATTAACGTGGTCAGCTCTCAGTCTCCTTTTTTCCAAGCTAATAAATGCTCTTGGCTCTTCTAGCTTGGAATCTATTTGTATAACATCTGTTAGGAAGATATTTTGAGTGTCATTGGACTCTAGAATCCACTTCTTATAACTCTTAATGCTAAGGGAAATCAGTAGGACTTTGAGAAACTATTGCCTCTATGGAACCAGTCCAAGGTTGTCTTTATGAAAATCCACCCATTTTCTTCACTGAACAGAGAGAATTCTGTGTCAAATGCCATTTATCTTGGAAACAATATACTGTGAGGAGTGACAATTAAACATGGAAGTCCCTTCTGTATTTCAAGCATACAGGACTAGCCTTCCTGCTCAGTCATGTCAGAGATTGCAGTTATTGATAAATAACAGAAAAGAGCCAACTTTTTTTCTTCAACAGGAGTTATGTTTTGTTATTTTTATGTATTTATGAAAATAAATTCAGAAAAAAAGAATCCAAGGGCAGAATAGATTGCGAGCCCTTCAGGGAGCATCCTTTGCTTGTATTTTTATGCCTCACTGTGCAGCTACAAAACCAAAATGCTATTAAAAGACGAGAAGTTAGTAATCATAGTGTTTTTAATGGTCTCATCAGCACCTAGATGTGCTAAAATGTGTCATCTGGCACTTTTTTCCATCTCTAAATATAATACAAAAGTAAGTGGCAAAATAAGTCTATGCAACAGGAGTGTCTGTAAAGAGATAATGTGTATAAAAGTGTGAAATTATCATCATCATTTCTTAGCAAGAGATGTTGTAAATTTCTGTAGGGAAAAGCAAAAGGAAGAACAACACAAGCTAATAGGTTCCAGAGAGGAATTCATCCACAGCAGGTTAAATACCTTTCAATCTAAAAAAAATTTTATTTCCTTTAAAAACCAGTAATATTTGACAGACTTAATTGGTAATAGGGTTAAAAAATCTTTAAGACTATGTTTTTAGTTGACAATTGGTATGAAAAGGAAATTATTAGGTGCAACTTTGATTTTGGGACTCTGTTTCAGACTACAGGAACTAAGAAGTTACGTGTGATTCTGTTAAGGAGGCTTTGATCTTGTTATCAGTCAGTATATAACAAGCTGTGCGTTTGCCTTTCAAACTGTTCAATTCTAATTCATTTGCACTTACTGAATATTTATTTTGTTTTGGTGACATGTTTAGTAAGAGTCATCACCTAAGCATTTTTAGGGAGGAGCTTCTGTGTTGCGTGAAATAAATGTCGTCACCTGCTCTTTCTTGATTAGAAATTGCTAAAGTGTAGATTTTTTTTTAATTGTGAAAATGTATTTTAAAATTTGAAATCTTTAAAATGTCAAAAGCTGTAGACTCTGTTCTACAGCTTTTTTAATTTCTTAGAATCAAGGATTCTGAGTTCTCGTCTAGTGAATTTCCTCTAGGTTGGACTAGATGATCACAGAACCACAGAACATTCTAATGTTCCAGTCTCTAGATTGGAAGGGACCTCAAAAGATCATAGAATCATTAGAGATTGGAAGGACCCCAAAAGATCATCTAGTGCAATCCCCCTGCCACTGCAGGATCACCTGGACCAAGCCACACATAAACTACCAGTACATGGTAAACATCATGCCTCGTCTTTTGCTCCCACTTTGCAATTACTACATGATATCAGTACTCTTGGAACTTCTTAGCATATTTCAAATTTCCCTGCAAGTCATCCTTTGCTGTTACTTCATTATGGAAGTACGAATTCTTAAGATTTATCTTAGAAATGATTTTTTAAGACATTCTTTAGTAAGATAATACTTAGTTTTTATTTGGTCTGCTGATCTTAAGGAGATTAAGAGTCTTTTGAGGAAAAAGCTGAAGACTGGAGGCTTACTCTGGCATACTGCCATGATTTACAGTGTTATATGCTAGAAATTCAAGGCCAAAAAGATTGTTGTCACCTATTGGCACTGCCTGACAGCTTTATGAGCCATAGCAAATGCTAATCTATATGTTAAGATTGATGAGAGTTACTGTAAGTATCTCTGCTGGTAGATGCCTAAATGCACACACCTCTAGCACACTGAAATAAGACCCAGTTGTTGGGGTCATAATATATTCTGCTATTAGGCAAATATACATATCAGCAGGCAGTATGGCTGCCTCAGGTCTTCTTAATGGTTACCTTATTTTAATAATTTATTGATGGTCTCTACAAACTGCTTCTTCATAACTGGGACTGAACAGTAATGGCCACCCAAAGGCTGCAAAATCCAGTGATTCTCAATAGTCTGCTGAATCCAAGAAAGCATTGCTGTGTATTCATTCTCTGAGAGACAAAATTTACCTCACTGAGGACAATCATGGTGCATAAAGGGTTTTTTCTTAACTGCAAAAAAACCCCCAAAGCAGTGAAGGATTATACTTTCAGCTAAATGGGTAATAAACTGCCATTTAAACCAAACATAAATCATACATTGTATTTGCAGATTCAGTTGTTCTTAGCACACGTTCTGCGCAATTTAGCCAGATGTTTATTAAACAGGCTCATTCCTCTATGATTTTTCCTATTTCCTATTAGAGCTTTTTCATATTTTTTTATAAATGTGCCCATCTAAGAAACTGATGACTAACCAAGCTTTATAACCCTTTTCTTCATATAAATTTTCCTCTTTGAATTAGCAGAAAACACATTCTCATTCTCTCCAGATGCCCTCACCTGTTGGGTTTTTTCCCCCTAATAATAAGAAAAACTCCAAACATCTTCCCAAAGTATAAGAATTGTGTCTAGAAAGAGCTTAGTCTTATTAATTATTACCTAGTCACCATTTTACCTAGTCATCTTATTGATTATCTAGTTGTCTCATTAATCATAGAATCATTAGGCATTGGAGGGGACCTTGAAAGACCATCTAGTTCAATCCCCCTGCCACAGTAGGACCACCTAGATCAAGTCACACAGAAACACATCCAGGTGGGTTTTAAACGTCTCCAGAGATGGAGACTCCACAACCTCCCTGGGCAGCCCCTTCCAGTGCTCTGGCACCCTCACTGGGAAGAAGTTCATTCTCATATTGATGTGGAACCTCCTATGTTCCAGCTGACACATATTGCCCCTCATCCTATCACTAGATGACATTGAGAAGAGCCTGGGTTTTACCTAGTCATCTTATTAGAATCATAGAATTATTAGGGATTGGAAGGGACCTCGAAAGATCATCTAGTCCAATCCCCCTGACACAGCAGGATCACCCAGACCACGTCATACAGTCAGTTAAGGTTAGAAGGGACCACAGGATCATCCAGTTCCAACTCCCCTGCCATGGGCAGGGACACCCCACCCTACATCAGGCTGGCCAGACCCTCATCCAGCCCAGCCTTAAACACCTCCAAGGACGGGGCCCCAACCACCTCCCTGGGCAGCCCATTCCAGTCTCTCACCACTGTCACGCTGAAGAACTTCCTCCTCACATCCACTCTAAATCTACCCATCTCCAGCTTTGCTCCATTCCCCCTAGTCCTGTCGCTACCTGACATCCTAAAAAGTCCCTCCTCAGCCTTTCTGTCTTTCTCATTACTTAGTTTTACTTGTAGTAGTATTTATGAGGAAACCTGTTTTGTAACGCAGCCTGCCCTTATTTTACTCAATTCTTTCAGTGCACAGATCTCTTTTTCTTTCCAAAATGAGTCCCACCACGTCCTGTCACATGTCACTGCATCACAGGAATATCTACAACCACAATAAATAGAATTTTAATTTTTGCTTCTATTTATCTTGGGAACTGCAGAGTCTTTTTGGTAGCTGATTCTGCAACTTGAATTCTCAGAAGCAGGCTGTTCTTGCTCTACCATGACTTATGCTGTGCGATGCAGAATCAGGTGTACGTTGCATTGATATTCTGTCTGCAAAACTAGATAAAAGAGTTTTGTAATGAAGAGTAATGCTCAGAGAGCTCAGGAATGCTCCTAACTGTCTAGCAACTGAAACAAATTTACTGCTGATGGTGTTGCAAAGGCCAATAGTGAAGGAAAATTTCTGTTCTAATGTGAAAAATCCAACTAATGTTTATGTTATAATTGATCTGGTTCAAGATCCTCTACAGTAGCATAATAACTTCTTTAATTTATTTATTCATTTATTTATTCTTTCTTTGCAATTTTTCAGCTTTCATCTGTAAATTAGAATGACTTGTGAGGCCTGATTTTTATGAAGAGGATATTTGAAGGTCGCTGGTACTGTTGCTGGGAATAAACTGAACTAGCACTAGAGGGGGGACCACATTTGTACCACATGGATTGAATAGAATCATAGAATCACATTAGGGATTGAAAGGGACCTCCAAGATCATCCAGTCTGATCCCCCTGCCACAGCAGGATCCCCTAGACCAAGTCACACAGGAACATGTCCAGGTGGGTTTTAAACATCTCCAGAGAAGGAGACTCTGTGACCTGCCCTGGGCAGCCTGTTGCAGTGCTCCATCACCCTCACACAGAGATTTGGGACAGGTCACTGAGATACTTCTCATATCCCAAAGGAAAGAAAACGATGACTGGCAAAATAGATATATTTTTAGATGGTATTAATTTGGTTCCCAAATCTTAAATAAAAAGTTAGTTGAGGAGTCTGATTAAGATGAAGGTCATGGACAATTTCAGGATGATGCAGCCGAAAGAACCCTGCATTAAGAAACAGAAGATTCTTGCACCTGTGAGAGTGTTTGGATAGATTGCTAAAAAAGCAGCCTGAGATAACTTTGACAGAAGAATAAAGAGATCTATTAGTTAACATATTGTTTTAATCCATTTTTAATGGTCAAGGATGCTGGTTGTTTGCCCATTACATTACAGTAGATCCACAGACAGCACTTTTGAGGCTTTTTGTCTGGTATACTTCAGAGTTCCAGATAATTTTACTACATTTTAATAGGACTTGGAGCTTAATTTCTTGTGTTGTCTTCAGTAAGAAGTAAAATGAAAAAAACAGAAAGGCATAAGTGTCATCATTGTGTCTCCAGGTTGCATGATTCCTCTTGAACTCTTCTGTACTGTCATTTCATTCCGAGCTTTATAGCATCTGGTGGGGGAGCCACATCAAACAGTAGCTTAGTTTTCTGTAGCTTGTAGGTATTTTAGAAAACTCTGCCTACAGATCACTGTTAACTAACTGTTCTGTAGGAAACCAATAAAGTTAGGCAAGTGGAATTAATAATTAATGATGTCTTCACTTATTTTAAATTATAGCAGCTTTACCCAAAGGTGAGCCTCTGAAACATTAACAGACCATTAAACTTTTGGAATAATCTATCAGGACATTCACTTTCAGCTGGTGCTGTGTAACGTGATTACTGCTTAGGAGCAGGGACCATCCTTTGGGGAAGGTGATGTTTATGCAGATCTGCTAGTTTGCTTTGTATGAAAGGATCTGCAAATGAATACGGCGCCAGGAACGGCTGCTGAAGGAAGGAGTCATGAAAGATGATATGGAATATTGATTGCAAATTCTCCTTGAGCCTTTGTCCTCTGATGTTCTAACAGAAGGTTATTCTGAAGTGTCTATGCTACATAGCCCTTGGCACTTAATGTAAATGGCCTAGTTAGGAAACTGTGATCAATTAAGAGAGAGAAAGAGAAAACAAGTCACGGGGAGATTCAGAGGTACAAAATTAGTCCCTCGTCTTACCCCTTCTTTTTTCAGAAGGAGCTCATCCTTCTTAATACAGGGTGATCTTCAGAAGACAAACCAGTAGTCAGTTGCTGAAGGTGAACATTATCCATCCTGCAGGAGGATTTCTGTCTTCACAGAACTGAAAACCAGTTCCTATGTCAATTGTGTTTAGGCAAATCTACATCAGCTCAGATTGTAAATCAAGGGGTTGTATCGGTTGTGCAATGCAATTTTGTGTGCATTACACATGGAGTAAGAATTACAGGAATTATGGTTTAATGCTATTGAATTACAAACATATAAAGCCAGGAAATAACAGCTGCACTAAGTGCTGGAGTTAATTCTCAGCCAAGAAGTGGATCCGTCTCACTGTTTACTCTGTTTTGCAGACATGTGGTTAATAACAACAATTGTCATATTTTTAGATTCCTCTTTTCCCAACTATAAATACGTTTATGACTTTACTACTGCGGAAAGGACTTACTTAGAATATGTTCTACTAGGGAGAAAGTTTTGTGTGTATTTGTGGACTAAGCATCAAATGCTATGAAAAGGAAAGCAATCATGCTTCGATCGAAAATCTGGGCAACACCTCATTTGTATTAACCCTCTGTAGTCCAAACACCTAGAAAAGTGAGCCTTCAGAAAAACATGTCCATGGGACATTCTCAGGGCATTGAATTCTGAGGTTAATGGGGTTAAGAATTAAAATGTACTATAAGGTGTTTCTGGAAGGGTAAGGTGGTGCTGTGCACTGAAGAAGACATCTAGACAGGAGTGGTCTGAAGGCTAGTCTGAAGGCGCTTTGTTTTAGAGCCAGCTCCCTTTTGTGGGGCCTTTTGTCTACCCCAGTAAATTTCCATAAGCTATTTTTGGTTAGTAGTTACTAGTTTAGTAAACTATTAGTAAAATACAGAGCTTTCTCAGGCTTTCTCAGCTTCTGTTATCTTCTTGCCTTTTCCATTATCTGATTATCCTGACCCCTGGTTCTTCTCAGGAGCTAACAAGATTCCTTAGCTGAGATGTTTAACCCTTCATTAGCTTCTGATTTCTCCCCACAAGGCGGAGTTGCTTTTTAAGAATTTTTTTTGAGAAAATAACAGGAATATTTTATTGTTGAGAAAATAACTGGAATTTGAAACCTGTCTATTAGAGTCTAAGAGATGATTCATTAATATGAGAATAACGTGGAGACTTGAGAATGTCTTTGTAAGTTTGGAGGTAGCATTGGGCTCAGGTAAGAAAGTATCTGATAACTTATTTCATTTTGCCACCAATGACAGAAACACTGCTAAAGAGAGATGATGGAGAAAAATGTTGGGGCCCCATCCTTGGAGGTGTTTAAGGCTGAGCTGGATGAGGCTCTGGCCAGCCTGATGTAGGGTGGGGTGTCCCTGCCCATGGCAGGGGAGTTGGAACTGGATGATCCTGTGGTCCCCTCTAACCCAGACTGATTCTGTGACTTGGTCTGGGTGATCCTGCTGTGTCAGGGGGATTGGACTAGATGATCTTTCGAGGTCCCTTCCAATCCCTAATGGTTCTATTAATTGTGCATGGCTTTGCATTCCCACATCAGGTGAGGTGAGGCAAAAAAAAAAGCCAACTTATTAGCTGTAAGATGATGGATCTCTTTTATCACACAAGCTCAGCTTGGAAGTCAGAGTTTTGCTGTTTACATCAACTGCAGACAGTCATTTACTTCTAATTTATGATGTAGTGGTTGAAAGTCAATGAGTAGCTTTAAGGGAAATGAGTCAATTGACAGTGAGGTCACAGGGACCAGGAAAAGTGTCACATTCTTTTAAAGGAATTTAAACCTGTTGTACACTCTGTATTGGCGCCGGTGTTTTCCTTTAGGCAAATTAGATCCAGGGGAAAAGTCAATCTGCAGGATTTTACTGGTAAAAAAGAAAATGCTTCTCTCTTGTCTTGGAGACATTAATACCTGAAAAATGAGTCAAATGCAGGAAAATTTCTCAACTGTACAAAGATTTACTATTATTTATATATTAGTGTCCAACGTTTACTATTAAGAACAGTGATAAATATCTGCTTAGCAACTTTTGTTGTAGTAGAGCCACTTGCATATAATACACAGTGGGACTAAAACACTCCTCCTGGGTGTTCCTTTTCTTTCTTCCATTCTCATCTGGCATTTCTTTCTTTTATTTACTTTTTCTACTCGTGATTCTGCTGTTCATTGGCTTTTGCCATATCCAGTTTTGAGACGGGTGATTAAAGCTCTGATTGTTGTACAGATAGGATTACTCCACTCTATGCAGAAGATGGATAGAAACTACAATTGATGACTAATGGTCTGTCTGTATAATCTTGTTACTTTGGAACACATTCCAGCATTCCATTAGAGAAGAGGTAATGAAATTGCTGAGTAGAACAGGTTCTGTGAAAACAAACAGAAACGCCGGTAGGGAATTGCTGTCCTATTTTAAGGCCAGAGAGTTTAAAGAATTCTGCTCCTCTCACTTTTAAAGAACTTCAATAAGAATCAAATTAATTAGGAGCTTGATTCCTGCATGCATTATTACCACCCTCAAGTGCTGCAGGAAATCCTTGTACATAGGATTTGAAGCACAGTATAGAAATGGTGATGCTGTTGGGCAGAAGTGTTGAGTGCTGCCTGGTTCTTATCACTTCAGAAATTCCCTTTCTCGTTAATGTGTGACGAAGTATTATGAAACATTCATTTCAAAGGGGTAGATCTTGCTGTGCTAATAAGTCTCAAGTGTCCAGATTGGCCAGACTATGCTGTTGGCATACAGAGGAGATTATTATGAATAATTTATTATGAATATATGAAGGAGATCTATAGGAGTGTGTGTGTGTGTGTTATGTAATCACAGAACATTAATGATTGGAAGCGACCTCGAAAGATCATCTAGTCCAAACCCCTTGCCAGAGCAAGATCACCTAGACCCAGTTGCATAGGAACATGTCCAGGTGGGTTTTAAACATCTCCAGAGAAGGAGACTCCACAACCCCCCTGAGCAGCCTGTTCCAGTGCTCCATCACCCTCACTGGAAAGAAGTAGATATATGAATATTGCTATCAGTTATGTTTAGGACAGAAAGGTACTTAAGAGAGGATGTATTCACAACTAAATTAATTTACATTTCTAAATAAGAAAGTGGTTGCTTCAATGTCATTTTAATCCACTAGATACAATTTTGGGTATCAGACAGTTATTGCTCACTGATAGGAATTCTGCATTACTATGAAGCTCGCATTATTTTTAACGTACACGCTCATCTCTGGAAAGCTTTCTCCTGAGCTTAATCATTGTCTCATCTTACTGTCCATTGGCTCTAAAATACCCACTGAATAAAACACGGAGATTTTCTCCTACAATCATTTTCAGTTTCAAAAGCTAAGAGCATGAAGATAGCACCATAATGCATTCGTTTCAGTAACTGCATTTCAAGGACATCTCTGGTGATGCACACATTCGGTAGTGATGGAATGTGTAGGAGGAGGATGATGAAAAGTACCCTGAGCATAGGAAAGGTCTTTAAAAACTTCTAGAATGGACTGAATTCTTTTATTTCTTCATAGTGACTAGCATCATTGCTCAAAACTTACTATTTAGGGGTACATGTCTACCTACCTGTTGAAAACAAGGGATGCCAGTTCTAGACTTAAGTGCTGCTTTATGAGTTAGTGTGTTGCAAGGAAGAAACACACAATCTGGTCAGAATTACAATTTCTTCTCCCCACCATTTTTCCTTCTTCTGTTTCACTCTACTTGAGATATTTTCAATTGATTCTTACCTGTCACATGTTATTTGCATTGGGTTATATTTATTCATTTACATGGAAACCTGCAGCTAAATGTTGTCTCAAATGCAATTTCTGCCTGCCAGCTCTCCTGCCAGCTGAGGATGAGTAATACATAGGAAATGTTATGTCTTTGCACTCTACCTCTGCTGCAGATAGCAAGGGAGGATAAAAGCAGGGACTTATTCTTTAGTAGGCAGCCAGAGAGTGTCTTTATTCAGCACAAATATTCAAAATATATTTGAGAAATGTCTGAATTCATTATGGCAGAGCTGTACCAAAGCAGCACAACAAACTACTGCTGTTGTAAAACAGTGTGACTGTTGACTGTCACTTCTTCATGGAATGTCTGTCTTTGCTGCTTATGAGGAAAGGAAAGAACTTCACTGCAGATGTTTTTCTGGATGGAGGAGGTCCAGCACAGAGCCACAAAGGTGATGGAGTGGAGCATCTTCCTGAGGAGGAAAGGCTGAGGGAGCTGGGTCACTTTAGCATGGAGAAAAGGAGACTGAGGGGTGACTTCATTCATGATGAAGTGAAGGTGGGTGTCAGGAGGATGGAGCCAGGCTCTGCTCAGTGTCATCTAACGATAAGACAAGGAGCAGTGGGTGTCAGCTGGGACACAGGAGGTTCCACACAAATATGAGAAGGAACCTCTTCCCAGTGAGGGTGACAGAGCCCTGGCACAGGCTGCCATGAGGGGATTGTGGAGTCTGCTTCTCTTTGAAAAGCACCTGGACATGTTCCTGTGTGATTTGATCTAGGGGATCCAGCTGTGCCCGGAGGATTGGACTGGATGATCTTTCTAGGTCACTTCCAATCCCTCATGTTCTGTGATTCTGTGTGATTTATACTTGTCATTCACTAGGTAAACTCTAGCTGGAAGTGTAAGTAGTGTAAGTTCCAACATATATATTAAGAGAAAGCAACATGGAGTATCCCTCACGTATGAAAACAATCCTGACTCTTTTCTCAGCAAGATTTTCACTTTGGTCTGATACACTTGGACTAGAATTAGCATTACCACAGATTAATTGCTTACTTCTCTTACAGTAAGATAAGCTTAGCCTCAAATGAGTGTAGTGGGGTGGGTCCTACAATAAGTTTCAATCCAAAAAGCTGATAGATAAAAAAAGAAAGTATAGCAGGGAACTCCAAAGTGTTTTCATTCCTTTACCTTCCCAGAAATTTCCACACAAAAATAGAATGTAGAACTATGTGTGAAGAGTATAATTAACAATTTGTGCTCGGGTAATTGGTCGCTAGTTATGAGACTGATGTGAAAGGAGGACTGCCTTTGTGCAGTGAATGATGGTTTCTTTTTTCACTTACTCCTATCTTTACGCGTATTATAAAGCAAAAGCAAAGATATATTTTGAGTAGAAATACTGATAGCACTTTTACTTGGAGAACAGTACAAAAACACACTGCTAGCATGTGCCTTCAGTTTCAAACTACTGTGATTTGAGAGTGGAAAATATTCATTGTGCCTATTTCTCTTCATTGTAGCCCTTTCTCTTCAGAGCCTCCTCTCCTGCCCTGTATAAATAGTACTTAAATATGATAAACATCTATGTGGAGCTAAGATGCTCTGTCTGTTCATACTGCATTGCCTTTGTGATGCTTTTATTAGTTGGATTTAAAAATCATAGGGATAAACATGCTGTTATGTTTCCTTGAGGTGAAAATACCCTCAAAGCAGCCCTTTTCCATATGCACTGAAGGCAGGAGGGAGTAACTGTATTTCTCTGTCAGAGAGATATCAACCTTCTGGTGTTTAAAATGGGTCTTATCTCTCTAGAAATACCTACCCCGAATTAAGCTGTAGTTTTGACACTAGTATTGATTTGAAGTAGCCATGAAGAAATTACTTTAGTGACTATTAAGAGTTCAATCCTCTTGTCGGTTCAGCTATTGGGGCGATCTTCAGAACCAGGCTTACCTGACACTTCTGGGCAGTTGTTTTGGTGGCCAAGTCAAGATCTTTGACATGAGTCAAAGACATACTCTTCTGGAACAATTAGCTTGAGAAGTTTGTCACAGACTACATGCTGTGAGGTTTTCCACTGAAGTGTGCTCTTCCAGAGAAGATGCAGCATTTGAGCTGCATGATTTCTACTATATGATTGCTTTGTGGATCAGAGAAAATAGCAGCAATAGGAACCAGTTTAATATTTGTATTTGCTAGCTGTGCACAACAGAGAAGATAAAAACACAGGTGGAGAAGAATTTTGCTAGACAACCTGCATGGTGCAACTCTATTTTTGAAAAATGGATTAATCTTGATAGCTTATTATATATGGATGCACCACAGTCCAGAAGACCTAGGAAAACACCTCTCTTCCTTGGGCTGCTGTTTCATGCAGGAAAAGGAGCAGAATACCTTGAAGAAATTCAGAAAGCATTGCCACAGAGAGAACAACACTTCTCAAATTCCTTTTCACCTAAGCCCAAATCTTTCAGTACAGAACATACTGTGACTCAGGAAAATGTAATTAAAACCAACTTTTAGCAGTACTCAGTATGCAAGTTGCTTATCAATCACATTTTACAGCTCATGATAATTACAATTCTTTTACAAGCTTTTTGTCTGGAAATCAGATAAAATTGAGACCTCTGGAATGACAGTGCAGACTGCTTCTGTGTGGTGCTGCTGCTTTTCATACATTTCCAAACCAAACAAACACAGCATTTGTTTGTAAAGTCTTAAGTCGTTTTGACAGCAGGTAAGTTTCAAAGTAAACAGAGAATTGTGGAAGTGTTAGTCAGAATAGGTGATTAGAGGGGAGAATAAGAAAGTAACAGGGACAGACACGTGTTGGTACCTCAGCAGGAGGAAATGTGACCAGACTTGAGTAACTGCCTGGGCTGTGGTTGCAACAAAGCACAGAGAATATGTGAGAGGAGGAGGCTGACTGCCTTGTAAAACTTTAAGTCAAAAATAAATCATTGACAACTAAAGAAGCCTTGGATGATGCTCTATTAACAGCTTCTAATTTATGAATCAAGCAGCAGCTGCATAATTTTAAATCTAGTAGGCGTGTTGCAGGAGCCAAGCAGCAGAGCATATGTGATGCTGCCTCAATAGAACTCTCACTCTGAGCACATGTGCCAGGCTGCATACCTGATGATTTATAATAAGAATAAAACAGTAATATAATCACATCTGCAGAAAGCATGTGGTATTTGGAGGGATGGGCTATGCAAAGTGCACTTTGAAGTCCATTTGTGTTGCAGATATTTGTGTGACAGCATGGTCAGTGCTCAGTGAGATACTGTACATCATGATTAATCCAAACTGCTGTGCTACAGTTGCTCAGGTAGCATTTCAATACAGGTATGTGATAATAAATGGTGTTTGCAAGGATATGGTGCTGTGACTGCATAAAACTTCTTTTTATATTCTTCTACCTGTGTTTCTGTCTTGCTGTAGAAACCAGTCAGATTCTGAGACACACGTATAGTTTATGTTTGTACCTTGTTGTCAAAGAAACCAATGAAGGCCCTTTTTTGCCATCATCACAAATGAATTGCTTCCAAATGTTCTATAGAGTCTTGCTAACTGCAGTATCCTGGTGTCTTCTATCATCATGCCCTATAATCTGTGCCTTTCAGGAGGTATGATAACAGTGCTAGTTAATATTGCTAATTATTATGGCAACATTAGCAAGTGTGATGTATGATGACATTAGCCAGTTAATATTGGCAATCAGCACATCACTGTGTCTTTAAAAATGATCCCTATTTATTGGATTTAACTACACGGCAGATTTTCTTTGAAAGCTCTGAATTAAACACGCCATTCCTTCAAGTCTGAAACTAGGTGATGTTGGTACTTGTCACTAATAGGGACTGAAATACATGAACCACAGAATCACAGTTTGGAAATGACTTCAAAAGATCATCCAGTTCAATCCCCCTGCCACAGCAGGATCTCCTAGATCAAGCCACACAGGGACACATCCAGGTGGGTTTTAAACCATTCCATAGAAGGAGACTCCACAACTCCCCTGGGAAGCCTCTTCCAGTGCTCCATCACCCTCATCATGAAGAAGTTCCTTCTCATATTTGTGTAGAAAACCCTCTATTCCAGCTGACACCCATTACCCCTTGTCCTATTGTCAGATGACACTGAGCAGAGCCTGGCTCCATCCTCCTGACACCCACCCTTTGCATATTTATCAACATTATTGAGGACACCCATTAGTCTCCTTTTTTCCAAGCTCAAGACACCCAGCTCCCTCAGCCTTTCCTCATAAGGGACATGTTCCACTCCCTTCATCACCTTTGTGACTCTGCACTGGACTTTCTCCAGCAGTTCTGCCTCCTTGAACCAAGGGGCTCAGAAGTGGACCCAATATTACAGATTTGGTCAGTACAGGGGTAGGAGAACCTCTGTGGATCTGCTGACCACCCCCTTTCCAGATGCTGTTGGCCACATGGGCACGTCGCTAGCTCACGGTCATCCTGCTCTTCACCAGGACCCCTAAGTCCCTCTCTCCTAGCCTGCTCTCCAACAGAAACAGAGTGTCTCTGGAATTTGAATGAATTAATGTCTTTCTGACCATTATTCTGCAGTGAAGTTGTGACCTTATTTAACTGCAAGGAACAGAACCTTCAAGAAACACACCTAGAATGGTGTAGAAAATGGTGAAGAAAGGGTGTTTTATTTAATCCAGGATGTGTCTAGAACATCTAACGTTGTGGGGTCCTTTCCTGAGAGCAATGCAGCTCTGTACAGCAGCTCAGTTTGAAAGGCTCTGAATTATCACACTGAGACTGGTAAATGGAAACAACTAGCTGTAGGGCACCAGGCAGCAGGAGAAAAGAACCAAACAGCTCTCATGAGAATGGAGAGCCATGTCATGGTGTTTGTTTCAGTAGATGTTAATTCCCATTCTCTAATAGTTTAATTTTTATGCTGTAATATTTACTAGTAGCTGGGTCTGGATTTTCACGGCTTTGGAATTGCCAAAACCTTGTATAAATTATTCACTCACTGTGCAAAGAGATCTGTTTTCCCAGATGCCTTGGTGTGTTCATTAGCATTTATGCACAAGAGAAAAATCTTCCTGTAAACTCACCAAAAAAAAAAAATCAGTCAAAAAGAAGCAGTCTGTGGATCTTAGGCTCCTAGAATCATACTTCCCTGAAGCTGAAAGCAGGTTTTTGGGGACATAAACTGCAGGATTCCTCGGGCACAGGCAAAGCAAACTCTTAGTCTAATTCTTACCAATATCCATTTTTTTCTGACTCATTTAATAGTAGAATATGAGAAAGAACTTCACAGTGAGGGTGACACAGCGTGGGAATGGGCTGCCCAGTGTGATTGTGGAGTCACTTTCTCTGGAGATGATTTAAACCTGCTTGGATGTGTTTCTGTGCAAAAAAAAGGAGACTGAGGAGTGACCCCATTAATGTTGATAAATATGGGAAGGGTGGGTGTCAGGAGGATGGAGCCAGGCTCTTCTCAATGTCATCTAACCATAGGACAAGGTGGAATGAGTGTCAGCTGGAACATAGGCGGTTCCACATAAATATGAGAAAGAACTTCTTCATGGTGAGGGTGACATGGTGAGAACTGGAAGGAGCTGCTCAGGAGGGTTCTCTGGAGCGTCTTTCTCTGTAGAATTTAAAATCCACCTGGACGTGTTCCTGTATGACTTGATATAGGGGATCCTGCTGTGTCCTGGGGATTGGACTGGATGATCTTTCAAGGTCACTTCCAGTCCCTAACATTATGTGATTCTGTGACTGAATTCATTGGTTTAATGTGAAAAGATACATCAGGCTTCCTAGATCTACTTAAAGCATAAGTTCTAATTCAGCAGTAGACCAAAAATCCTAGAAAACAACCCAAACTCCAAAATTCAATTCTGTTTTAATGCAAGTTCTCCTGCAAAGGAAAATAATTTCAGTTTGTGACCTGTAGCTTGACCCAGCCTTTATTGCTTCAGGTACCTCCACAACAAGAACATAGGGACTGCCTCGATCAACAAGAATGTTTTTGAAATTGTTTGTTAATCCAAATAGTTTAAGAATAGCTCCACTTCTGTCTTTCTCTTTTGGGAAGGCAAAAAGCTCTAGAAATGCTTTGCTATCAAAATGTGCTGCAGGAAAAGCTCCACACATGTTAGTAGTCTCTGAGCAAACAACTCACAGAGATCCACCCAGGTATTGTAGCTTTGGCTTCTAACAGTACGTGAAGCTGAAAACCCATATTGTGTTCTCTTCAACTCCATGTTCTGTTTTACCTCTGTGTTTGTCTGTCATGAGTAACGTGATCAGCTGTGACTCTGGGTTCCACCAAGCTTTCATTACACAGCTATAAATTAAATCAAAATTCTAAGCTCTTTTATATCTAATGCTTCTGTAGGTTTTTTCAGCCAGAACTATTAATTCATTAAGTTAGAAAAGTTTCTTTCATAAAAATAAATGCCTCTGCCAGTGGGATAGGAATTTATTTGTTTTAAAAAACAGACAAACAAACAAAATCCAAGAAGAACCTCAACCACAGCAAAAAAAAAAAAAAAAGGAGTATGGCCAAACAGGTGCAGTGAAGCTGGTATGTACATACTATCTGGTGAAACGGTCTGGTGAATAGAGGGGTTCAGAAGTCCCTATTTTAGGATGGAGCCAATGTGCCAATGAATGGTTTATAAACTTTCTTGAGTGTCGGTCAAATATTGAGGAGCATCCTACGCATCTTCACTTGGATGATGCGCCAATAGATTGATCACCTCCCATTTCTTGTAAGTTGCCCTGTGTCACGCAAAGTTGTGTCGGGCAAACGTGTGACACAGCATTTCTTTTTCAGCTTCTGCTAGCAAAGCAAAGTGAGCTCGTTCATGCTTCTACGTGCGTGTCTTTTGCTGATTGGGCAAGATACTGTTCTACATTATTCAGTAGCTGTGAGGCCAGTCAGCAAGCAAGCAGGGTTTACACACTTTGCAACCCCTCTCCAATCTCCAACCCCCTACACCCAGGTGCCTCAGTTCTTGTTGCTTCTGGCCTTCTCCATTATCTCATTACCATGACACTTGGTTGTTCTCACCAGCCAGCTGCACTTCTTAGCTGTGATGTCTGGCCCTGCAGTTGCATTGCTGCTGCTTCTTTGTTTGGTGGTGCCACAGCCCTGTGTTTCACTGTAAGTACAATTAAACTTATTGAACAAATATTAAGGTTTCTCCTTTTGAGGAAAAAAACCTGCCCATACATGAAGAGAAGGGATGGACACGGAAGATATGGCAGCTTCTGGGGGTCAGCTGTCCCATCTGCATCCCCTGCTGACCACCAGACTCCTCACTGGTAGGGTGGTATAGAGAGCAGAAAAGGTCTTGACCCTGTGTAAGTGCTGCTAAAGCATCTCTCTGTCATGACCACAGTTTCCAGTACAAATCCAAAACATAACCCTATCCCAGAAAAACCTCCTCAACAAACTTAAATATTTTTTTAGATTTTAATATGAAATCTGGCCTTTGTGGGTTAAAATTAGATTTAAAGCTTAGAATTTTCAGATACATACTTCTAGGCATTACCTCAGTTTGTTGTAAAAATCAATTCCCCACCTCCAAAGCAGTGAGAGATTTACCTTATTTTCTACTATTTACATCGAATGTCCAAATAAAATAGAGTCACTTTAGTGGTTTTCTTATATTTAATTTTTTACAGCACAATTTTCTCTAAAGAACTTCCAGCTTATACTAACAGAAGGTGAGAATGGTTGGATACCGAGGGTTTAAGATAGATAAAATGTATGTGCTTCATCAGATTGTGAACAAAAGGTTTTATTACTTTGCTGTATTTATGGGTGTTACTTCGATATGGTACGTGAAGGTTCAATAATGGGAAAAAGAATGAGAAGGAGTAACTGTTGGGAATTTGATTGCCAGGCACAAAATTACTCCCTTATTCCTGTCTCGTGTACGCTGCTAACCTACTCCTGAAATAGGGCTACAGACCAGGGATAACTAACTGCTGTGTTTACTGCTGTGCAGGATCCTTCATTCCTGAACCCAACTGTTCTTCTTCATAAAAATTAGAGTGCATTTCTGTAATTTCAATGGATTTGGCCCATTTTTATCTCATTGCTCTTCAATGAATATTAGCTTCTTACTCTGCCTTCCTGCATAGTAGATTTTGTTGTCAGGACTTTATGTATCTGTAACCTCATTCTGAAATACCCCCTCCACATAAATATGAGAAGGAACTTCTCCTTGGTGAGGATGACAGAGCACTGCAAGGGGCTGCCCAGGGGGGTGTACAGTCTCCTTTGGAGACGTTTAAAACCCACCTGGATGTTCCTGTGTGACTTGGTCTAGGTGATCCTGCTGTTGCAGAGGGATTGGACTAGATGATCTTTTGAGGTCCCTTCCAATCCCTAATGATTCTATGATTCTATGATCTTTTGAGGTCCCTTTCAATCCCTAATGATTCTATGATTCTATCACAAAATCAGACTATTTCTGGAGTGACACATAGGATGTCCACAAAGTGACTAGTTGTTTGTATGTATGTTTTGAAAGAGAAAGCTTGTAATGCAGCACGGGACAAAATACTTCAGTTCTGGGCAGGTTTTTAGTAGTACAAGGCATCCCCAAGGAATAACATTAAACAATAGGCCAAATTAATTTAACTTATGATTCATCTATAGGGGTCATGACCGCTGCTTCCTCTGTAGACTGTACAGGAATTAGCTACAGAGGGATCAATGATGGGTAGATTCTACTGATAACAACTTCTAACAAAACTTACCTTATGTTTTCCTTATATATTTTGTCTCATTTTTATCTTGCATTTTCCTGAATCAGAAGGCTGTCAGTCACAGAAAGAGGGGCAATTGAGTGAGAACCAGCAGCTTCTTTAACGTAACACAAATCAGTGTGATGGGTTTTGGAAAGCTGCCTGCAAAGACAAAGAGGTAGAAAAGAGCAAAGTTAGTTTGGTAGGTTTATCTCAAACTCCTCTTCAAAGGGGGAGCTTGAGATATGGACAAACATGCATTGAATTCTGTGAATTCTCTGTGAAATGGTCATGAATATGTTTAAATTAGAAATAAGTACTGTAGGGCAGTGTGGTTACAGGATAACCCTCTGATAGGATTAGCACAAGAAAAAACGTGTAAATAATGTTTTAAGATAGAAACAATAAATTTGTCAGCAAGCTGCGTGAAAATGACCACAAAGTTGTTCTACTATAGAAACTACTGTTGGCTTCTCATGTTTTGTTTTGGGTTTTGGTTGATTATTATGTTTTCTGCTACAAAAAACATCAGTAGAATTGAATCAGACTAAAGGGGGGGGGGGAAATTTGAAAAGAAAAGAAATCTGATTAGATCTTGGAATAAGCAGCCAGAAACAAACAAACAAGCAAAAAAACCTAATAGAATGAAAAGATTGGAAAGAATGAAACCCCTCAGTCTCAGTATACACTCTGGAAATGTCAATATGTGTAAGCAGAAACAGGCTGAGACGTTTGAATTTCTGTTAGGAGCGCTGCAGATCAGCATACCTGCAAGCTGTTTGGAATTGCTGGCAGGAATATTAGCATTTGTTATCTTCCAGTTTATAACTGAAGAGCTAAATGTGTCTGCTACGTTAACCTCAGAGAATGTGCATTGATTGTGGAGGTTTAGGACAATTGCAAGGTGTTTAAAACATTAGAAGCATGAAAGCTTTTGTTATTGAAGCAAAATTGTGACAAAACTTGTCAGCTCACGGCTACCAACATCACATTTTAATGTAAAGTAGTGTTAAACAGATTCTATTTTTGCAAGAGAAGAGCCTCAGGAGAGAAAACAATTTACTGAGAGAAAAATGACTAATTTCTTAATATATACTAAGAATTTTGAACATCATAGAGACCTGGAGCTGGTGAACTAACGACGTCTTCTGGAAAGATATTCAGGAATAAAATCTAATTTAAGATCACATTCCATGATTTTATACAATAGCTGCATGACTTTCTCTTAGAATTTGTTTGCAGTCCGGTGTGTGTTTTACAGCCCAGTTGTGTGGTCTCCTTCACGAGACCTGCAAGGGTTGTGCTGGTATTTTTCAGTGGGATGAAAGGAAGACCTTCGGCAGTTCTTTGGCAGGGTGAAGGTATGGATTACTAAGTGATTATTCTCTCTATGAAATATTCAGAAATATTATGTCTCTTTCAGAAGGCACCATGTAGAAGAGTCGGTGATGGAATTATTTTCTATTGATTTCTTTCTCTCTGAATTATGCATGAGGTCACGTGCTAAAAGTAAACGCCTGAAACAAAGAGATTGCTGCCTTTTCTCTTGCTGATAACCACAAGTGAAATACTGGTCTTGTTGCTTTGTGTTTGACTCAATAAAAATATTCTCTACAAGTCCAGAAAACAGCTTGAGTTTTCCACATCATGTGACTAAATCACAGAACATTAGGGATTGGAAGGGACCTTGAAAGATCATCTAGTCCAATCCCTCTGGCACAGCAGGAGCCTCTAGATCAAGTCTTGGAAGAACATATCCAGGCACTTTTTAAATGTCTCCAAAGAAAGAGACTACACAATCACCCCTAGGCAGCCCATTCCAATGCTCTGTCCAGCAGGTCCTGCCAAGTCTTTTACTCCCCAGTAACTTAACCCAGGGAGAATAAATGAGCTACAGGAGGAATTAAAATGGGCAGGGAGAAAACCAAGAATTTTGCCCCATCTTAAAGGGCTCTCATAGAAACAGGAGAATTTTTTTTATACAGAGATTTCTTGGAGACCCTGGAAGAAAACCAGACATCTCATGAAAGAGATCAGCTTTGTGTCATCAGCAGACTTGCTGAGAGTGCATAGATTGAATAGTACTGGTCCCAGTACCGACCCTTGGAGGACTTCACCAGATACAGGCCTCCAGCTAGACCCTGTGCCATGACCACTACTCTCTGGCTTCTATCCTGCAGCCAGTTCACGATCCATCTTACTACCCAAGCATCCAGATTTCGCATAGGCAGGGAAGTGATGAATTTTCCATTTATATCTTGCCTAAATCTACATTCTTTCAGTTTAAACCCATTACCCCCCATCCTATGACTTCTAGCCTCTGTGAAAAGTCCATCCCCAATTTTGTAGGACCCTTTCACATACTGGAAGGAAGTCTTCCCGCAAAGATTTCTGTATTCTCAAAGCTAAGAAATTGTGACTCCTTCAGCCTGTCCTCATAGGAGAGATGTTCCAGACCTTTGATCATCCCTGTGGCCCTTTCTTTGGACCTGTTTTGGCAGCTGAACATCTTTATATCTCTCTTGTGATGGGGTCTCTAGAGCAAGATACAGTGCTCCAGGTGGAATCTCATGAGAGCGGAGTAGAGGGACAGAATCACCTCCCTTGACCTGCTAGTCACACTTTGATCCATCCTAGGATGTGGTTGGCCTCCTGGTCTGTCCTCACTTGTTGACAGCTCATGTTGAGAGTTTCATCACCCACCACCCTCAAGTCCTTCTCTGCAGGGTTGCTCCTAGTCATACTCTGCCCAGCCTGTACTAGTGCTTGGGGTTGTCTCAAGACAAATGGAAGGACAACAGCAAGTATTTCATTAGGTTTTTAAAACAAATCTTAGGGAAGTTTAACTGTATTGAGTATATTCTATACAGATATTCAGGGGAAAAGTGGAATAGGGAAGGCAGAGATCAAAAATACACCCAAGAGAAACAACAGCAACTTATTTTCAGCACAGCTAGTGAGTTGTTTACAGACGCCGTGTGTCCCGAAGTGATGCAATAACAAGCAGCTCCTTCAAATGACTCAGTAAGTGTTCTGAATCAAAATCACATTTGTACATATTTAAACAGCAAGGTTCAGAATGAATTGCAAACACTTCCATTTATAACCTGCACCACAAAAGAACGCTCTGGTTTCTTTTGGATAAGATGGGTTGGGAGAACGACATGAAACACCACTTGGAATAATGTTTCGTTGCTTATGATGCGTGTGCTCTGTCCTTCACATCTGTTTAGGGAGACCATTCCATTTTAACACAACAGTTTACAGACACCTCTTGTACAGAGAGATGCAATTGTGTTCAAAATGCCTTTCTGTAAAGGCAGATTTGGGTCAGTGGGAGGAAAGATCAGAGGAAGAGAACGTTTATGGTTTTATTTATGTAAAAATCCTTCCTTGTGGCCATTCCATCCATTAGTACAGCAGAGCTTGTGTCCTCTCTACTGTTGTGGAGGCTTGCTTCTGGCTTCTGTCAATACAGACATTAGCCAGACCAAATCACCTGAAATTGCTCGTGTTTCATCTATGTACTATCACCTTCACCCACAGCACTGCTTTGGGGCTACAAGAATATGAGAGATGGATTTTTTGGATGGTTTCTGATTTCTTATTTTCACAGCTGGTTGTGTCTCTCTCTATAAACAGCATTGTGCTTATTGTCAGGTAGTGTGTCCATCCATACCTTTAAGCACCACATCTTAATGATCTGTAAGCACAACCAGGGATGGTGACTGAACTCCCTCCTTGGGCAGCCTGTTTCAGCACTTGACTACTCCTGAAACATCACCACCAGAGTAACACCAATTCAGCTCTTTGTGATGAAACTGGGGTTTTTCATAGAAATGTTGGGGTATGCAGCTCTAGCAGGGAATCCTACAGCACCCATAGAGTTTTACTTAGACCAGTTGAATCTTGAGAAATAAAGTGCAACTACCATCGCACATTGTGCGTATTCTGAAGACTGAAGACAATGTACAAATGTCTCTAAATCCACTGAGGGTCAGAACCTCTGGGTGTATTCTTGTGAATTTGTGTTCCCTTCAGGTCACTTTGAAATTAGATAAGTTTTTCCCAGATGTTTTCAGGTTTTCTAAGGGACATCAACAATAATACAAGCCCAAGGAATAAAGAATCTCTACCCAGGAGGATGTGAGGTAGTAACTGACTACAAATGCTTGTGTTCCTTCATTGGTTGTGCTTTGTCCCAGTTTCTCTATGATAGACCCCTGGGCCAGCCCTTATGAGCAGCCAGGAGAAATTTGGAGTCAGCCAGGGCAGCTGCCCCGAGCTGCCTCACAGGTGGATTCCGCAGCAGTATAAAGGGGAAGTCTGGTGAAGATGGAGGCTTCTTTGGAATCATCTCTTCCATGGCATCTCCACTACACCGTTCATTATCTAGGTGATCCTGCTTTGGTGGGGGGATTGGACTAGATGATCTTTCGAGGTCCCTTCCAATCCCTAAAGTTCTGTGATTCTCCCCATCCCTGGAGTGTCTCAGTCACAATCCTGCTCCCAAGGACCACTTTCCCATTTCTTGTGACCATTGTCCATTCAATGGGCTGAGTATAACTTTGTACAATTTGTATTTGCATTGGGATTGGTTTGGCTGTTTCAGTCTGTTTTAATTTCAACCCATGGGTCCCTTGTGCTTTCTTGATCCCCATTTTCTGCTAGGGAGGGGTCATTAGGTGATAGAGCAACTCTTGTAGGTTAGTCTTGGGTACAGGCTGTGTTAGTGTGTAGAAACTCTAAATAACAGAGCTGGTTATATGGGGTTTTTTTATATATATACACCTTGTAGATTGTTAGGAAATAAATAGATGCTTGGAAGGCCAGAAGTATTGTAGATTTTATGAATATTGTTTCTGGTTTATACCCCAGTCCATAAGGGTTATAGATTTTTCTTGATTTGTACGTTGTTTTTCCAGTTACCATTTTCAAGTGCCTCTTTCAGTCCTTGTGCAACCCGAACCTTGGGGAACTCAACATTTAATCATTAAATTGATTTGATCTTCTGATGATTTCATAAAACCTTCTTGCACAAACATGTTTATGTAACCCCATGCAAGAAATATGGCAGTAACCCAGACTGCCTAAAAAAAACCAGCTGGTTAAACTAACAAGTCTCTTGAGACGGCAAAAGTAGTGCAGCCAAAAGAGCTGATTGCTAACGACTGCTGCATGTTTTCATGCTCTTGTGCTTTTTTAATATAATTGAAGACTCCAGCTGAAAAAGTTAGAAGTTAAATAAGCAACTTCCAGTCCTTAAACCCCTAGTGTAATCATAGTTGTTGCCTGTGGTTGTCCACTTTCTTTTTCATTCTCTTTCCACTTGAGATCACAGAATCACAGAACATTAGGGATTGGAGAGAACCTCAAAAGATCATCTAGTCTATTCCCCTACCACAGCAGGACATAGCACTGTTCAGGCTGGGCACCTGGCTTGCTCAGTTGGTAGAGCATGGGACTCTGAATTCCTGGGGTCATGGGTTTGAGCCTCATGTAGGACCTCATATCTTGAGACAGTCTGCACATACCAGGTACTGTAGCTTACCCTGCTCCAGCAGTGGGAGTTGAACTTAGATGATCTTTCGAGGTCCCTTCCAACCTGTAGCATTCTGTGATCACCTAGATCAAATCACACAGGAATATATCCATGTGAGTTTTAAACAACTGCAGAGAAGGAGACACCACAACCACCCTGGGCAGCCTGTTCCAGTGCTCCGTCACCATCACTGGGAAGAGCTTCCTTCTCATATTGATGTGGAACCTCCTATGTTCCAGCTGATGCCTATTACCTCTTGTCCTATCATTAGATCATAGGATAGGATCATAGGATGTTAGAGTCCATAGGATGTTAGGATCCATAGGATGTTAGATGCCATTGAGCAGACCTGGCTCCATCCTCCTGACACCCACCCTTCACTTATCAACATTAATGAGGTCACCCTTCAGTCTCCTTTTCTCCAAGCTCAAGGGACCCAGCTCCCTCAGCCTTTCATCATAAAGGAGATGTTATCTCCCTTCATCATCTTTGTGGCACTGTACTGCCTCTCTCAAGCAGCTCTAAATGCATCACATGTTCTATGTGATTCCATTACAGATGAAAAGATCACCTAGGACATGCTGACCATAACAATCAAAACAGTTGCATTAGAAATGGGTGTTGTGTTTTTGTTCAAGAGCATTCAGGAAACTCTAATTTACCTTCTTCTCTAATAGGTGGGTAGCAGTAGGTTCTTACAGGACATGGACAAACTCCCTCTGTTCTGCCTTACTGTTGTGCTTTAAATCAGGAAGAGAATGACACAGAGAACATGTGATTTTGTTCCCCAGAACTACAGAATATTTATGTGTTGGACTGTACCTACATCTGCTACAGTAAAGTAGAGCTGTGGCTCAGAGAGGTTTGACCAGATTTTAAGTGTTGCTGTAGAGGTATCTGAGTTATCCTGGTGCTTCTTTTGCCCTGATTGTGTTCTTCAATTTTGTTAAATCAGGTCTTCCTTTTGATTTGACTTTTCATTGTTCTCTATCCCCATAATTCACTCTTCTCAGGCTTATAGCTGCTCTGCAGAACTCACTGAGTCAGGGGGTTTATCGTCTCGTTTTATCACATCTCCCACAGACAGCCAACAGACGCTTGATGTTTCCTTCTACTTTTTGCAGACTTCAGACTGTTTCAGTGTGGGGTTTTTTATTATCATTGTATTGAACCAAATGCAGCATCTAACTCTCTATTGCAAGTTCAAGTCTGTTTTATTTCTTTGTCTTTTATGGCAATCTTCCTGACTGGCTTTGGGGGGATTGAATATACTCTTGCAATGACTGTTTCTTCCCCGTATTACTGAAAATAAATTGGAACTGATGATGTGCTGGGAAAAATGAAGGGAAACTGTCTTTATTTTAGCCTTGCAGTGCTGCTACATAAGCTGCTGTATAAGCTGTTTGATGCGTTGTAAACACTGGAGCCTGGTTTGCTGACCAATCCAACATACAGCCAGCAGAGTTCGTACAGTTCTTCATTCTCTAGATAAAATTATGGTGTGTGAACGTGTCCTCCAAATGTTCCTCACTCCAAGTGCCTGCTGTGAATATTCCTGTTACTCCACAGAGCAGGGTTTAATTACCTTTTTAGAGCTGAAAGCAGTGCAGAGTGAAACGAACGCAGTGCTGTGCCTTTTCCAGACTGAAGGGCTGGATGCTTACGGGGGCCTGGGTACTTCCAGCAGTCTGTCAGAATGGTCAACGCAAAGTTGTGAGAACTCTAAGAGAACCTGCAAAAATTCAGCACACAAATGCAAGGAAACACTTCTAAATCATGAGCTCTGTTGTATTGATAGTTGAAATGATCCAGCAAAGGTCCATGCAGATGGTTGAGGGACTGGGTCATCTTTCCTATGAGGAAAGGCTGAAACGGTTGGGACTAAGAGTAGAGAAGAGAAGGCTCATAGACAATCTCATCAATGAGTACAAAGACCTGAGGGGAGGGTGCAAAGAGGATGGAGCCAATCTGTTTTCAGTGGGACACAATGTGGCAATAAGAGATAATGGGCACAAACAAACACAGGAGGCTCCCTCAGAACATCAGAAAACACTAACGTGAAGGTGACGGAGCACTGACACCTGTCTCCTAGAGAAGTTGTGGAAGCTCCTTCCCAGGAGAAGTTCAAAAGCTGCATGGACAGGGTCCTGGAAAAATACTGCTAGGTGGCTCTGCTTGAGCAAGCAGGTTGAACCATGTGACTTCAAGAGATCCCCTCCAGCCTCAACTATTTTGAGATATTTTTTGATTCTACTTCTAAGTTATTTTTTCATTAATTATTCATCCAGTATCAATAACCGATAGCTGCAAACTCCTAGTCTCCCATTTATTAGTGTATCTCAGCAGGCAGGTGCCAGGCATTGATTGATCCAGCTCTTAATTCCTTTTAGAGTGTTTTTTAAGTATGCTGATAAGGACCTGAAACTCCACAAGGTGGAAACTGAGGGGTTTGTGCACTGCTACGCTGTGTAGTTGTTAGAGGTTGGTGAACATGCCCTGACCCTCCATCTGTGCTGTAACCACCCAGGAATTATCTATTATAACAACTGCTTTCCCTTTCAAACTGGCAGCGTAGAAGGCTGACGTTCTCCTCTTCAGCTTCTCTTCTTTTTCATTCTGGTGAACTTTACAAGGTGCAGACCAGTACGAATGTTGCTATTTCATGAGCAGAGGTATTTTTAAACTATTAATCTGTTATGTAATTTTTAATAGCATCAAGGTCCTACAGGCAGAGTGTCACGTTCTTCATTTCCCTTCTCCCACAGTGAGAGAAAGGGAAGATATAAATAGAATTTCTGACTGCAGCTTTAGATTTCATCTCCAAATGATCTTCTCTGTTATTTGTTTGGGTTGAGTTTTTTCTCCTCCTGCTACTTAAAAGGGACCATCTCCATGCTTTCATCTCCATGTATGTCTGATGGGAGATGGCACCTTTTTATTTCAGGCAGGTGTTAACCTTTCTGTCATTACACAAACTGGCCCAAAAATATTTCTCTCCTAAAATTTGCTGACATGCACTTTTTTAAACCTATTTTCCATATCATTAAGGGTAACTGTATGGCCTACAACAGGTCTGATGTCCTGGCCCTTGCAGAAGATGTGATAGTGGCATGGGGTACCTCTGACAGGCTGCAGAGAGAGCATCTCCTTTGTGTCCCTAATTGACTGGTACTTTTAAAAGCACACAAAGGTGGCCTCTAGAAATGAGGCAGCAGTGATTGATGTTTATGGCTGCTCTACAGCTGCAGTGATTCTCCTCAATGTGCATTTTACTTTCAGTATTTTTAGGGAAGATACTCCCTCCAGATGGAGTGAAACTGTCTTTGACACATACAGCTAAAGGTTTCTCTCTCACATAACTGCACTTGTATTTCTTCCTTCTTCACAATGAGCAAAACTGTAGACAACTGTAGGGTTTTTCAGAATTTACTGGTGTTTCTTGCTGTTTTTGCAAGGTTCTTTATATATGTCAGCAACAGGAAAGAGAGCTTCTAGTAACTGCTGCCTTTTGGCTGGGAGGCTTCACACAACTTCCACAAGTTGGTTCTCTCCAGGTGTGACTCTCCCTCTGGCAAAGTGGCACAACCAAGAGGTATTTGGACTCCACTGCATGGGAGGTGTGAGTAAAATTAATGTGTAGTTTATAAAAGGAAGGCGATTCTTAATGTTTCCCCCTTTCCTTAGTTATTGGCCTTGTTCCTGAACGGCGAGATGAAAAAATAAATCAAAGCCTAAATCCATCACAGGCTGTATGGCTGTTGCAGCGCAAGAGTTTGCGTCGTGCCAGCAAGAAAGTGTGTCACGTAAATATAGAGGTGTCAGCGTTCAGAAGGTGTTGTCGTAACACCACAGAATCCTTTCAAACTCTTCGTAAACAGAAACTGAGGGATGTGAGCCTGACTAAAAAGTCTTTAGAGGAAAAGCAAAAAGGACTTTCTGGTGTGAAAATACAAGAATTACAATTCAAAGGTGATGTGTGCTCCTTGTTGTAGAAAAGCGAAAGTGATTAAATTCATCTTTTTATGCATAAAAGTCAATTTTAAAGCAGAATCTAACAATTTTTGAGCTGTAGCATCTCACAGAACATTAGGGATTGGGAGAGACCACAAAAGATCATCAAGTCCCATCCCTGCTGCTACAGCAGGATCCCTCAGATCAAGTCACACAGGAACATATTCAGGTGGGTTTTAAACATCTCTGGAGAATCACAGAACATTAGGGACTGGAAGGGACCTTGAAAGATCATCTAGTCCAATCCCCCTGCCAGAGCAAGTCACCTAGACCAAGTAGCACAGGAACACATCCAGGAAGGTTTTAAACACCTCCAGAGAAGGAGACTCCACAACCCCCGGGCAGCCCCTTCCAGTGCTCCATCATCCTCACTGGGAAGAAGTTCCTTCCCCATGCAGTGCAGGTTTTACTAAATATTAGAAACACCTCTGATGAGATGGAGGCAAACACTTTGTGTAGTAGTAGAGTAGTTTAATTATAACATGTTGGGCCCTACAAGATGTGGGACACATTGCAAGCACTGGCTGCAACCAATTGGGATCATTTATAGGGTTCCTAATGTACACATCTAATTGATTCATATATTCTACTAATAATTCTAAGTTCCTCTCCCTTCTTTCCCAAACTGTCAGAGCTCTGCCTTTCATCATCTCATAGAGGCGTTGAGGTTTGAGGTTTTCTGATAAGATGCTTTCCCCCCTTTTCTGACAATTCACGACCTAACAACAATTTATGAGCCCATGCTTCATACGTCTCTTTGCTACTATAAACATCGCCCAAGAAATTCCAACAGACCACAATGAGCCTCCCTCTTCTTGTCAGAGCAAAACTGTGCCAAGTGGTTTATTCATAGCCAAGTTCATTAACTATTCTGTTCTTCTATCAATCTTTAGTAACATTTAAAGTTCATTAACTATTCTGTTGTTCTATTAACCTTTAGTAAAAATCTTCCCAACACATCAGTCGTTTTCCCAACACTAAATGAAACACACGGTGGCATCACCATCGGTGTTGCCGGAGCGACACACTAGCCCTCCCCACAACTTTTGTTCCCGGGGAAAGGCTTGATTTTTTTTTCCTTAATTTTTTACAATAATAAATGAAATTAATTCAAATCCTTCTGATAACTTGAAGGGAAATGAAAGCAGGGAAGAGACTCAAAAGTACAAATGAAGTAGTCCCGCGGTGGCAAAACTGAAAAATGAATCTGCGGGAAAATGAGACCCTGATGATGGAAGTTCAGGCTTCTGCTTTTAGATTTTAAGAAACATTCTGTCAGACTGTTTAAAGAAAATCATCTTGAGTGAATGGAATCTGGAAAGAGTTTTCTCTGCTGGCAGGCTGACATTAAAGGAGTTAAAGACCGGTGAAGACCTACTCTGTTATTTATGTCTATAAATTATAAGTCTATAAATTATGTGCCTAGTGGGGCCATAAAGTCCTTCCATTAACTACCAGAGCAAGGAAGCAGTCCTGAAATTCTGCAAGACAGACAAAAATGGAATGAATGTAAATAACTACCAAAAATTAAGGTGGAGGAAAACACATTTGCATCGTAATGCACCTCTTCCACCTTGTGTGTTGTATTCTGAGCTATTTAATGTAGGAGGAAAAGTGCTGTAAAACAGCATTCAAATCAGGTTTTAACTCTTTAATTTCTCATTCAGTTACTGTTATAATCTTGATGAAGCTTTGTGTGAAATTCCAGTGTCAGGTGGTGTCCTGTTGCCTTCGTTTGCATGTGAATCTGGAAAAGGCAGTGTGAGGTTCTTGTACTTGCTGATTTCATCAGTCAAGGGTTGTGCTCTGGGTTCTGAAAGCCACAGACTGTCTTCTCTCCAAGTAAGACAGAAGAGAGACTTTGCTCAATTCTCTATTAACAACTGACTGCCACTGTGTAAATCAGATTTGCTTCATGATGTTTCACTCAATCTCTCTTAAAACTCCCAATTCTTGCTTTTAATCACAAATTTGGTCTCTACTGCTACCAAAACAAAGACTGAGATTTATCTCTAACATTACACCTGTTAATGTGCAGTGTGAATACTTAGAATCATTAGGGATTGGAAGGGACCACGAAAGATCAGGTAGTCCAATCCTCCTGCCACAGCAGGATCACCTAGACCAAGTCACACAGTCAGTCTGGGTTAGAAGGGACCACAGGATCATCCAGTTCCAACTCCCCTGCCACGGGCAGGGACACCCTACCCTAGATCAGGCTGTCCAGAGCCTCATCCACCCCAGCCTTAAACACCTCCAAGGATGGGGCCCCAACCACCTGCCTGGGCAACCCATTCCAGGCTCTCACCACTCTCACGGTGAAGAACTTCCTCCTCACATCCACTCTAAATCCACCCATCTCCAGCTTTGCTCCATTCCCCCTCGTCCTGTCACTTCCTGACACCCTAAAAAGTCTCTCCCCAGCCTTTTTGTAGGCCTCCTTCAGATACTGGAAGGCCACAATAAGGTCACCTGGGAGCCTCCTCTTCTCCAGACTGAACAGCCCCAACTCTCTCAGCCTGGCCTCACAGGAGAGGTGCTCCAGCCCTCTGATTCATTCCTTGGTGTTGGAAAGGTGTGCCAGTGAACAAGCTTCTGTAACCCTTCCACTCTTGCTGTTTCCTCCTTATTCCATCACGCTGTTTATGGCAGCTCTAAGAGCCTTGAGGACGTAGCTGCATGTTTCATGCTGGATTTTTATTAGCTCTTCTTATTATTGGCTGTAGGGTCTGAGAGTATGAGGCTGTAGGGCTCCAGTGTGATTGTTTCCCCAGTCACTGCAAGGCAAAGTGTGTGAGTGGGCTGCAGGTGTGCTGTCTGCCCTACAATAATGTTTTTCACAACCTACTATCTATTGGCTTGTTTCTTTTGTCCTGGTCTGGAGGGATTTCCTGGCTTTTTATTTCTGACAGGGTTTCTTAATCCTTGTGCTCCCTAGCCATTTCTTGTCAAGAAAATTGGATCTCCCTTTATCTCTCTCATAATCCTTGTGAGATTGGAACTGAAGCTGGCAGGGGGGACACGAGGGCTGCTCTCTTCCTGACTGCCCAGCTGTTTTCCTCTTGTCTTGCTGGTTTGCATCCTTTATTAAAGGTGCTTTGGGTAGTGGGCAACTCAAAAATGACTCTGAATTTGTCAATATGGGACATTGGTTGTAACAGACCACTGATCAATTTAGAGGGGTGGCAATAGGGGGAACGTCCTTCTGACTGACATCACATTACACCAGGTGTGTGCCCTGTTGTGCTGTGTCCATTGCAATCTCGCACTTTCCCAAAGGGCCTCTAAGAATCATAGAATCATTAGGGATTGGAAGGGACCTCAAAAGACCATCCAGTCCAATCCCCCTGCCACAGCAGGATCCCCTAGACCAAGTCACGCAGGAACATATCCAGGTGCGTCTTAAACTTCTCCAGTGAAGGAGACTCCACATCTCCTAGAGGTAAAAGATCATTTTGAAAACACAGGCTCTGTCTTGCATCATTGCTTGTATAATTGCAGCACAGACCTGGAAGAGCAACAAGAGTTTGTATCTCCCTGCCTTTACACCAACGCTTGCTCATCAGAAACTTAGTTCCTTGCTAAACTTTTAGCTTGTAGTGGTTTAGGTAGTAACCTACTTGCTTCTGGAATTTGTTGGATCAGAGACTATTTACATATTTAATTGCTCTTGAAAAATACCCTGGCTTTTAAACAAAGCATCAGGCATTTACCTAAGGACAATAGAAATTCAGAAGTTTCCCTTTTCTGACGACTAATGCACCTAAAGGCTATTTGAAAACAGAAATGTTATAAACATGCATTGCTTGCCTGCATTAGAGTGTAGAGAAACCACATAAAAAAGAAGAAGACATAAAAACATGGAATAATTTTAAGCCCAGAAGGTGGTTTTGCTGAACTGGTAGCGCATGTACAAAAGGGTTGTAGCTCTGTAAGCTCTCATGTATAGATGTGTGTGTGTGTGTGTATTCTAAATAAAATAAACACATCCATACATTTTCCTGGTAGCAGTATTGTGATTTTATGAAGTATCTGTGTGTTGCTTATTAGATTTACAAACAAAGGTTTATCTGTGACATGATAAAATGCCTCTCACTTGTGTTGATGTGAGGTTTTCTTCTTGCAAGTTCAGGACTGCATGCTTAATTAATTTTTACAACTGGCTATGATAAAAATGACAAGGTTTTTAAATCAGTGTGTTAATTGTAATGCCTGATGAGGAAAGGCTGAGGGAGCTGGGTCTCTTTAGCTTAAAGGAAAGGACGTGACCCCATGAATGTTTATAAATATGTGAAGGGTGGGTGTCAGGAGGATGGAGCCAGGCTCTGCTCAGTGGCATCAAGTGATAGGACAAGGGGCAACAGCTGGAACAGAGGAGGTTCCACCTCAGTATAAGAAGGACCTTCTTCCCACTGAGGATGACAGAGCACTGGAAGGGGCTGCCTGGGTGGGTTGTGCAGTCTCCTTCTCTGAAGATGTGTAAAACCCATCTGGATATGTTCCTGTGCACTTGGTCTAGGTGATCCTTCTGTGGCAGGGGGATTGGACTGGATGATCTCTTCCAAACTCTAACGTTCTGTGAATCTGTGAGAGAATAGTCCATGGAGGAAAACAAACATACTTTTATGTCCTTTGTGTCTAACAACAGTGACCTGAAATATAAGCAACAGTTTTCTAACTAGTCGCAAAGCAAATACGACTTTTATTCAGGAAGGTTTCATTTCTTAGTACCTGCTCAAATTCTTGATTTAAGAACTTCTACTGTTGTAAAGAGCAAGAAGCAGTAAACAGCAGGCATGCAAAAGGTCCAGTCCTTACATTCATTTCACTCATGTTATTGTAAAACTTGATGTATATTTCATGAATTGACATCCTACCTAGGAACCTCTTGCCTAATAGCTTAAGAATAAGTATCAACATGTTAATACTTAAGTATAATAATAAGTATAAACAAATTAATACTTAAGCTATTAGGCAATAGGTACCTAGAGGTAGGATGCCTTCACGAGTCCTTTAAAGTCAGTTTTTAAAAATAACAAGTTAAACATAGTACCTTAAATTATGTTGATTTTTGCTCCTCAGTTTTCAGAGACATCACAGGAGGAGAAAAGTTTTAGGCTGATTGTGAATGCAGGTAATATTCTTTTTCAGTTGAGGTTTGCAGAGAATTCTTCCCAAAGCAAAGGCTGCCAGGGATGATTGTTGAAAATCAGCAATTGGGCAATTAAGTTTGGCAAGTTCAGCAAGCAGAGCAGGAGGTAGCACAGTGACTGTAAATGAGAGATACTGAGGATGGCAACTGACCAACAGCAATGTAGCAGAGAAGGAGAAATCAGTGGGGAAAGGCAAAAGAACTGACACTGTCAGCAATGCTGTGGACTGGGAAAACTGTTTTTGCATGGGCACTCTGGATGAGAACGATACGGGAGGAAGGCACGAGTGCAAGGGCAGCAGCACAAGATTTAACAGAAGAGAAGTTATAGGTGCTCAAGTTCTATTTAAATCACTCCAGGCAGCTGTATTAAGTAGAAAACTCAGCAGAATAAAACACTTAACATGGATCTTTAATCAGTGTCATGTACTTCACAAGGGTATCAATTCCATCAAACTTCATAAGAAAAAGCCTTTAGGGAATTGCTTGTCCTTTTAGTGTATATCCTGACACGGTTTTTTATGTTTTTAGAAGAAATCTACCAGATTAGGCATTTTGGATCCAAATACTTAGTGCTAGAATAAAGATGCAGGATTTCACATTCTAGAATCTGCTGTTGTGATGGCAGTTTGTGCAGCAGCCACGCTGGAACTCACAAGGAGTCTGCACCACAGGAGGAATCGCCTGTATTATTGACTTTATCATCGGTCCAGTATGCCAGTCCATCACCACTCAGCAGCTGAATGTAAGTTTTATTAGTCCTTGCAACTTAAAATAGATTCTGAAAGACCTCAGAACCGCCTAGAGGACATATATTATTGGTGAAAAAAACCCTGTGAAAGGTCAAATCTTGGCTGGATAATGGTTTCTGAAGCACTGCAGGGGGAAGAAACATCAATAAAAGAACCATCCTGGTTAAAGTTATGAGCACGTTGCTCTGAATCTTCAGTGAAAATGTTACTGAAATATTTAGTGGCAGAGATGATCCTTTGGCACTAGAAGCTGTCTGGTGGACCTCTTACACCTGATCTTGAAACATCAGCTGATGACAGATTATGTAATGAAGTGGTCATAGAAGCCTCTCACAGCAAGACCTCTTGAAAACACCTCTACTGATGAGCAACCATAAGTGAACAGTGTAAATACATGACCTGTATCCATGATCACTCTCAAAGGGAAAGTTTGATACCCTTTCATATATATGTGTGTGCTTGTATATGTAAGTATATCAATCAATTAAGCCTTGTCATAGTTACTCATAGAATGGCCAGGGTTGGAAGGGACCTTAAAGATCATCTAGCTCCAACCCCTAGACCCCTTCCCTAGATCAGATTACTCATAGAATGGCCAGGGTTGGAAGGGACCCACTTATAGTGTTTCTTTTCATTAACATTTAGAGATTGAAACCTGCATTTTTGCAGCACAGAGCCTGGAGATCACTGCTGCCAGGAAAAAAGCCGGGGTTTGATGGTGTTGTAATTGCCTAAAAATGTACACAGGTAGCTGCGTGCCTTCTTCCTCCAGACTGCTGAAGGAGAACTGCACTAAACAAAAGAATGTTCTTTCTGAAACCCTGTTTGATTTTCCTTTAATATCTGCAAAGTTCATTCGCTCCTTGCAGCACGGCAAAACTACTAGAACGTCGTCAGTCACTTTGCCCCAAGCCTCCACAAACAATTTTGTAGCACTTCAGGCATGGAGAGGTGTTCACTTTACTCTGAAACAACTTGCTCTCATTCAGCATCGACAGAAAAACTTGATGTCTGTTCAGGTGTGGAAAACAGGCTCAAAACCCCAAGTATTTCCTTGGCTTCTTGCTGAGAGCTTCCAGCTTCTATTACCTTTTTTTATGTAGCAGCTTTGAAGGTCCAATGTTGGACTAGTAGGGGAATTGTAGGTGACTCATTAGGGAGCACTTGAACTTGTACAGTGTTCCCTAACAGAAATAGAACAATTGTATTGACCTAAAGGCTTATGACAGTGGCAAAAATAGATGAAAAACATGCAAAAAACCTTTTCTGGTTTACTCTACATTTTTTTCGTGAGAGGATTTGATCCATTTGATTTATGGTTGAGATTGTTAGTTGCAGAATCTGAAGGACACTGGCTCAGTTCTGTGAAGGAGTATGTAGACAGGACTAGAAAGGAGGACAACTGTAAAGATATCAGGTAAAAAAACCTATGGCTTTAGATATGTGTGGTTAACAGCTTAAGAAATCATGGATCATTGAATGCTTAGATGTAGTGTTGGGGGTTCTGGATTAGGGGTGAATTTGTAGAGTAGAGTGATGGTTGGACTCAATGATCATAGAATCATTAGGGATTGGAAGACCTTCTAGTCCAATCCCCCTGCCACAGCAAGTTTGCCTAGATCAAGTCACACATGAACATGTCAAGGTGGGTCCCAAGAGCCTTTTCCAACCTGAATGATTCAATGATTACTCAGCTTTCCTCATAATTTCTTTGATTTGTTTTTATTGTAGCTTGTTTTTCCTGCTCCACCTGTTTATTGATATTTTGGGCTTTTAATTCTGTCAGGTCCCCTACTCAGGCTTTAGTAAAAACTGCACAAGATTTATACTTCCAGAGTAAGTCTAGCATCTCCATTTGCGATGCGAATGGTTTCTTCAGCTGGACTTCCATGGTTAGCATCACTCAGTATCTAATTAGCTATTTCCCTTAAATGATAGTGCTGTTAGGGCTAAACCTACTCGTGGGTGGCATTTGCTTAGTAGTTGGGTTGTTTGCTTTGGTTTCTTTTCCCCCTATGTGTGTTGAAAATTAAGGTACATTTACATTTGTAAGGGCTTTAAACTACATTGGACTGCTGGGACTGTTGCTGGGTGGGCAGCAGTGGAGCAGCTTTCTCATATTGATGAAGAGACATTCTGGTACTGATCAGATATTTAAAACTCACCTGGACATGTTCCTGTGTGACTTGATCTAGGTGATCCTGCTGTAGCAGAGCAATTGGACTAGATGATCTTTTGAGGTCCCTTCCAATCCCTGATGATTCTATGATTCTATGGTTTTACATTGTTTTCTTGCACATTTTTCCTACATGCTGTAACAGTCTTCTAAAGGGCAAAAGTGCTTGTGGTAACTTTGGCTTTTTTAATAGTAGGAAGCTGTCTATAATGCTTTCATTATCACTGCCCTGCTCTCAAAATTCTGCAAAGAGGATGCGCTGAACCAAGTGGAGGTGCAGAATCTTTGAAGTGTTCAAGAAGCTTTGAGGTGTTACAGGGCTCAGTCAAAACAACAGGGTGTTCTTCTGCTCAAGAGACTTAGAGTGTCTTCTTTTCTCAATCTGTTTGATGCTGAGAAATAGAAAATGCACTTAAATGCTCTTAAAGAGATTTGTGTTCACTTGGTGCAACAGAGGCGTTTTAAAGAAATAAGAGGAGCACTAATATACTGAATTAAATATAGGAGACCATCCTCTGCATGGCCAATAATGAACAAGCATGTAGTTTGGAATCTAAATCACACAACATCAGGAACTGGAAGGGACCTTGAAAGATCGTCTAGACCAATCCACCCTGCCAGAGCAGGATCACCTAGACCAAGTCACACAGGAACATATCCAGGGGGGTTTTAAACACCTCCAAGAGGAGACTCCACAACGGCCCTGGGCAGTCCGTTACAGTGCTAAAGCTTGTTTAACTCCTTCAGGTGATGTAACAGACAGAAAATCAGTGAAACACATTTAATATCAACAAATAGTGAAAAAAGAGTTAACAATACAGAAATAAATACAACAAGCTGTTAAGAGCTAACTTATAGGTTATGCTATGGTAGAAGAGAGAGTGTTGCAGCAAAACCACATGTGGTTTGATTGAGAAGGCTTCTACAGAGCAGCAATTTATAGATTTGATATATGCAATATAAAACTTATGAAGCTGAGGAGCATTTATTATGTCTCTGGGGGAAAAAATCAAAATACAATAAATTGCAGTTATAAAGATCCAACCAGTTTGGACAGAACATGGGGGACAGGAGGGTGATACATTCATAATCTACCTTGTGGCCATCAAACCCAAATTGCTTTGTCTGTGTATTCTACACAAATGTTTGCTTATTCAAACTACCTGAAATACTCACAATTGTATATTAAAACCACTAGAGTGAGGAAAAAGTGCAAAGATACTGAAGGAATTTCATTATCATGCAGCTATTACTCAGAAGAAAAAGGAGGCTTTCCACATTTAGGCTAATGGTCCTCTCTGGCAGCAGGGATAATGAGACTGCAAAGGTACCGATGCAGCCATTGACAATATGTACTTGCTGTACAGCTCAGACTCTCTCTGATGCAATAGGTGTCAGTGTATATTGCTGAAGGGTTAAAGATAGTGTTTATATGTGATTAATCAGCAGTGGAAAATGTATTGTGCCAGATATGGCAGCATGAGAGAGGTGAGGTTGCTGCAGTTTCACATAGAATCATAGAATCATTAGGAATTGGAAGGGACCTCGAAAGATCATGCTGCAGGTTCAACAAGTAGTGATGCTGCAGGTATATTCCAGTTAGGCATGGACATACAAATGCACCACGTAAATGCATGTGTCCACGAGCATACGTACCTGCCTGGCTGCACAGACCACAGGCAGATCCACAAGGCACTCATGAGAACACAGACAACACCAATGGCCTCATCCTTCTCTGCTGTCTTGCTGAGCAGTGCCCACTCACGAGAATCTACACAATACACATGTGTATGTGCATTATATACGTAGGTGTAAGTATATAATATAGTTATACAGAGGGTGGATGCCTCCAACTATTGGGGACACACGGAGCTGACATGTGTTTGCCACGTCCCATAGCAGCCCTTAGCTGATTCTCCATGCTATAGTCCTATAGCCCTATAGGATACTACAGTCCCCTGAGTAAGTGACATAGATAAAACGTGATTTGATGTGTTGCAAATAAATTGAAAATGCACTGAAATTATTTTAGGAGAACATAATGTGCTTTTTAAAGGAGTGCCTTGTGCTTTACTAGCTTGGCTCCTTTCAAGCTCCACCGGCAGGCTCTGTGTACTGAGTGGTGTCGCTTCTGCACATGCTGACTAAAACAAAGACCATCATTACCTGCCATTGTGCAGGTAATACAGACACATATGAGGGAAGTAATCTTTGTGTGCTGAATCAGGAGCCTTAATCCTTCAGTCTACTCTTTCCACCCAGATTGCCAGAGCAGAAGGGAATGGAGCCTCACCCTCTGTGAAACCCTTACACTGCATTGCTGCTGTGATCTAATGGAGGACTTGAGCCACCACCAGTCCCTGCAGGGAAATAGACATGCAAAAGCTGCCATAATCTGTACAGTAGAATCTCATTAATTTCCTTCATTTTCATCTGTTCTACTCTGCTCATAGTTCCCATCAACAGAAACTCTCTCCATGATTTAATACTATTACAGCATCCTTAAACAGTTGCACTGAAAGCTTCCTCTCTCTTGTCACCCCAAAGTGTTTCATGACACAGAGTAAGGTATTGGCAAACACAAAATACTTGAGCCCTGAAGAGCACAAGATGTACATCACGTATACTTTTAAGCAAAGTCCATAGCATGCACAGTGTTTCTGTATGCAGAAGTGAATTTCTGTATCTTCAGTGAAAAGATTTTCGGCAAAATAAATTGAAGCGTATATCCTGCTTGACCAGTCGCAATCCACCAGTACAGTATGTGAACATATGCCTGGGAATGTTATGTTGCTGTGGGGGGAATTTTAGCAATAAAAAAAAGGAGTTATCCTGGAACAAACAGCAAACATGTTTTGTCTGTGTTCAGGTCCTGAACACTGGTGAGTGTTGGAGATGATCAAGATTGTGTGCAAGCATAAATATTTCTTTACCAGTATGAAGATCATAACTTCTTCTGTAGCTGTGCTGATCAAGAGTCTCATACTCATAATATCTTTTAGCTCAGATAGTAAGTGGAATATGATATCTAAGGCAAGAGAGGTTGATGTATATCACAGCATCGCAACTGGTGATCATTAATAAAACTGTTCTCCATATAGATAATGGAAAAAACAAAAACACTCCTAAAAAGACCCACACCACAAAAAAAACAAGTTCAACATGAAGATGAACTAGGAGGAGTGCAGGCTGGAACAAACACTTGCAAAAGGATTCACATATGATGTAGCTAAGCTCTCTTCAACTATGTTTTGCTCAGCATGTACATTCAAACGTAGCCTAACCCCCAAGATGCAGAAAGTGATTTCTGCATAATTATCCATCAAACACCCACACTTTTATATTTATTCGATGTATGTGGGTGTGTATGTCTATGTATAAGCTAAATTGTGTATGTGTGGGCAAGTGTATATATTCCTGCTGTCAGACTATTCATCAATGTATATAATGAAAATATTTAGTGACTAAATGTTGTTAAGTTTTTAGAATCATTTTCCTTTACAGGTGCTTTTCTAATGATTTTTTTTTTTTCTTTTGATTACACTACTCTGGACAACCTCATAAAAGTTTGGGAAAAGTGCTCCAAATACCTGTAGGTTTTCAGTAATAGTTTCTGTTATGCAGTGGAGTTTACTTATCTACAGGAATAAATTAGTCATGACTGCATGGCATTCAGGGGGCTTTGGGCTCTAAAATTGGCTGTTTCCACCTGAGGACACAAATGAGCGAGGAATGATGCCAGTGAAGAAATGTGTGTTGTAGCTGAACAGAAATGGATGTAAAAATGGCTCGTAAGCATCAGCTGTGGAGGCATGCTGCTGCATTCCTCAAGCAGAGCAGTTGTTTATCTTCAGGAGAGAGAGATCTGAAGAGTGGGTTTACTTGTCCATGTCAGGCACTTCAGAGGATGTTGTAATGGGACCTCAGGATACCTTCCCACAGACCAACTTCACATCAAAAGATCATTTCAAACATTTTCTGACAGTGTCACCTGAGAAGCAGAACTCCCCTTGCTCAGGGTCGCAAATGAAGGGAGAAAATGTGAACGTAAGCGTTTGAATTCCAGTAGTTCCCAGTATATAGTAAACACGAAGGCGTGTAGTATTTCATCTCTTCAGCAAGGCTTTTCCTCTGACTGAGAGATGCAGTGCAGATTGTCTCGATATGAATTGGTATTTTCCATGCTGCCTTCACAGTTATTTGCACTAAGGGCAAATCCACTAACGCATATGTCACCGCTAATGACGCATCGCGGCTTTTCCTAATGGAATAACAACCGTGCTCATCTGATGAAAACCCCCTCCCGCGTGAAGCTGGTTCAACATTGTTTTGAAGATTCTAACAGAAGAAGCCATGCAAATCAGTCAGATAGTAAGGCTTAGAGCTTTTTCACTATGGCAATTTTTTAAGTTAGTTTTTTCATGAGAAGAGGATGTGCTCATCTCCAAAACAGAGCTTGTTTATATTACCAGGCTCCACTGACTTCTCTCTCCACTTTTTTCCAACCTCCTCTTGGCTTGATCTGCTGTCAGTCTCAGCAACACACACAACAGTTTTGCTTCTTCTTCATGTCCTCATTTCATAGTCATTTTTAATGCTGCAAATCTCCTTACGTCATATCTAGCTAAATTGTGCAGATAAATGAATGTGGGTCAGTAACTGAATATTCTGTAGACGGATAAAAATGAGATCGTTGTGTATATCTGGTACGTGCTTCCTTAAATGCTTTTTTCTTGAACAACCCAAACTGGGGCTGCGTTGCATTTAACAAAATTTTTCTACAAAGATACTATCATTGTATTTTTCACTAAGTATTGATTGTACTTGCTGTGTATTTAATAGGCATTTTAACAATATGAAGTACACAGGAGATGAAAGTCGTGGAAAGTCTTTTCTCACAGGTAATTTCTCATAGGTAATTAGTGACAGAACCAGAGGGAATGGTTTAAAGCTTCAACAGGATAGGTTTAGTTTGGACATCAGGAAAAGATTCTTCATGGAGAGAGTGGTCAGGCACTGGAATGGGCTGCCCAGGGTGGTGGTTGAGTCACCATCCCTGGATGACTTTAAAAGATGCTTAGATGTGGTTTTGAGGATCTGGTTAAGGGGTGAACATGGAGAGTAGGGTCGATGGTTGGACTCGACGATCCCAAGGGTCTCTTCCAATCTGAATGATTCTATGAAAGTCTAATCACAGAATCACAGAACATTAGGGAGTGGAAGGGACCTCAAAAGATCATCTAGCAATGGATATAGAGTAGCTGCTGTTGTTATTTTTAATTTTTAAAATTTTTTCTAACTTCCAAGAACTTAAAGCTATGTTGGTAAAGATCTGAGTACAGACAAACGAAGGGTGCAGCGATGGCTCCACACATTGTTCTCTGACCCATTATCAGGGGGAAAAAGAAGACATAAGGCCAGGTGCATCCTAATGAATCTATCAGGATATACAAATGAGTCAAATTCAATCTACATTGAAGTTAACTGTGTGAGACAGCTGCAACTATAAGGCAACGACAAATTCAGTCCCTGTAGGCACACTTTAAGCTAATGTTTGCAGTGACTCAGGGATTTTAATATGAACTTGGACTAACTCCAAAACAAGAGATCTTTCTTTATTTCTCTCATGGTTATACAGGTGCATTCACAGAATCGCACGTGAAAAAATTCAAGCTTCATTTTTCCAGAGGCCAAAATGAATATGCAGCCTGTTCATGCCTAAGCTCAAGTCACACTGAGATGATTATGATGTTTTAAATATGAGCCAAAAGTGAATGTTCGAACTGTGTTTTGTTTGCACATGCTTTATAAAAGAGTGTGTGTTTGCAATTAGGAAACTTCTCGTTAACGGACGTAGCTTCATTGCTCTACTAAAGCAATCTGCCACTAATCCATCAGTCCTTGCCCTGTTTGCCCATCCAGTCACTTGGGATTGTACACTTCTTTTACCTGAGTCTGCTGGATCATGCACTGGCTGAGGAGCAAAAGTAATATATCTTCAGTCTGTCCATACATCTCACCCATCTACTATCCCTTCTATGGAAGGATGCTCTTAGGTTTTCCTCGGACAACTTGTCAGACAATTTTTCTAATGCTCCTGATGAAGAGGACAATGTCTGGCTCAGAAACTGAGAGCTCATTTTTGGTTAGATGTCAAGGGAAAGAAAAGCACTAGATGTTTCTGACAGGATGTTAGATGTATTAAGCAACATATTTTCAAACTCTTCGTAGTGATGGAAAGCTGTAAAGATTCTGATGAAGAAGAGAAGTATAAGAAAGGAGTTTTTTTTGCTCTCCTTCATTGTTTGATTAAAAATTCATTCAGCAGACAGCACGTACCACACTTTGGGAAGCTCCCAGCTCTCCTCAGGACTAACAACATCATAACCTTAAGGCAATTCCAAGATATTACAGCGAGCTGGGCTAATCCTTAGAGCTGGGCTTTATTCAAAATCAGCAGGTAGGAATCAGTTGGATTTGCAGAACAGGTGAATCTCATTCACAGCATGTGGGAACAATTTAGTCTACCAATTTTTGTTTTCTACATTAGGGGTTCAGCCACGGAGGCTGTTTTTCCCATTTAATTATTTATTTATTCGAAACATGCGGTTAACCTAGGTGATGTTACAGCCTATGTTATAAAAGTACTTTTCTAATGAGTTATGGAGGGGTTTTTTTTTTCCCTTTGAAAAGGTTTTTAATGCTTTTGAAGCGTACTTCTGGAGAATAAAATCATATGAGGAGAGATTGAGAGAGTTGGGGCTGTTTAGTTTGAGCAAGAAAGGGCTTAGGGGAGACCTCATCGCTCTCTACGATTATCTGAGAGGACATTGTGGAGATGTTGGTGCTGGTCTCTTCTCAAATGTAGTTACTGACAGAACCAGAGGGAATGTTTCAAAGCTTCAGTAGGGTAGGTATAAAGGAGACATCAGGAAGAAATTTGTCACAGAGAGAGTGGTCAGGCACTGGAATGGGCTGTCCAGGGTGGTGGTTGAGTCCCCATCCCTGGATGAGTTTAAAAGATGCTTAGATGTAGTGTTGGGAGGTCTCGTTTAGGGGTGAACTTGGATGGTTGGACTCAATGATCCCAAGGGTCTTTTCCAACCTGCATGATTCTGTGAAGGAATACTGACACAAAGAACTTGTGGGGAGTTTTTGGGCAGTTTTTATGTGATTCTGGAGTGATTAGTTCTATAAATAACTGAAGCAGCAAATATTAAGAAGTGAACTTTTTTTCTTACTATGCAGAAGAATCTGATATGGCTGAAGGATAGAAGTTGTTTCTGTTCAAACAAACTCATTAAAGAAGTAAATGTAAAGGACTTCTCCAACCTGCAGTGACACACGTGGCTTCTGAAGATCCAATGGGACCAAACTTTCTGAGTTGCTCCGTGGGAATAATTTCAACCTATCTGACACAACAAACCAGTGTCAGTCAGTCCTTTTCTGTCTAATAGCCATTTCTTTAAGGTAACTAATTAGCAGTGGGTTTGGTACCATTAGGTCAATTGTTTGACTCAACAGTCTTAAAGGTCTTTTCTAACCTAACAAGTTCGTGACTGTCGTGGTGCCAATCTTGAACTTATGGGCAAAACTTCCTCTAGAGACTACAGCACAAGCTTCTGTTCAGTGTGAATGCTGCATGATTTTGTAAATTCTTTTTTAAACTCTTTTAGAGTTATTAGTACCACAGGACTAATCAGAACAGTGTGAAGAGGTGCAGGGGTTCCTATGCATCACTATGCATTATGTGCCTACTGTAAAGCTTTCTGCCACAGTGACCTCCGCATCCTGTCGTACTGAAGGGAATTATTCTGCAGAAGTGAGTGGCACTTCTTTCTCAGCTTCCTCCAGGCTGTCACATTCAGAACACTTCTCCAAATTCCTTGATTCTGAATTGATTTAATGATGAATATTTGCATAAACCTTTTTAGGTTTAGCTGGCACTTCAATATCTAAACCTGTGGGTTTCGTTTCCCTTCTAGCCGCGATGATGTCGGACGGCGTTGGTATTCTTGTGTGCACATAGGGCCTGTAGCACTGGTTGCTGATAAAAACCTTTTGCCTCAAACATCTTGCATGAGATGGTGGCCTTAAATCAAATGTTTCTGAGGAAAGCTTCGCTGAAAATGGTTCTGGTTTTTTTCGAGAACTGGATTATTTGAGGTAAGTATTACAATTCTCCAGGCACTGGGAGGCTGTGGGGGATTTACACTTTCGATCAAGGATTTGAAACAACAAGTTTCAGCTTATGGACTTATGGCTAAAAATAAGAGCCTTAAGACTGAAAGAAATTTCCTGTTCCAAGGGCTCAGGAGAGAAAACTTTCAAAACTCCAATCTATGTTAAACAGATTCTATTTGGATGGTTCTGAATTAATAGATTCTTTCCTTCATTAGCTGCCCAGAAACCTTCACTCCCTAAGAGGAAACATCTTCAAAAGGACAAAAAATGTGGTCTCTCATAGAGTGAGAAGGAAAATGTTGTTTGACTGCCACCACAAAGGACAGGGTTAGGTTTTTGCATGTCATGCTAGAAAACAGGTCTGCAGGTCATCACAGGTTTTCTACAGTTCACAGCCGGTAGGATTCATGTTTGACTGTTTGAATTCCAGAGAGATTGGATAGAACACTTTCTGTGAAATTTTACCACTATATTTTATAAATCCCCAGTTACCATAATATATTTATTCTTTAAGTAATGGAAAAGGTAACAGGCCCATGGCAAAGTTAGGATTAGAACACTCAACGTTCCTTAATGAGGTAAATTTACTCCTTCAAGGAAAATCTCCATCCTTTATTGGTGGAGGCAGAAACACCGTGATGAAGGCTGAGGAAACAGACTGAGGAGTCTCCTTCACTGGAGATGTTTAAGACCCACCTGGATGTGTTCCTGTGTGACTTGGTCTGTGTGATCCTGCTGTGGCAGGGGGGATTGGACTGGATGATCTTTCGAGGTCCCTTCTAATCCCTAATGATTCTATGATTCTATGATACTTAATGCCTTCTTTGTCTCAGTTTTTAAAAGGAAGACCAGACCTCAAGTTGTCCTAGAGGAGGTTTAGGCTGGACAGTAGGAATAATTTCCCCACCAAATGTTTTCAGACTTTGGAAGAGGTTGTCAAGGGAAGTGCTTGAGTCATCATCCCTGGAGGGATTTGAAAGATGCGTAGATGTTGTGTGTAGTGCCATGCTTTAGTGTTGATTTAAGAGTGCTTGGTTAATGGTTTGACTTGATGATCTTGAAAGCCTTTTCCAAATTAAACAATTCTATTACTCTATGAATGTTGTCCTTTCAAAACACAGTTTGTTGTAGGACTGAAACACATCATCTCAAAAGCAATTTGCTATGAAACAGAGTCCTTGAAGGCTTACATTGGATTTTAAGTAGTGCAAGTAAGGACTGTGGTTTCTTCTCCATTTATCCTCAACATCTAAGGCATAAGCTAAAGTCCATCTAATCCTATTTCTATGGAGCCTCATATTTTAAATTAATCTATTCTTTGATATACAAGATGTAAATATTGACTCATTGGGATTTATTGCTATTCCCGATTGAATTTTCAGTTTCAGTTCCACTCACAGAAATTATTAAAATTATACTATAAATGATAATAATTTATGTATTACTATAATAGACTCTTAATTGCTCTGACCCTAAGTTTGCCTATTCTTCAGACAAAACGTCCATAGCAGAAGTGTCTTAGTGCATGAGGTGACAGAATCTTTTTGCATTGTCATGATTTAATCCCACACACCAACTAAGCACCATGCACCTGCTCCCTCACTCCTCCCTACTCCCAGAGGGATGAGAAGGAAAATAAATTTAAAAAAGAAGAGACAAGAATCAATTAATAATTAAAATAAATAATGATAATAGGAAAATATGCAACAAGAGTAGTAATTAAAAGCAACATAACAAGGAAAAGGAAACAATGAAACCCAAGAAAAGACAAGTGATGCACAGTGTAGGTGCTCACCACCTGCTAACTAGGCAGCAATCATCACCTTCCAGCCAACTGTCCCCAGTTTATATACTGGGAGTGAAGATTTACGATATGGAACATCCCTTTGGCTAGTTCAGGTCAGCTTGGTTGGCCATGCTCCCTCACAGCTTCTTGTGCACCTGCTCCCTGGCAGAGCCTGGATGTCAGGGGTACTAACCTGAGATGAAAATAACTTTTTAATGTAGTTATTGTGCTAATGGACTGAAATAAAAACAAAACAAGGAGGTTTGAAAAAAACACTTAAAATTCATAGGCAAAGCCAAAACTGACCCGCTTTGGGGGAAACCAGTATGATGATGCATTTAATTGAGCTCGCAGGTAGAACCCACCCCACACAAAAAACCCCACACAAGACATACACTGAGCATTTCACACAAGATCATCAAGTCCAGCCTGTGACCAAACAACTTCTCTTAACATAGTAGGAAGTTACACACTCAGCATAACCGTGATTAATGCTACCATTGCTTCCATCATTCTTCTCCACAGGTCTACCTCAATCACAAGACTTTCCTGTCCTGTCTACAACATGATGGCCTTGGAAGGTGAGTCAGGAGCACATTTGTGTAGCTAGAATGTACGACTTCTTAAGAGCATTTTGAGACTGACCCTTATAGAACATTTTCTTAAATAGTAAAAAATACTGCTTTTGTAAGTGAATGTCTAAAAGCTGATCAAATTGTATGTTGCCTAAAACTGAAAATACACAAGGATAAATGTTCTTTAAAATGTTCTGGCTTTTTGGAACCTGACTGTTAATGTGTGTCAAGGTAGCTCTGGCAGAAAAAAATTAAGCTTTATTTTCTAAAAAATAACATATTTTTCCTTCTCTAATGAAAAAAGAAGCCAACCAGAATTCCTTGGAAACAAGGAAACTCAAATGAAACACACATCGTTACAGTTGAAATCTGCACTGACATTTGAAAGAAACAAGTTGGAATAGTTTAGTCCCTCCTCCTCCCTTTTTTTAAATCAGTGAGCACCAAAGGGAGAGGAATTCTTACTCACAAAAGCCAGGTTGTGTTGGAACAGAAACAGGCATGAGTAGCACTGCTAAGGAGCTCGCTTTTAAAATGCCTATGAAAAGTGAACTCAAGAACAAACAGATTAGGAATAAAAGACTGTAAATAAAACTTCTCAGATGTTCTATTCAGTTGTCCTGTTCAATTTTAAATAGCCACAGAAATATTTTCCCTGGAAAAATTCTTTCAATTTCTGCTTCTCAAATTTACACCTCAATTAAATTTTCCTGAATGGAAATTTAATGAATTTGTAGGAACTGCTTTTCCAAAATGGTTGGAAATCCAGCCATGTTAATCACTTTGCTCTGCCTCTTCAGGCAATCATTTGTCTCTCCCTCTGGGTGGCACACAGAAAAGGTGGTTATAAATCAGATCCATGCTTGCCAATGTCTTCAAATTACATCTAGTTTAGAGTTTCTCTTTGCCGCTTACCCATTTAAGCACGACGAGTCTTTAAAACACGACTTTAATCACAGCTTTGGCTTTAAATATTATGAAATTAAATAGTTTTGAAAATAATTAAGCATTCAGAAGCAACTATCAAAGTAAACATCCCCTGCTAATCTGTAAGTAACATAAAATAACAATTATGTGCCAGATCATGTCTCACCAGAGAGTTTGAAAAGAGCATTTGTTCCCTCTTTCAGTAAAAATAAGCAGTACTAGACATATTTTAATCTGTATGATTTTTGTGAATAAAGAATTAACCCAAAAAACCCCCAAGTAGAACCCAAAGAAACAATGTAAACCATAGCTCATCTACAATCCCTTTCTATTAGCAGATCCTGGGCGTTGTTCTCTACCAGTAAATTTCCTCAGAGTAATTAAAATTAACACTTTAGGACATACTACTTATAAATATAGTGCATAAATATACTACTTACAAATAATAATCATCTTCTTGGAAAAAAGTCACTATTATTTCAGGTTTTCATATTAATTTATGAATAGAATGCTCTGCTCCTGCTTAAATCATGCTTCAGTGACGCATTTTGAGAGTGTGCTACCAGCGTGTTTCACAAAGGGTTCTGTTGGTTGAGACTCTGTGGATGGTGAAAATAAGGCACTTATGGGAAGACAGTCTTTCTGTCTTTACCAGGACATACAGGAACGTTCAGCTAATAGGGTCTGTGTCTCCTGAATGAAAGGGTTTCCAAGAAAGGAAGATACCTTCAAAAACTGAGTTATTGAGGGGAGGCAGGAAACTAAATGAAGTCAAAACACAGGAGAGAGGAAAAAGACACAGAAGTGGATATTTATCGAAAGGGATCTTCTGAAGAGTGTGTGAAATTGAGCCTTCAAAGTGCAAAGTTCAAAAGGCTAACAATGGGGAATTTCCTTGACCCATCCTTCTTGAGAATGATTACTTCTAATTGAAATAGGATGAAGGACTTCATCTTTCATCTCAGATTTCCACTTCGGGTTAGATCGAGAGCAGACATTCTCTCTTCCTCTCAATCTAACATAATGGTTTTTCTGTTTTTTCTAACATAATGGGTTTTATTCCATTTGTTATAATGGAATAAATATTTATTCCAGTATTCTGGAGTCCTAGTAACACACTGTCCTGGTTTCTGTGGGACAGACTCCCAGGCCAGCTCTGGAGAGCAGCCATGAGCAGTTTGGAGTAAGCTCAGTTGCCCTGAGCTGGCTCACAGATGCATCCCACACCAGTATAAAAGGGTGGTTTGCTGAGGGTAGGGACCTCTCTTTTGCCTTCTCCTCCTGCTTCTACCTATCCCTGCTCATCCTGATCATGAGGACTGCTGTTTTGTTGGCTGTTTTGTTCAAATTGTTTTCAGCCTGTGGGTTTCCTCTCCTTTTTGCACTCCCCTTTCTCTGCTGGGGAGGGATCATGGAATCATAGAATCATTAGGGATTGGAAGGGACCTTGAAAGATCACCTAGTCCAATCCCCCTGCCACAGCAGGATCACCTAGACCAAGTCATAGAATTATTCAGGATTAGAAGGGACCACAGGATCATAGAATCATTAGGGGTTGGAAGGGACCTCGAAAGATCATCTAGTCCAATCCCCCTGCCACAGCAGGTCAACTGGTGATAGAGCAACTACCATAGTTTATCCCTTTATATGAGCTTAATGTTGGCAATAGGATGTTGTTACATCACATACTGTGAAACACCGAAAACCTCAACTCCTTGTTCCATATATTTGCTTAATAGATAAAATGTGATAGATCATGTTTTCAATTAGTTATGTATTCTATAGGAAATCAGGCAAATTTGTTAGATACCTGACTTGGCTAGATTTCCTTCATTGAAGTCACTTAGAAGTAGTGCAGTTCTGAACATCTTTCCCCAAACTGGATATTCCTTGTAAGGGACCTCGAAAGTCTTGGTTACTACAAAAACCATCACTGACGTCCTATCTCTTCCCTTTTTTTTTTGCATTAGAATGTGTTGAATTAAAGAAGTTAAAAAATATGCTTTCAAAAAGGGTTACTCTGTAACCTGGATTTTCGTTTCCTCTTGTCCATATTGATCAGTAATTTTGAGACTCAATGTGAGATTAAGAGCCTGTAGTAAAACCTTTCTCTTCTTTACCTGTACAAAACAAGTGCAGCAGGAACAAGTGAAGTAAGTTCTAAAATCCATCATGTTAACAGCTAATCTGGCTCTTCTGCTGTGTTGTTGCTGACTTGCTATGATGTAAATACAATTCTTCCTTGCTGTAAATAAGCTTCTCATGCTGATAGCAAGAGGAAAACAAATTCAAAAATAAATCAGCACATTTGAAAAGAAACTGCTTTGATTATTTTTTTTGCATGGGATCTGCCTACATGAAGCAAGACTCTGACTTTGTGTTAGAAACATTACACGCTTCAGCCCTTTATTGTCACAGAACCACTCTGGTTGGAAAAGACCCCTGGGATCATCCAGTCCAACCATCTACCCTGAATTACAAGTTCACCCCTAAACCAGATCCTTCAACACCTCATCCAAAAGATCTTTAAACACATCCATGGATGGTGACTCAGCCACCTCCCTGGGCAGCCAATTCCAGTGCCTTACTGGGACTTAAGATTTAAGTCCCCACTGGAATTTCCTAGAATAGTTTAGTGATTCCATAAAAATCAATTAGGCAAAAGTGTTGCATCAGAAAGGCTGTGCTCTCCAGCACAGGGGCTAAGGGGTGCTAGAAAAAGAAGAGTTTAAGGAGGTCATAAAAGCATCATTTTCTTTGACAAAGCTTGATAACCTCTTAATCATTCGACAAGCACAACTTGACTGTCCAGACAATCAGTTTTCTAGCTGGCTCAGGCCAGTTTTCCTCGGTGAAGGCAGTGTGCTTTGCTTTCTTCAGCCATCAACACTGCTTTGATAACTTTTAATATTGAAGTTGACAGCTTTCAGAATCAGCCAGCTCCATGGCTTCTGTGAAATGCTGCGCAAGAGCAGATGAAAGCAGCACGCGGTGTATCTGGAGACTTCAGAAGTAGTTTTAAATGCGATACCCTACAGTCATTAATTTGGGATATTCTGTAAACTTGTCTCTGAATTTCAAGATCTATCAGTCATGCAGGAATAATATCCTCACCTCTTCCCAACTGATGCACAAATAATGAAGGAGCATAAATATCACACTAGCAAGAAAGTAAAAGTCAACCTACTGTCTCAAAAGTTTATTTTACCTTCGAGCAGGTCCTTCTTGGCACAAATTAAAAGCCTGTGCTACTGGGGCGAGGCAGTCAGAACAGTCATTTGCTTAGTCACTGAGATCAAAGCTTTTAAAGCAAACACAGTGGCTGTGGCTTAATCAATAACTGTAAATAATAAACTCTTGAGTAATATATTATGCAAATCCGTTATATTTGTAATGGTGTTCAAGTTCTGTTGCTTAATGCCTGGAAGAAATGGCAGGTGAGAAACCTGGCTGTCACGTACAAGCTCATGTAAATTGAATCATCGTTGGTGCAAAGCAGCCTATGGCAGAAAGTCTGGAAGTTCAAATTTGAAAAGCAAAGCCTGTGTGTTTGTAATTTTTAATTCCTTTGAGCATCTCTTTGCTAACACCAGCAGTGATTAAGCTGCTTGCCCAGTACCTTGGATAGTAGGTAAAATTGAATTGCTTGCAAAATATATAAACAGGGGTTTTAATTAAATTGCTACTGCCTTGAACACTTGGGCTCTACTCATCTGTTCATAGGAGACATCAGGGTCCCCTTTGAGAAGAACTAGGTTTATCTCTGGTAACACTGTATGGCTTGCCTTATTGTCACATGTAGCATGTGACATATAGTGACATATACACATAGTAACATATGCACGTCTGTTTTATGTAGTAATGATGGGTGAAAGCCTGTGACACCATGTGTTCTTTACCTCACACATCTTTATGAATCCCATGCATTCTTTATCATGGTGTTTCTCCCTCTGAGACCGCACCTTGAGTACTGGGTCCAGATTTGGCACCTCAGCACAAGGGAGACATCGAGGTGCTGGAGTGAGAGCAGAGGAGAGCAGTGAAGCTGGTGAAGGGCCTGAAGAAGAAATCTTATGACCAGAGATTGAGAGAGTTGGGGCTGTTTAGTTTGAGGAGGCTTAAAGGAGACCTCATATCTCCCTACAAATATCTGAAAGGACACTGTAGAGATGTTAGTGCTGGTCTTTTCTCACAGGTAATTAGCAACAGAAACAGAGGGAAGGGTTTCAAGCTCCAACAGGGTGTTTAGACATCAGGAAGAAATTCTTCATGGAGAGAATTGTCAGGCACTGGAATGGGATGCCCAAGGTGGTGATTGAGTCCCCATCCCTGGATGAGTTTAAGACTCTTAGATGTAGTGTTGGAGGATCTGGTTTAGGGGTGACCTTGCAGAGTAGGATTGATGGTTGGACTTGATGATCCCAAGGGTCTTTTTCAACCTGAATGATTCTATGATTCTATGTTTGATTCTTAACCATTTTCATAACATAAAGGTGGTGCCTGATGGAAGACACTTGTTCCTCGTGACCTAAGTTTTTGCCACTGGCTTTTTCCTTCGAAAAAGGACTGCCTCCCATAGTCTAGTTAGAATAACAAATGTGTGTAAGATACTTCTTTCAGTCTTTGGAGAAAAGGGAGGTCACATTCCATGTAATGAGGGAAAGCAATAGACAACCCTTACAAGAACTGTCTTGTCAGTGGTGTTGTGGAGTTGTCTTCTCTGGAGACATTTATAACACACTTGGCCATGTTCCTACGTGACTTAATCTAGGTGCTGTGGTGGGAGGATTGGACTGGATGATCTTTCAAGGTCCCCTTAATGTTCTGTGATACTGTGACATTATTGTCCTTTAGAACTGCCTGTCTGGGAAGGGAAAAAAGGAGCAAAATTTCTTCTAGACACCCTCTTCATTTGCAGTTTTCATCTTAAATTCTCATTCATCTTCTAATGTTGTGATAAATGCAGCTACTACAACCCTAACTTGAGTAATTTGAGTAGGACTGTAGATGGTTACCCACACGCTTTTCATTTTCTCTTTGAGGTTTCCAATTTAAAGCCTCTAATTTTTTGGTCATTAATCTATTGCCTTTTTAATTACTAATGGCAATATAGTTATAAGAACAAATAGCAGCCATGTATTATCCTCTTTGTTCTCAATTAACAGAGGTCCTTGAGCGTAGCCCAACAATATTTCAGAGCACAGTTTCACTTTGTGTACGTCTCGTACAATGGGTGAAGCAGTGTAAAATGTGAATAAAATCAGAAGCAGAAGTATTCTAAAGGTTTTACTCCTCAGGAAAACAAACACACAATGTTTTGGAGCTAGGATTTAAGTCTGTTTAAAACAAAAATCCATTGTTATCTAACTTGTCAGGCACTGGACCACTGCCTTGCTTTGAGTTTTCTGTGGTTGTTGCTACACACATAAGATTCAGAGAAGAAATTATGGGGTGAGTGAAGTTTATCCTCTACCTGGTTTTGCAGTCTGTCTAGCAGGAATAGGCAGGTGTAATGCATGTGCGTAACTCCTGTAAAGTTTAATAGGAATTATGTGCATACTAAATGAAAAATACCCCTGTGGGGTAATAAAATGGAGATTGAGAAGCTCAATGGAGATGGAAAAGTCAACCCCTTACATCTGAAAATATTTGAATTGTCTGGAAAAATGTGTCTCTCACTTCCTCCAGAATATTGTGAACTTTCCATATTAATAAAGCCCATGATTTCCTCTTTTAGTGATCATTTCCTCATAATAGCTTTTCCCTGTAACTTCTCTGGAAGACATAATTTGTATTTTGACTTCACATCTAAATTCCTAGATCATATAAAACGGGGTCATGAATTGTCGAGGGCCATCCATTCTACTCCTGAGTGAGGCCGTTGCTTTCAAGTCTCTAGTAAATCAACAGGATAGCAGCAGAAATAAAAATAACAGACTTTTCTGTTATTTTTTACTATTTTAAATAATTCTATTATTTTACTGTATTCAGATGCTGTCTTTTGCCTGTTACATTTTGGTGGTAAAGTATTTCATCAAGTACTGCAGTTTGTAATGTCCGGCATTTCCCAGAGCTTAAAAATTCACTAAAGAACATTTGAATTAAAACTTGGAAACACTTGCATGTTATTTTTTAGAAGTTATCTTCCAGAACACATGTTTCCAGCAGAAATACATTATTTTCTTTTAGGGCTTTTTCTCTTCAATTACCTCCTAAAGAATAGCTCAAAGAAATATATGAAACACTGCTTTACAAAATAGTTGTTTACTTTTGTCATTCTAGCCTCACATTCCACATTATTACTGTCTTTTTCAGGGGGGTGTGGTTTTTTATTTTTTTATAGAAAACCACATTTATGAAGAGAGACTTTATAGGTTCACTCAGAACCTACAGGTGTAACACATCAGGTCCCATGAACTCGTGAGCCTTCAGGTTCTTTGTAAGGTCATGATCCTGATCTCCCCCTACTGTCAGTGGTTCTCTTTTCTCCCAGTCCTAGCCCTTAACCTTCATGACTTGGCTGTGAGGTTTGAGTTCTTGCTGAGGCAGACCGAGGGGCAATGGTTGTAAGCTGGAACATAGAAGGTTCCACATCAACCTGAGAAGGAACTTCACAGTGAGGGTGATGGAGCACTGGAAGAGGTTGCCCAGGGTGGTTGTGGAGTCTCCGTCACTGGAGATATTCAAGACCCACGTGGATGTGTTCCTGTGCAACTCGGTCTAGGTGATCCTGCTGTGGCAGGGGGATTGGACTGGATGATCTTTCGAGGTCCCTTCCAATCCCTAATGATTCTGTGATTCTGTGAAGTTACCTCTGCAGATCAAGCCTGAAAATTCTTATACAATCCATACACAGGAAAGTCAAAATTTACAGGTTAATAATTAAAGAAGGTATCATTCTGCTGTGAGCAGATCTGGTTTGTCAGACTTACCAGTTGAGAGACAAAGGGGCATTGGCTGTGCCTATTTTTAATGTTTCAAATGAATAGGTACCAAGCAATCGCAGTACTTGTCAAAGATGCTGAAAACTCTGTGATGACCCTCAGGCTCAGAGTGGGATATTGTGTGCTGTTTGTGAAAAAATACAAATTCTGCTTGGATTCCCTGGCTCAAGGAAATAGGATGATCTCTCTGGGGCTGTTGGCCTGTGCACTGCTCTAATGTGTGACAATTGGCATTTTGCAGATTGAAAAAAGATGAGAGCTGGTACGTATTCTCTCTGCAAATCAACAGAGTTCTTTTTGGAACAAACCAAAACTGTGGGAGCTTTGGCCAGATCTGTTCTAAAGGACTGTTGAAATTCAGCTCATCTGCATACCTGTATAAAAGAAACAGCTGATATCATTGAATGTGCTTTTCAATTCATCTGCATCAAAGGATGAAACTGATCCCAACCAGCTTCAGCCACAGACTTGGCTCTGCACTGCATGCAAATTCCCAAGCAGAGCTTGTGAGAACATTCATGCAATATGAACCTGTTGTTCACAGCCCAGTGAATTCATTGCAGAATAACAGATGTTAAAAGGAAATGTAGGCACTAGGGTCCAAGGCTGGTTTTTCAGCTCCCCAAACTGGCCTGGGTTTCAATAAATGCAGCAGTGCTCCTGCCAAGTCAGAGTGAATGTGTGATATGCCTTTGGCATGCGCTCAAACCCTGCTACGTGGAAGCCAGCAATCTGTGTCAATCAAAAGACTGATGAATAGCGAAATGATGTGTAATTTTGATTTGATGAGAAGTTGAAGATTAGTTTTGATGACTTGATAAACAAGTCTGCAATTTGTTTACTGTGTTAGGACAATGTAACAACGAACACGAGAGCATTAGAAAGGAAACTATGGAGCTTTCAGGTCATGATGCATGAGATAACTGACAAGGCTGCACTATTAATTTCTTTATGAGCAATAATGGTGTGAAGTGTGGTACAATGAAAAAGTATGTTCATAAACTGGGAGGGAAGTGGGGATGGTGTCCCTGAAAGTAGAGCTACCACTTCTAAACTTCCTATCATTGGCGTATTCGTGGTAGACACAGAGCTTTATTTAGGTACTATTCTATTTTAAAAGTATTGATAGAACTTGCCACTTCAGGTGGCAGACTTTCTCCTCTATTCAGTGACTATTTTAATGAACCATTGCTGTATACAAAGAGTTGAAAAGATTTTGCTTCCCTCGTGCAGTCTCCTATTGCTAATCCCAGCCTCCTGTGGGATTAGCAATAAGGGATCACGACAGGGAACAATGGCCCGATGTCTACAGGTATAATCACTTTCTCCTCTGTGTCCTGGTTTGAGTTCAGTGATTTTATGTTTCAGCTCTGTCTCTTCTTCTGCTTAACTGTGCCATCTGAAATTAACAGCATCTTTCTACAGACACTTCTACAAACACTCCTTCTGTGGGGGGAGATATGAGGAGAGGGCAAAGGGTTATGGTCCTGAGGCTGTAGAGAAGAAATCCATTACAGAATGTAATTTGCTATCCCAGCTGGTTTGTAATTAATGTAATGAGCAAAAAAAGTCCAAATTATATTATAGTAACTTGATAATATCTCCTCAGGTGAAAAAGTTAACATCAAACTACGTAAACTGTAGCCCCACTGAAGACATTTGATAACAGATTTAACTTCAGAAGGATGTTAGGTATCCTTGATTTTACTTTTCTTTTCCATCAGTTATCAGTCAGATAGTCATAACCTTGCGGACTCACACATCCAGAACAGAAGTGTATAGTGTGAGACATTTGTAGCATGTTATGGGGTATTTGTTGGATAGTGTAAGACGTTTGTTGCAGGCAACAAGAAATGCAACTTGTCCATTACACTGTGTTCTGTTATAATTTTAAACATTCTCAGATGAAACGTCTTAATCTCCTAAAGAATTTGATGAAATAATTTGTTTTGGTGTGCTTCAGGACTTTATCTAGTTTGAGCTATCTGCAAATATTTTTAAATTAAGCTGAGATATTTGCTTTGTTTTGACCTAGAACCCAGCTAGAGCTAGAACTTCTCAGGTAGGTTGTAAATCACAAATGACTGCTGTTATGTCCTCCAAGGGACATAATAATTGAAACGCTTTAATCCCAGTCTTCTGGATGTAAAGATTGTGGCCCAGTCAATTACTAAGTGATTTATGGGCTAATTATGCAGACTGACTGGGAATTTTTAAATAGCAAATATGTTAGAAAATTCTTAATAGAGTTAATGAAAGTGATCATAAAATCTCACACCATGGCATATTTGAAGTGTACTGCTCAGACTTAGAACAGCACAGGAAAAGTTCCCAAGTAAGTGTTTAAAATGTAAATTTAAAGCTTTTGAATCTGCTTTGCTTTATAACATTATTTTGTACATATATATAGAGCAGTAGAATGGGCTGCCCAGGGAGTTGTGGAGTCTCCTTCTCTGGAGACATTTAAAGCCCACCTGGATATGTTCCTATGTGGCTTGATCTAGGGAATCCTGCTGTGGCAGAGAGATTGGACTAGGTGATCTTTCAAGGTTCCTTCCAATCCTTAATGTTCTGTGATTCTGTGATGTACATTTTATGTGTACTTTGTGATGTACATTTTACTCAAACCTTTTTACACACTCACAAAATCACCTCCTGTGTTGGTAACTTTGCTATTGCTCTTCACAAAACAAATAGGTAATAACTTTTCTAAATCAAAACTATGCGTGGCTATTTTTTTGTAACATGTCTCCACGTGCTAAGATAAAGAACTGGTCTATTTTAAGAAAAACTCTTGCAAGTAGCCTCTCGGTATGATGGAAAACTGTCCATCTGGATCAGACATCATCTCCTACAGTTCTCCAGAAGACACTGGTGTTGTATCCAAGGTAAGGCATATTGCAGTCAGGTCTTAAGAGTGTTCCATGAAGAGATATAGTGCTATTGGATCAAAACATCTTGGATGGATGCAGCTCAAATTCTAAAATGGAAAAAAGAGTTGTGATATCACATTCAAAAGGACAAGTCTTAGCAATTTGAGCTGCCTGGGATAAGAATATTGTTGGAAAAATAGCCAAAAAGCCCCAAACCAAAACCACATAATCAAAACCTTTCCTCAGTGTAGAAAGCACAAATTTAAAATTCCAATGTCCTATTTAAGTACAGAATGTAATTTTAATTTCCTGAAAGGAAACCATGCAAGTTATATGCACTTTGATATTAAAGTTATGTAACTCGAGAAACTAATAATTAGTCACAAACACATTGTGAGCTGTGGTGGGTTTTTCATTGGAGAGTTGGGTGCACTGAGTAGTGAGCTTCATGGAAAAAGAAGAATTAAGCTATTAATATATTTGAGGAAGTGTGTTATTTTCTGAAGGGTCCCTAAGTGAAATCAGTTTTTAAAAAAAGAAAATTCCCAGGCTTCTACCATTTAGGTTAGTGCAGCACATCACTTAGCTGTAGGAGATCACTTTGGAGTACAATTTTATTGAGTCCTTTTCATTTCCTTAGAGTGGGATTATTCAACTAATCTTCAGGTAATTAACCTCTGTTTCTCTTCATAAAACTCTGCATTTGAACTGATGGCAAGAAGGCAAGAAGGATATTATCTATCCCTAAAATCACAGAGTATCAGCAGATGAGCTATTGTACAGCAAGTACTAGGTGCAAAGGTATTCTGACTTCAGCTGAGAGCTGTCTCATCAGAAGCAATGGTATCAAGTCAAGCTTTCAAAGAAGTTATCAGAGTTATTAAATAAAGCAGAAGGAAAATCCACCTGGATGTGTTCCTGTGTGGCTGGATCTAGGTGACCCTGCTGTGGAGGGGGGATTGGACTGGATGGTCTTCGGTCCCTTCCAATCCCCTAATGTTCTGTGATTCTGTGAAAGAAGGAGATTTTTGAAAGAGACTTTCTATTTATTTATTTATTACGTTTTCGTGATGCCAGACTATCAAAGCCAAATGTTTGGGACCTATTTAAAGCACATCAGCCTGCCTAGAGAGAGCTAAACCAGGTGACAGCTCAGAACCCTGTAAACATTAAAGTCCAGACAGATGTGGTCCCTCTGTGCCACTCAGCTGATAATCAGTGGGTAAGTTGCAGATAAAAAGCAAAAGTGAAGACCTCTGACTTAAAACAACCTACTGGTGGCTTCAGAATCCTTGAAGGGCTGCTGTGGTGAGCTCTTGTGGGGAAGAGTTGCTGCAATATTTCTCAGTCCTTCTTTTTAGCACCGGAAATCCTGTCACTCAGATGATGAAGGGTCCATTAAGAATCCTGCAACGCTCTGTGAGCAAAGCTACTAAGTAAGAGCTCTAAATGGCACATAATCACAAAGGCAGAACTTGCCTCTGGATTTCCTGCTGAGCTCTGACCACAGGCAAGTACCATGGCACAACATAGTAGTTACTGTTCTTTGGGGCTTAACCGCGTTGGACACTGCATTAGTCACTCACCATGAATTCCAGCTGATCTGCTGCTTAATGTTTGTTCTTGACACTTCAGTGGGATAAGCTGAGCCTGAAAACACCTGAGACTCAATGTGATGCTCTTTTATTAAATACGTGTAGCACTGCTTCATCTTTTGAGACTGACTTTTAGAATAAATAGAGGTCTAACAGCTGCACGTGCTCTGTTCTCTCTGCCCTTCACCTAATCGACCTCTGTGGATTTTCTTGGCGAGGGTTCTGAAGAACTAAAAGCTTTTTAAAACTTCTAAAAAATCTGAGCGAAGGTATTAAGCCAGTTTTTCGGTGCTTTTTGATGCCTTCCCCCACTCCAGTGATGCAATGATGAGGAGGAATGACAGCAGGTTATTTCTGGTGCTATGACAACTAGTGGCTGTTCTCTCCTTGTCCAGGCTTCCTTTTGCACTGCCCTGTTGGAAAAGCTGTAGACACTGGTATCAGAGCTGATGCTTTTAAAACATCAATTCTTTACCCCTTGTTTTTTAGTTGCCTGTGGCTGCAAGTCTTGTGTCACCTCACAGCTCTGAAACCCTGTGAGTAACTTGGAATCATAAAATCATTCAGATGGGAAAAGAACCTTGGGATCATCGAGTCCAACCATCAATCCTACTCTACAAGTTCACCCCTAAACCAGATCCCCCAAAACTTTATCTAGGTGTCTTTTAAATTCTGAGTTTCCAGCATCTTTACTTCACCTTGACTGTATTTGGAAGGAGAGGCAGCCTGACAATAAGACATTTAAAATTAATTTTGTTTAAAACCTGCAAAGCCCTGCAGATGCTTAAAGATTTACAATATTGATTTCAGCTGGAATTAAACTAAATTGCATTGTTATGATCTAGATATAGATCAAATCACAAACTTTACACAAGGTTTTGTTGTGGTTTAACAATGTGTCACTAAGCTAATATAGAAAGTAAATTAATTTAGCTGTGGTCATACAAGAAATATGGTTTAAAGCCCTATATGCTCTGAAATTTAAATCATCTTCCTGGGTTCTTTTGGTTTTCAGCTCTCCAGCAGGAGCAGAGAGGTGATTATTCCTCTCTACTCACCCTTTGTGAGGCCACATCTCAAGTACTGTACCCAGTTTCGGGTCCCTCACCACAAGAGGGAGATTGAAGGACTGGAGAAGGTACAGAGGCACCTACCAAGCTACTAAAGGATTTGGAAAATGTGTAGTGTGAGGAATGGCTTGAGGGATCTGGGGCTGCTTAGCCTGGAGAGGAGATAGAGGGAAGAGAGACCTCATTGCTCTCTACAACTACTTGAAAGGAGGTTGTAGAGAGGCAGGTGTTGGTCTGTTCTTAGTGGCCACTGATAAGATGAGGGGAAATGTCCTTAAGCTGTGCCAGGGGAGATTCAGGTTGGATGTCAGGAGGAATTTCTTTCCTGAAAGCATTGTCAGGCACTGGAACAGCCTGCCCAGGGAGGTGGCTGAGTCCCCATCTCTGGAGGCATTTAAGAGAAGGGTAGATGTGTTGAAGGACATGGTTTAGTGGTGATGATTGGGCTAGGAAAAGGTTGCGCTTGATGATCTTGAAAGTCTCTTCCAGTTGAAAGTATTTTATGATTCTGTATTAAATTCTACAGAAAAGCCTTAAACAAACTAAAAATGCTGAATAGAAAAATTCTTGATGATTTAAAGTTTAATTAGCCCTTTATGAGGAATTAGCAGCACTATTTACTTTACAGCACCTTTAGGTCAGTTACATTGCTAACAATTCTCAGATTATTTGATTCTGCTTCACAGTTTTATCTCCAGCTTACATTTAAAATCAAAACCTTAATTCTCATACATGTATAAACTAAGCTTTTCCTTCATAGAATCACAGAATGACACATCCAGGTGAGTTTTAAACATCTCCAGAGAAGGAGACTCCACAACCCCCCGGGGCAGCCCCTTCCAGTAAGTTATCCATGAAGATTAAAAGAAGCAACCACACAAACCTCCAGAATTAGCAAACACTGGATGCTTCACTGGTGGGATTAAAAGAAGAAAATTAAAATATAATAAATTTAAACATTAAGAAACACTTATGAATGTGAACCTTTGTGGGTATTTATACAAATCTACATAGATTGTGGTTCTTAGACTGGAGCTCACCCAGAGCTCTCTACATGCAGAAAAGAGATTACTGTGAGGCAATGCTACTTCACTGTTGACCTTTGAAGCATGTTGGCTGTTACCTAACGATATCTGTGGGTGAGTTTGTTCTTTCCTAACTGGGGAACGGAGAAGGGAGGGGGTACATCAATCTCATTTAATCTTCCAAGAAATAGTGAGGCTGTACGAGCATGCAGTACCCTTGGGAACGTCACACCCCTTCAGTCAGGATAATAGAGCATGAAGGCAGTAAAGCCTTTCTTACTGCATGGAGGCTGGGTGAGTAGAAAAAGATGGTCTCACTGGGAAAATTACTTTCTGGTCGTAATTTCACTAGGAGAAGTATCCAACTTCAGCTATGAAATGTTGTCGTAATAGTTGATATCAAAATAATAACTGATTCAGAGTGTATGACTGGCATGAATGAAAATTCTGAGAATTTAAAGGTATTAAAGTATAAATGCTGTATAGTGTGACATATGGTCACTGTATTTACTGTTATCTAATCAAACACACAATTTATTTGATGGCATTAGGCCAGTCTAAGTCCATTAGGTTTATTATTGTTGCCCATAATGTAATTAACCTATAGCTTGACTCAACCCAAAACTTCAGAGTAACTTATTGTGCAGTGTTGTACGAAGCTACTGTATGAAATAAGGAATCTACTTGAAACGAGGTCTCTGAAACCAGAAAACCTGAAAACAGATACATTTCTGCTCTTGGGAGTGACTACATCTCAGTTCTAGACATGGTGTAAATAGCCCAACTGAAGTCTTCAACCAAGAAATTAGTGCACTGATGCAGTTTTCAGGGATTAATTCTCTTTAGCTGAGAGCTAACCCATGGCAGACAAGCATCTCTTGTTTAATGAGATCTCACCTTTTTGCTTTCTCAAACTTCATAACATCTGATGTTGAAGCGTTTAGTTTGCCAATGTTTTAATCTGGAAAAGATAAGCTTCCTACCTAAAGGCTCAGCTGGGTGCTGCATTAAACAGAAACTTCCCAGCTGTATTAGTGGGTAATGCTCTGTGCATGTAAACGGCTCTATTCTAGCTGTAGCTGCGTGCTAGTATGGGTGAAGGGATTTTCTTTCAAGAAACTTATTTTAACAGCAAAATAGAAAAAGAATGACAGCCCATTTCATCCTGGTAGTTAAGATTCTACTTATATTTCCACTGCTGAAGGACTGCTACACTTCTGAAAAATATTCTTGAAAATGAATTTCTCTGTCCTTTTAATATTTATTAAAAATAATTCTCCCATTTTCTGCAGCATGCTCTATTTTTTGAAGGATACGCAAAGAAGAGTCACAGACTGATGTTCATTGTGGAATCACAGCAGGATCACCTAGACCAGGTTGAACAGGAACACATCCAGGTGGGTTTTAAACTTCTGCAGAGAAGGAGACTCCACAACCCGCCCTGGGCAGCCCCTTCCAGTGCTCCATCACCCTCACTGGGAAGAAGTTCCTTCTGATATTTACATGGAACCTCCTGTGTTCCAGCTGACACCCATTGCCCATTACAGTCAATTCTTTCAACCAAGCATGAGATCATAGAATCACAGAATGTTAAGGATTTGAAGGGACCTCGAAAGATCAGTCAGTCCAATCCCCCTGCCACAGTAGGATCACCTAAATCCAGTCACACAGGAACATGTCCAAGTGGGTTTTAAATGTCTCTAGAGAAAGACACTCCACAACCCCCCCGGGCAGATCTCCCATTAGACCCAACAGTCCTACAGTACATCCTAATATTGGAAAATATGAGGTGAGGATGTCAGAATGGCTATCTTTGATTTTTTTCCCCACAATGGATTAATGAGTCATAATTATGACATATAGAAGTACATAGAATTTATTTTGTGTCTACATTTCTTCAGCTTGTATAAAAGGCTTTGTTATATTATCAACATTGTCGTGTTTTTGTCATACCTCTTTGGCTTTCTCTCTCAGTCTAGAAGTTCAATAATCCTTCTTACTCTTTAAAACTTAGAGTCTTCCATGTATAACATGGCATTGAACCAGTCAAAGGGCATCTCTGTTTCTGATACCATTGTAAATGTATTGTATAAGAAACTGTATAAAGTTTTCAAGACATTAAAATAACTCCTTTTAAGAAGTTTTATATTTTTTTTTTAAACTAGCCCTCATTCTGTCAAAAGCAAATACCCTTGTCTGGTCCTAAGCAAGCAGAGAGCACCAGTAACAATCAAAACTCTTAATAGTGTTGTTGTGTAGGACTGACACAGTCTGAACGACACTGAGAGCGTACATCAGGTTCAATTCCACCATAAATGATGGGGGAAGTTTTATATCAAGAAAAATTGATGAAGACTTAGGAGCCACAATATTAGATGATAAAATTGCAAAAGCTATTGCAAGGAACCAAATGATTCACTGTTTTTCCTGGGTCTCTCTGGCAAACATTTTGCTTTGAATTAAATAGTGTAGGCAGACTGAATGGGAGAAAGAATAATCCTGTAGTCTGATTGTTGATAAATAAATATTTATAGATGTGGGTTATAGCCTTTGCTTATGGAATATTTATGGGTAAGGAATGTAACGTGGTGAAGAGGAGATTGAGAGTATCCACACCAGCTCTAGAGCATCCTGTATGACTACCTCACTCATGAGAGGCATAGAGCATGTGTCCACTCATGAAGAAGGGAAAAATTAATACATATCTTTTTACCTTCTATACAGGTACCCCCTGTTCATGGAAGAAGAACACCTCAGTCTTGAGACTACTGAAGCATTGATTTTCAACGTGGCTTCTCAGAAGTTAGCCTACCTGTTAAGAAGTACTGTGCCACTGAAAGAAGCCCTGATTGCAGTGATGTTGATCATACAAAGTGGACATTAAATACTGCAGCTTTTATCTGCAGTTTGTAATACACATTATAGCAAATGTACAAAGTAGTGATGTGTTACCTACAGTAGGTATTATTTAAGAAGATTAGAATTTAAGCATTAAAATTTTAGTAAACTATTTCATAAGTTTTTGTGAGTATGTGTTTGAATATTTTATTATTACAGCAATAAAACATTCTGTTTAGCAATATACAGATAAACAGGGTTTTGCCAATGAGGTGGGCATCTGATTGCACTTTTAATTAAGTTTCAAGCGCTCTTCTAAGTTTAGCAACAGCCAACAACTAACATCTGTGCTAGACTCTTTCATAATGTTACTTCTTGGTTAAAACCTTGAATTTCTGATGTTGCTTACGAGCAAACAGCACGCTACCCCTCATGCATAATACATTTAATTGATGTAAATGGGAGTCTTTATAGGTGTCTTCCAATAAGCTGCACATTTGTGAAGAACTTACTTTGGATTTGTGTTGTTGAGAACTTCAGAGTCATTCCTGTGTAAATGGGGTTGCTGAATATGTTCCTGCAAAAGTATAAGTGGCTGACTGCTTCCAAGGCAAGATCTGCAGCATCCCCATTCCATTGCCAAGGACTCAAGGACTCAACCCACTGGGAATTCTGCCTATGACAGAGGAGAGGATCTGTCGCAACCAGTAGAGGTCAAAGTCATGCTTGAAGTGTGGCAGGTACCTCAGTGTTGATGACTATTTGAGGAATAATTTACTCTTTTTCTCAAAGCTGTTGTACCTTCCTTGGAAGAGCTAGTGGTTTTCAGAGAAATGCAACTTGCTCAGAAAAACCCCAATGATATGTTTTCTACTAAGTAGTTTTTAGTTCCTAATATCAAGATCAGTACTTCCTCATTTAGAAAGCAAGTTATTCTGGAACAAAGTTATATGATGACTCACGGTTAAATTTTCTCTTCTGTGAGGTGGAGTGCCTTCCAAAAGAAGTAGCTGGGAAGGTGTAATTGCACAAACTCCACTTTTTGTCCTATTTTCTCCTAATTGCCCACACCTCTCTGCTCTGAGTAAGCACTCGGAGCAGTTGTTCTCAGAGCCTGCTCTCTGGCTCAGTAGTACTTCCCAAGCATCTTCCTGGACGTCTGTAAAGTGGAAGACTTTATAAAACAATCATTAAAATAAGGGCTGAGAAGGGAAATCAAACACACAAGTTCTTTTCCATTGACTGGGTTGTAGCGTAAGGGGACAGAAAGGATTTTGAGAGTTCAAGAAATCTCAGCTCCTCTACCTTGATTCCTTTAGTGCAATTCATTACAGCTTGTGTGTGGCCAGCAACCACATGTTCATGCCCATGATCAGAGAATCACAGAACATTAGGGACTGAAAGATCAATGATGATCACCGGCCGTCTTTGACTTCTTGGCTAGAAGGTGATAATATTATCTCTTATCAATTATCTATTATCAACTAAATAATATCTATTTGACAGGAGTCAAAAAGAATGGAAAGCAATGAAACTTGAGATACTTATATATAAACTCTGTTAATTGTATTTCTTAATTTTGTGCTTGAGTTTGTTGAAGCAGATTCCTCATAAATGTCCTCACTTAAACTTGTGAACCTGCAGCCTTCTAGTAGAGGAACAGAAGGAATCCTTTTTTATTATTTTTTATTTGTTCACACTTTTTTTCCCATTAATACAGATGAAAGGCAGTGGTATCAATACAGACTGTACAGCTTGCTTTGGTGCTGGTGGTTGCAAAGCTTGTCACTCTCTCAAGTTCTCCTTTTCCTCAGATGAGGTTTCTTTATATAAAAACCTTTATATTTTAAAATATTTTTGGTGTATTTTTATTGCTTACATATACAGCTGTATGTCAATGGAGGGGTTAGGGGCAATTGCTCCAGCTGTCTGAAGCTGGAATGTGATGGTTGTTCAACACCCCTCTGCAGCCTTTGCTCTAGGAGCCATCTTTAATCCACTCCACATCTCTCTTTACTATTTTCTGATGGAACAGTTAGAAACACTCCTTTGGAAAATATGCTCCTTCCCTGCTCTGTACAGCATTGCCAGGTTTTTTTTATCATCCTTTTCCTCCTTCCTGATCATTAAACTCCTTCCTCAGCTCTAATTTGAATTCCTCCATTGTGCTTTTCTGTCGCAGTCTGAACACCTGCCTGTGACGTCTGAAGTACCGTGGGGTAAGTATACACAGCAGAAAGGCAAACTGCACCCTTCCAGCAAGAGCAAATAGTGTGTTATTGGAACAGATTTTAATACCCAAAAAAATGACTAAATTATCAGTGAGTGTGAATGGAAACCAGCACTTAAGTCCCTGCTTTCCCCTTCCACAGCTAGAGAAAGACAGTATGAAGGACTCATAACAACGGTTGAGGCAATTGTCTTAATTCCTCCTGGGGGAACGGTGCATTTGGTTTGCTTTTGTGGTTGTTTTCCCATTGGTTGTAGAACACAGCTCATGTACTGGATTTGTGCACATGAACCTTGAAGGCAATGGTACACATGAAAAATAAAGTTGATTTAAGTGATGTGCTCTCATATTTAATCCATTTCCTCGTTCTTCTTGCAGAAGAAGAAGGTATAGGTCCACCTTCCCCACTATTCTGGGTCCTCTTTGGTTTAAATGCAAGGATGTAAATTAATGACAGTGTAAGGACGTGCTCCTCTTCTTTTTTGTCATCTTTTTCTATTGAGAGTGGTGTGATTTAATGGCTTAAATTTGAGTGAAATGGGGATTCCAGCTGATAGGTAATGACTTGCAAAACTGATTTGAACAAAACTTTTATGATGTCCCCATGACAACTCTTGGCTTTAACTATGGGTAACATTAACAAGTGTTTTGGAAAGATTTCTTTATAGCACTGACTGTGGATGTGAATGGCGTTGGGTAGACTTCAGTTTTCAATTTACTGACTGGTGGCCAAAAGCCTGGCTCAGAATCAGAGATAATTAAAGAAAAGATCAAGAGCGATAGTAGTTCTACTTTTGCATAATTCTTATGACTGTTACTGCCACCAAAGTTGGTACAAAACCAGGATGCATCTGTGCTCTGAATGGTGGAGCTGATGTGCTGTCCTATCACCTGCAACAATGGGACACTGACATTTCAGTTGCCTTCATTTTCCACTTGCAAATCAGTTTCTACTATCTGCAGGATAGAAGCCAGAAAGTAGTGATCAATGGGACAGAGTCTAGTTGGAGGCCTGTATCTAGTGGAGTCCCTCAAGGGTCGGTTCTGGGACCAGTCCTATTCAATCATTCACTGATGATGAGGGATTTCAGCAAGTTTGCTGATGACACAAAGCTGGGTGGTGTTGCTGACAACCCAGCAGACTGTGCTGCCATTCAGTGAGACCTGGACAGGCTGGAGAGCTGGGCAGAAAGAGCAGGGTAAGTGTAGAGTCTTGCATCTGGGCAAGAACAACCCCAGTTATCAGTATAGGCTGGGGACTGATTTGTTGGAGAACAGTGTAGGAGANGATGACATTGAGAAGAGCCTGGCTCCATCCTCCTCACACCCACCCTTCAAATATTTATAGACCTCAATGAAGTCACTCAGTGTCTTCTTCTTCAAGCTCAAGAGACCCAGCTCCCTCAGCCTCTCCTCATAAGGGAGGTGAAAGAAGTCATGAGCAGTTTGGAATCAGCTGTAGCAGCTGCCCCAAGCTGGCTCACAGGTGAATTTCATGTCAGTATAAAAGGGGAGTTGCCTAAGGGTGGGGGTTTCACCTGCTTTTCCCCATCCCTGGAGGAACGTTCTCACTCACCATCCTGTTCCTGAGGACTGCTTCTTGTGACCACCGTGAACTCAATGGGCTGAGTATAACTTTGTGTGCTTTATATTGGTGTTTGGATTAGTTTGGCTGTTTCGTTCAATCTCTTTTTCATTTCAGCCTTGAGTGGGGGGGTGATGGGTGTCTTGTTTACCTCCTCCCAATCCCCTTTCCCTGCCTGAGAGGCATTATGAGGTGACAGAGCACCCACTGTAGTGTAGCCCTGAATGCAAGTTAATGCAGCTGGAATTTTCCTATTCTAAAGCATCCTGTTGCCTCCTATTTTAGGAATAACTGTCTATTGTAGTAGACCCTCAAGAGAGAAGTGAGAGAGTACCAGTGCGTCACAAGTGCCAGAACACGTCAGGGATCACTATAACTTAACCTTAGCCTATCTTGTAGACAGAATGAGATCAGGCAGAGCATCAACCATGGGGTGGCTGGCTGCACAGCCCAATAGTGTGATGTATCTAAGAGGTAGAGCTCCATAATTAGTTTCTGAAGGACAAAGACACTTCCCTACAAGTGCTAATGTATGAGTTTGGCTTTCCAAAGTCTGTGTTTGCTTTGTTTCATGCTCTTGCTCACTGACTTTGGGAGTTCTATTGTCAGCTTGCTCTGGAAAGCTGCTACTACACTTTCCAAAATCTAACTCTGTGATCACTGTAAAATGTTGATGTTTCTTGAAAGCAGCTTCAGGCCTCTCAAGCACAAGTTCTGCTGAAGGTTTGTAACGAGGTTCCTCCATGAACAACTTGCTAAATAAATATCAAGACTTAGCTATGGTTAGTCTTAAAAAAATCCCATCAACCTACAAACAATAAGTTTGTCTATTTCTTATTGAGTTTAATTAAGAAGTGATAATTTTCTATGAAACTGCTTAACTCCGAGGAAGAACTGCAGAACAGCTGCAAGCCCTAATTTGTGTACTTAGTCGTGCAGTCGACTAATAAACCATCAAATTACTTCTGAAGTTAAAATTCAGTCAATGTAGTTTAAAACAAAGGAAATGGGACTTAAAAGCAGCACCTGACAGGTGATAAACTTTAAAATAGTGACAGCACCAAGGAGCATGGGGAAACTTTGGATGGAAATTATAAAGCAATAATTAATTGGCAAAATAAGTGTTGAGGGAATTAGATGAAACAAAAGAGAAAGTTTATTTAAATAAAAATAATAAAGGTTTATTTAAATAAAAATATTAAAGGTTTATTTAAATAAAATAATAAATGTTTATTTAAACAATGTTATTATTTGAATAATGTGTTTTATAATACATATCACAACATAATTGTGGAAGTGAGATCTCTTGCTCTCACTGTTTAAGAGGCATCTGAACAGTGCCATTAACATGCTCTACCTTTTGGTCAGCTCTGAAGTGGTCAGGCAGTTGGACTAGATGGTCGTTGCAGGTCGCATCTAACTGGGCTGTTGTCAGGTCTAACCTATTCCTATGCTCTTCTGCAACTCTTTATTGGTACAGTGGCCCTAGAGGCAACTGATACAATGATAGCCTGTTTTACCATTCAAAACATAGGGACTGTCTCTAAGCTTAATCCTGCTAAACACCAAGTCATGTGCAGGAATTGCTTGAAGAGAGCTGGTGAATCAGGGTGAAGATTGCATTTAGGGCTGTCCTCCCTAGCAACTTCACAGTACAGATGACTGCGTCCCCATGCCTGGAAATGTTCTCTGAAACACTAATCTACCCAGCTAAGAAAAGCTTTGGAATATTCAGCTGTAGGTGCACTGGAGAGAACAACTCCACAAGATTGTTGCCATTTTGAGGCACAGGACTTTGAGGACAATATTTATGTCTCAAGGTTAGCAGTGGGGATGTAGTTAAATGGCTCAGAGAGCACGAGATGGGACTGGTAAGAAGCACTCTGGAGCTGATGGCAGAGTATATGGTCTCATCCAGCTCTGTCAGAATGAGGGCAATGAGGATGCTAAGGATCTCTTATGAGGCTTTTAGCTTTAAGAAAGACTTGATACTGAAGTCAAATACATGATTGCTATCCAAACATAAATTTTTGAAGTGCTTATGTGATTTTAATCAATACTTTTCTTCAGATAACAGATGACTGATCTCTTTTTTCCTCTTTTCACTCTTTTTCTGTTTTGCTTTATTCCTATGAGGTGCTCTATTAATTATTTTCTCCATTCCATAGAATCATAGAGTCTTTAGGGATTGGAAGGGACCTCAAAAGATCATCTAGTCCAATCCCCTGCCACAGCAGGATCACCTAGACCAAGTCATAGAACCAGTCAGGGTTAGAAGGGACCAGAGGATCCTTCATTCTCTGTTTTGTTGTCTTAAGAGCTGTGCCTTTTTGAACAGATTCCTGCCTGATACCCACACATGAAGCATCTGCTATTTTAAGATTCTGATTTTGAGGGAGAGTTTAAGGCTCTCAGTTGGCTGTTAGATAATGCAGTGTGCACAGGAGCCCAAAGACTGGGGAACTGTGTCAGAAAAATAGCTATAAAAAAGGGGATGCCTAATGATGTTCACAGTCATGCTGAATTACTTGGTAAGAGCACTTGGTGAACCTGGAGTCTTCAGGCTCTTGACTCAAGCTGTGCTACCATCTGACTGCTGGTGTGTCAGGGAAAGTCTCTGTACGTGTGACTAAATCTCTCCAGTTCCCCCTATGCAGCCCTCTCCCTCTTGGGGAACTGGACATGTGCAACAGCTCTGCTCCCACAAATGGTCCTAAATACTCATAGGCAGATGTTGCTCTGCTCTGCTAAAGCCACTAGCAGTTGCATTCCTTGGGTTGTGTAACCACTGATCGGCATTCATAGCAAAACCCTCTCAGCTGAGCCTCTTCCTCTGGCTTCTGATTTGGCCCAAAGGAAAAATGGATCTGGTTTAGCTCTGACCTACTTGTAATTAAATGGACACCTTGCTCTTTGCATAGGCTTCTTTATGAAAAATCAAAGAGTGTCCTCAAGCCACCAGGTTTGAAGTAACCCCTGAAGCTCTCTTAGTATCATTGATGGAATTACAGGGCAGTCACAGATATGTAGCATTTCTAAAATCTTTTGTAGGACAGCAAACTGTAGCCAACTCAAAAAGCCAATATGCATATCATAAATATTAATATAGGAGCTATTCTCTATGGAAGAACATTCTCTGTAAGAACATCAATATAAAATGTGTTGTAATCTTTCTTTTAAATGCAAAGTTAGAAAATATCCTTAATTAACATGGATGATTTTTCTCTTAGTAACCACGACATTGAGAATTCTTATAACACAGTTTTCACAGCAAAATGACTCATTTTTTTAAAATCTAATTTTAGTTTCAATCTTGCTTCAAAACAGACCAAATGTGATGGGTTTCATATTTTCATTGTTTGCTTGTAGGGTTTTTCTATTTGCTATTGGCAAACGAAATAAAAGATTCTTCCTATGTAGTAACTTAGGTTTTTTTCTTGCATGGTAGCAATTGTCTCTTTTTTTCTTCCTTCCTTCCTTTCTTCAACCTTTCTGCAGGAAATTTTAATCAAAAAAGAAATCTATGCATAAACAAAGCGCTGTATAATGACTGTAATCATGCCTGGATTTTCTACTGCGTAAATCGGAGGATTTTTGAATGCAGGTTGATTGGTGTGATATTTCCTCTAGTCAGCTCAGATCTTTCTATTAGCTTTGTCCTATAGTTCACTGTTAACTGTTAAATATCCATTCTCCTGCCAGATAACGAGAAAAATGCATTTTTGTGTGATTTGGGGTTCTTTTTGTAAAAGACTCACTATGTCAGTCAAGTACAGAGATTACAGAATCACAGAACATCAGGGATTGGAAGGGACCTGGAAACATCATCTAGTCCAATCCCCCTGCCAGAGCAGGATCACATAGATCCAGTTGCACAGGAACATATCCAGGTGAGTTTTAAACATCTCCAGAGAAGGAGACTCCACCACCTCCCTGGGCAGCACCTTCCAGTGCTCTGTCACCTTCACCATGAACAAGTTCCTTCTCATATTGATGTGGAACCTCCTGTGTGTCTCAGTTAATAGGCTAAAACTCTTTTTTTTGCATGCCATATTGCATTCAGCACTATATTTTCTGACCTCTTCTCAGGACTATACTAAGCTGTACTGAATTTTATCTTCCATGTGCTTTTTCCTTTGTCTTCTCCTATTAAAAAGGTGAACACAAGTACTGGTCCAGTTCTAGGGGTGCGAGTTTCCTATTCAGATAATTTCGTTGAATTTAGCTACATGAAAGAAAGAGGAGAGAGAAATGCTCTGCCCTAGAAGCAATGGGGATTTATGGTTCTTAGCTTCTAGGTAGTTTGGTCTTGCACTTTGAAAGCAAATAATTTATTCACAGAATCACAGAACATTAGGGATTGGAAGAGACCTTGAAAGACCAAGTCCAATCTTCTCACCACAGCAGGATCCTTTTACCTGTTGACAAAGCATTCTTCCTATGAAGATTCCCATGGTGACAAATCATAGAAACTTTAGGGGTTGGAAGGAACCTCGAAAGATCATCCAGTCCAATCCCCCTGCCACAGCAGGATCACCTAGCCCATGTCACACAGGAACACATCCAGGTGGGTCTTAAACATCTCCCAGTGAAGGAGACTCCACAACCTCCCTGGGCAGCCCCTTCCAGTGCTCCATCACCTCACTGGGAAGAAGTGGCTTGTGTTTTTATTTAGAGCACTCAGGTTTCTTCAAGGTAGTCTGCATTTAGGCTTATCCAAATTGTGATTTCCTCACTGGCCATCGGCTGGAAGGCTGAGTGAGAAGCAGGACACATTAGCACTGTGCTAGCTGGCTGAGGAGGGCTCTTCAGTGACGCAGAGGAGATGGCCTAATGTGTGTTTTCAGTTGGAGAGTGAAATCCTGTAGTTGTGCCTCCTTGTTGCTGTAATGAGAACAAGAGCAGAAACTAGAAATCATAGACACCGCTGTCATCTGCCTCATGGAGGCACCAGAGCAGAATCATAGACAGCCTAAAGCTCATCCTACAAGTCATCAGGAATATTTCAGCTTTTAAAAAGCTCCAGCTTACCACAGCAGTGAGGAGAGTATTGACATTGGTTGGGGTACCTGTAACTCCAGAGCTCAGCACCCATCCACCTTTCTGTGGCTATTATGCCCACTGTGGTGGTGCAAATGGGATTTTTATCACATTCAGGTGGGTAAGAAAGGGAATTTGTACTTTTTGAATTGAGGCCAGCAAGGTTTTATTTCTAATCCTTTGTCTTTTTAACTTCCCATTGCATCTTCACAACAGCAGTGCCAGAAACCAAGCAGCATATTGTTGTTACTGTACTTGTAGGGTACTAAGCTATAAGCAGCTTCAGAAGTATTTACAGCATCACTTGTGGTATTTCCCAACTAATTCCACTTCCTTTAGATTTTGAGAGCAAGAAAAAGTCTTTATCGCCCAATCCATTCATGACAAGAGACAAGAAGTCTCTGAGATTGCTGAGCTTTTGTTGTGTCAACTTAATGCTACCTTGGGGAAAAATAATTTGAAACCATCCTTGAGGTTACCTTGATGGATTAGAATTGTAACGAGAAGAAGGTTACGTGAGAGAGCTGACAGGCTGCTGACCTGCTTTGCTGAAATAACAGTGATCGGAGAAGTTATTTTCAGTAGTTAATTTAAGTTTTCTGACAAGTATGAAGTGTAGATGCTGAAGGTCAAATTCTGCTACAAAGTTCTGATGCACTGCCTGTGTCCACAGAAACGCTGGAAATTGGACCTCAAACTCTAACAGCCTTTTCTCTATTTGACAACAGCTCATGCTAGTAAAATTCCACTTATTTTTAAAAATTATTCCAGATTTGCACCCTAAACTTGCAAAACCAGCTTTCTAAGTGGATGCAGAAGTTCTGTGCATGATGCTTAGCTTGGAAAAGAGGAGACTGAGTGGTGATCTCATTAATGTCTATAAATATTTGAGGGGTGGGTGTCGGGAGGATGGAGCCAGGCTCTGCTCAGGGCCACCTAGTGATAGGACGAGCGGCAATGGTTGTAAGCTGGAACATAGGAGGTTCCACATCAACCTGAGAAGGAACTTCTTCACAGTAAGGGTGATGGAGCACTGGAAGGGGCTCCCCAGGGAGGTTGTGGAGACTCCATCACTGGAGATGTTCAAGACCCGCCTGGATGTGTTCCTGTGTGACTTGGTCTAGGTGATCCTGCTGTGGTGAGGGGATTGGACTGGATGATCTTTCGAGGTCACTTCCAATCCCTAATGATTCTGTGATAGCAATGAAGTGCTTCTCCCTGAGAAGTCTTCTCCCTGAACAAAGAGCCATCTTACTCCTGTGTTAACATCCTCATCAGTGCAAAAATATTTCAGATTTTTTTCCTTTATTTTTCTTGCTTTCTTCATAAATTCATGTTCTCTGACATTTGCCTTTTCTAAAAGGGAAAGAGTTCCCATGGACATTTATGAGGGTTTGGGTTTGCTTTGCTTTTTTGGTTTTTTTTTTGCTGGTGTTTGGGGTATTTTTTGTAATTCATGTCCCACACTTTCCCCTTTGTATAACATTCTACTGAGCAGGGTGTAATGCAGAGCCTTGAAGTCACTTCGGCTTTACCAGTGCAGAAGGACCTACTTGCTTTCCCTACATCATCTTTCCTTCCTTCCTTCTCTTCTCTGCCCTTTGTTTATTCTTCACCTTTACAAAACCACCCCTGATAGTCTAGTATTTCTTATCCTGAGATTCCTTTGATTATCAAAATCTACCTAAACTTTCAGCGTAGCTTGCTGAAAACTATTAATTTAGAACTTTGTTTGAACCAAAGAAATGACAGTTGGATTGTCCTTAATTTAAAAAAAAAAACCCCAAACAAAACCCAACAACTCTTCCTTTGATGGTAAGAAATACATGGTGAGAAATCCAGATCTTCATCCATCAGCAAATCTGTGTGCTGCTTTTATCAAAGAAAGGAAGAAAAGGTAGAAGGTAGGAAACAATAAATCTACTGAGTTTCCTGTCTTACGTATGTATTTTCACAGAACATTAGGGATTGGAAGGGACCTTGAAAAATCATCTAGTCCAATCCCCCTGCCACAGCAGGATCACCTAGACCAAGTCACACAGGAACACGTCCAGGTGGGTTTTAAATGTCTCCAGAGAAGGAGACTCCACAACCTCTCTGGGCAGCCTGTTCTGGAAAGAAGTTCCTCACTGGAAAGAAGTTCCCTCTCACATTTATATGGAACCTCCTATATTCCATCTTACGCCCACTGCCCTTTGTCCACTGGATGCCACTGAGAAGAGCCTGGTTTTAGAGCTAGATGCTAAAAAATCTTATGCTTTTCTTCCCCTTCCCTTTTTTTCCTGGAATTTGACCCCAAATTGTAAATTCTGACAAGATACTGCAAAGACATTTGTACAAGGATGTCCAGAGAGATGTTACTACCACTCCAGTCTTCAACTTGTACGTTACATGACGATGACCTTAAAATGAGCCAGCACTGAGCACTAGGAGAAAGCTGCATCCAGAAGCTGCCCCTAGCCTGCACAAATGAGAGAATAAGTTTGGTTTCCAACACAAATATTTGTTCTAGGTAACAACTACCTCTAAGACTTTGTCTCTGAAGTTGGTTTTAGCTTTTAATATTGGTTCAACTCCGCCGAGCAAAGTAAGCTGCTTTTCTCTGGGAAGGCAGATAGTGCTGCAGGGTTCAATTACAGAACATCTCCGAGTCTCTAATTAAGTTGTCTCCATTATAATTATATGACTTTTAAAGATAAATCTTCCAAATGTCTTTGAACATCTGTGAAAGGTTCAACATTTCATTAGGAGTTTGGCTGCAAATTATTGGAGCTTTCTAGCATAAGAAATTACACCCAGCTCAGAGCAGGCTGAGTGAGGAGGGCTGTGCTGTGTGGGGTGCAGTTAGTAAGAGCGCTGCAGTGCGATGCTCTTCTTTCTCATTGATTTCATTGTCCAGATGAATCATTTCAAAGGTGACTTTGTTGAAGTTTATAATGTAGACAGAAGTTAGCTCTTACGCAGGACACCTTAATCTGCATTTGCAGCATCTGTAGTCATACTTGGTGGGTAATGTTTTTGAACTGGTAAAAGTTCTTGAAGTAGAAAAAAGAACAAACTAAAAACCAAGTCCATGTGCCCTGGGTCAGAACAAGAGCCATCTAGCCTAGTGCCCTCACTTTGCCACAGCAGGATCACCTAGAACAAGCTGCACAGGAACATGTCCAAGCAGGTTTTAAATGTCTCCATAGAAGGAGACTCCACAACCCCCCTGGGCAGCCCCTTCCAGTGCTCTGTCACCCTCACTAGGAAGAAGTTCCTTCTCATATTTATGTGGAACCTCCTCTGTTCCAGCTGACACCCCCTGCTCCTTGTCCTATTATAGATGACAATGAGCAGAGCCTGGCTCCATCCTCCTGACACCTACTCTTCACATATTTATAAACATTAATGAGGTCACTCCTCAGTCTCCTTTTCTCCAAGCTAAAGAGACCCAGCTCCCTCAGCATTTCCTCATCAGGGGGATGTTCTCCTTCCTTCATCATTTACATTATATAGCTCCTAATAAGCTTCACGTGACTCATTAGAAATAGTCACAGGTTTTGTTTTTCTCTTAGATGCACAATGCATTCCCTCAGATTCCAGCATTTTGCTATTAATTTGTAAATATCTTTGCAGTTATACAATATCTAATTTTGGGTGAAATCCAGTAAAATGGGGACTTCATTGCGAATTAGTCAAAGCTTGCAGAGTAGTAACTTTTTCACTGGTTTTTCAAAAAATACAAATAATTCAAAGTACCCTGAAGAAATCACGGTGTGCTTCTTCAGGAGTAATGACATGTGGGCTCATCATGCTTTCAAGAGTCAGATAAGATGTTTAATCAGGGCTTATTTCTTAGAGTACTACATAAGATTGAAAGAGGAGGAGGCAGACACAAGGATAAAATCCTGCCAGTCTGCTGACATGCTGTTACCAAATTGCTGTGTGCTGCAGTAGTAGCATAAAATAGTACTACAGAGATTCAATTTCACAGAATCATTAGGGATTGGAAGGGACCTTGAAAGATCTAGTCCAATCCCCCTGCAACAGCAGGATCACCTAGGTCAAGTCACACAGGAACACATCCAGGTGGGTCTTACATGTCTCCAGAGAAGGAAACTCCACAACCACCCTGGGCAGCCTGTTCCAGTGCTCTGTCACCCTCACTATGAAGAATTGATGTGGAACCTCCTGTGTTCCAGCTGACACCCATTGTTCCTTGTGTTATCAATAGATGTCACTGAGCAGAGCCTGGCTCCATCCTCCTGACACCCACCCTTCACATATTTATAAACATTAATGAGGTCACTCCTCAGTCTCCATTTCCTTTAGTTTATATCATCTATGGATATCAAACTCAGTGGCTCCTGTAATCCTTCAATGCCCAGGTGATGCAGCAGTTAATATTGGACATGTACATCCCTTCAGTTAAACAGTTATGACTCCAAAGAGACAGATTTGTATTTCATTTACAGTTTATTATACAGGCATAACTCAAAAGCTCAAGTAAAGTGCACTAGATTTAAAGATACATGCCAAGACAAAAAGAAGCTCATTCTATTTTTATTGATATTTAATAGATGCTGTTTAATCAGAATGGGGAATAATTGCTTCAATAATATGCATAGCAGATACTTCATAACATTATTGAACACATAACAAAGCTAAATTGCTGTATAAATAATGCCATTAACTTAGTCACTGAATGGCACTCAACTTCTTTCTAATATAGACTCTAGCATAATTGCCTTTCTGTTTATTAATAGTCTCTAGATTAATTACCGTGTAGTCGTATCACACTGATGGTTTATGCAGTGGTTCTGATCCTGTATCTAGTGCCTCTTAGATTAGTTTTGAAGAAAAGCTCATTTGTTCAAGCACTTCTGTGCTGCAATACGTCATAAATCCTCTTGTTGCTATCCAGTCACTTATCAATATATTACCAATACACTTCAAATCTTTACAAATTGCTTTCCTTACTGTGCCTGACATGCTTTGGTATGAAATCACTTTGTGGGTTGGTTTTTTTTTAAATAAGGACTTTGGTTTTTTCCTGCACACTTTGAATTTTCTCATAAACCAACATTTAAAATGAATGGGTTATTTATAAGAAATCAACATTTATTACAAAACGTGTGGGACAAACCTGGGGTCTTGTAGAAAACAAGCTTGCTTTCTCATTTTCCCGTTCCCCCTGCAGTTTCAGTCATCACCATTTGGTAACCAGCTTAAGTTTTGAAGGAGAACTATAATAACCAGAATGTAGTGTTTTTCATTTACTAAGTAGAAAGAATAAGTCTGCAATTTAAATATGAGGCTTTGGTGTTAGATTTGTTTTTATAGTGAAGATAAACGTACCTAAAGCGCTTTGTTTCAGTTAGAAATTTTCAAAGATCAGCTATATTTTTTTTTTTTACATTTCATTGGATAGAATGAAGACAATCTGGAGATGTGGGATGTTAATATATATTAAGTTTATTTTTTGCTGTGATTATCCTTAAAAATTATAATATCCTTAAAAAGGAGCATCTTTCCTAAAAAAGGGTAGTTGACATATTGAGAATATAAAGAATATCTTGGCAGTATGAGCAACAGGAGAGGGAGAATTTAGGTTAAAAATTTCTGTTTTCCTTTTTTCAAAGAAAAGTGATTTTTACATTTTCCCCTGTTGTTATTTATGTAGACACAAGTACTTTCACAAGTTTTTCTTGTCAAATCTTATTGATTCATTTAGGATTGACATTATTTTAGAAACGAGAAAGGGACAAGCAACTATCTCACTTAAACAAGTGTTCCAATAGAAAAACTCTCAAATTCCATTGATTATTATTTTTGTTGTTGTTGTTACTTTGTACATTTGTGCTACTCTAATGATAGGACAAGGGGCAGTGGGTGTCAGCTGTCACATTAGAAGGTTCCACATCAATATGAGAAGGAACTTCTTCCCAGTGAGGGTGACAGCACTGGAAAGGCCGCCCAGGGGGGTTGTGGAGTCTCCTTCTCTGGAGATGTTTAAAACCCACCTGGACATGTTCCTATGCAACTTGTTCTAGATGATGCTGCTGTGGCAGGGGGATTGGACTAGAAGATTTTTCAAGGTCCCTTCCAATCCCTAATGTTCTGTGATTCTGTGATACTCTTATCTTTTTTACCTCGTTACACCATTGCATGACATAGACTAACTGCTCATTTAGCTCAGTCGAAAGTACTTGTTGAAAGCTAGGGACTACTTAATGTTCAGGGACATATCTAGTCATGCTCTTATCATAAAAGTTGGAAAACTCATGAGTTGAGATAAAGACAATTTAATAGATAAAGCAAAAGCCACAGCAAGCAAGGTAAGATAAATTCATTCACCACTTGTCATTGGCAGGCAGGTGTCGAGCCATCTCCAGAAAAACCGTTGCACTCCATCGTACTCTGGCAGGATGATTTGGCTAGATGTCCAGAGGTTCCTTCCCACTCCTACTTTTCTATGATTCCGTGTCTAACTGTGGCTTCAGCACAAAAATGCCAAAACTCTAAGTTTTCCTCCTTTCTTCCTCCTTTTCCTGGCTTTTTCTGCTGAATATGATGCCATCAGATTTGGGATATCCTTTGAGAGTTAGTTGGAGTCAGTTCTCTCTGCTGTGGCCCCTTCCAACTTCTTGTATGTCTCCAGCCTGCTTGCTGGTGGGGTGAGAAGCAGACTGTTAGCACTGCTTAGTAATAACAAAAACCCCCCGTTTTCATCGCAAATCCAAAACATAATGCCATACAAGCTGCTATGAAGAAAATTAATTCCATACCAGCCAAAACCAGCACAGAAAGCTAAGTACCAAATAAGCTCTGCATCAGGATAATTGTGTCAGTGTTGATAACGGTGTGCCCGAAGGAATTAGCGTGCGTTCTTAGGCACTATTTATACGAGTAAAATTTTCTCACTGGAGTATACCTACAGTAATCAAGGAAGCTTCTTATGGCAATAAAAAAATAACAACATCAGCTAGATATTTGCCAGAAAAAATCTCCCCAATTAAAATTCCCATAGTCAAGAAATAGGGTTTTTTTTGAGGTGGCTCCCTAGGGAGAGGGAGACAAAGCTTACGCTGTTGTGCTTTCTCTGAGTTCCTGGACATCTTCCTCTCTATTTTAAGACTATTTGCTATGTTGGTTGAAATTTGCAAGAAGGGCAAAAGGTCCCTGAATATTACAGGTCTTGTGACTGTGATCAGCCTGGAGATTAATGAGGCTGAGCTCATAATGAAACCTTCTCTTCAACAAACACCAGCAGTCTGCACGGGCAGGACACAAGAGACTGACCCAGCATCAAGAAAAGCCTTGCTTGGAACATACTTAAGTCTCATGCATGGACTAAAAATTCTATTTCTAAGAAGGGAAAGCAGTTGTCATTATTTCTGTGGCTCACTGGACCACTCTGTCTGAGAAATGGGCACCGTGTGAAGTAAATAGTACATTTCTAAGTAAGAGTGTACTGAAAGAAATGTTCGACTTCATCAAAACGATAGGTATTTTTTGGGTTCTTGCTGTACAGAGCTGTATTTGAGGGAAAAATAAGTAATGAGTAGCTGCTAGCAGGCTTCTGAGAGAGTCTCTATATCCTAATGGAGAATAAATAAAAAAGAACAGACTGTTAATCTTTTATTAAATCAGTCTGATTTAGTATGTGAATGTAGCTCTAGCCCTCTGTATAGATAAGGGAAAGACATAATAATCTGGAGAGTTGGGAATACCTTGTGAACCCGGATATGTTCATGTGTCTGTGTATCCTGATTTTATCGTGGCCTCTGGTTCAACAGGAATTCAGGTGTCTAGGAAAAGCAAAGGTAGGATTTATGTTCAAATTGTTCATTCTCATCAAATGTGAATTATTTGGCATTTTCTTTTTTATACCCTTTCAGTTTACTTAATTCTTCGTCTCATTTGCTTTTTTACTTTCCCACTCCCACAGCCCTCTCCTTTCCATGTCGGGTAGTCCTTAGTGCTAAAGCACATCGCTGTCACGTAACTGTCCTGGAGAAGCCTGTTTAACTAGAAAACTCTATATAAAGCAGGAGAGATTTTCTTTTACAGGAAGCTCTACAACATTTATGAGGAATACAATAAATGGGTTTATTGTGGTGATAAACAGTTAATGTAAGATAGACTTTCAGCTGATGAGCACATAGGACATAAAGGCAGAGATGTTAATGTTTTAATGTCTTTGACTGTCTGTATACAATTTGCAATCCTAAGTTTATTGTCTCTAGTGTAGAGTGGTGTATTGAATGAGACCATTAGGGATTGGAAGGGACCTCAACTGAAGCAACAGCCAGTGATGTTTAAATGTTATGTTCCTCACAATCTGGAGGATCTCCAGCCTGATTTGCATGTTACAATACAGCGTGGCTAGTGCTAGACATGCAGATCTCATGTGCCTCTGAAACTGAGCTAATGATGTGTGATTACTATTGGTGTCTGAGGTACTCCTACTCATCTTCATTAAAAACGTGGGAGGATGTGTTGGGGAGACTGTGCTTTAATAGTCTGTCACTCATGTAAGGCTTGTAGAAAAACAGCTGGTATTTACTCTGCTTTCCATACAATGGGTTGTCCAAAACAAAGGTCTTGATCATTTTCTCCTTCTCTTTAGATTCTAATTCTTTTCTATTGCTGTTTTACATCTCTTAAGTAAATCTGCAACAATTATCTCTTACTCTTGTGTATATTGGAGACTGATTTTTAAGCTGTTTCATACTGAGTGGATTCCTCACCTTAAACTCAGTCAGGTGTGTGTTAGATTCCAGAGTGAACAAGAGACTAGAAGACAGAAAAGAAATGGGATGGGTCTACAGAAGACAAGCTTTTATTGACTTTAGTAACAGAGAATTACAATTGTATGGACTTTGGAGCCCAACTAGTTTGTGCAAGACAACAAAATCAATAATCCTCCTCCTTCCCCTTGGATCTGGTTGGTTCCGTTGGTAGAGCATGGGACTCTGAATTCCTGGGGTCAAGGGTCTGAGCCCCATGTAGGACATCTTCAGCCAGTACTGTAGGCTTACTGTGCTCCAGCAGTGGGGGTTGGACTTGGATGATCTTTCAATGTCCCTTCCAACCTCTGACATTCTGTGTACATTGAGTCTCATTGACTTGGGCACACGGGGCCAAGATGTGCCCTTTTTCTTTTTCTCTGTAGACTTCCAGAAAGAGCACAGAAAATTCACACAATGTACATACTTATAGGTCCTCTTGCACAGCTCATGTGGTGGTGTGCATTGAAATGTAATAAATGTCACCTAATTTTGTAAAGAAAACAGTGATTTTTGTTTCTTTCGGTTTTATTCTCGTGTTTTTCCAAATATGACTATTGTTTCTGTAAATGGTTCCTGAGTAGGAAAGCAGGATGAAATGTCAAATTACTAATGCAAGTGTCAGATGAAAAAGACATCAAACAATTAAAGTCCGTTGGTTGCTCCACCTGAAGTGCTGAGAGAACCAAATCGAGAGAAACCTTCATGGCAAAACCAGGCCAACAACACACAACACTAGTCATTCTAGTGTCTTGATGGTCTTTCAGTGCCTTGATTATTTGCTCTATTGCCAAGGAATTCAACCTTGAAACTTTTCACTTTTGCCGTTTAGTTTTCATAGAGTTAGTAATTTTTTTTACATTAACATTTATGTGTGTTTAATGTATTAATGTAAGTTGAAAACTATCTTCAAAAACAATGGTATTTACTTAGTTTAGAACATGTAGGTAAGAAAGTAAAAGCTTAGATCCATTTAGTAGCCAGACCTCATTTAAATTTGAATATCTTGAGTTGGAAGAAACCCATAAAGATCCAGGAGTTCAACTCCCTGTTCCTCACAGGACTACCTAAAACTAAAGCATTTGACTAAGAGCATTGCCTCTGACAGGCTTGGTGCCATGATCACTTCCAAGGGGAGCCTTTTCCACTGACGACCTCTCTCTCAGTGAAGAGCCTTTTCCTAATGTCCAGTCTCAATTTTCTCTGATGCAGCTTCATTCCATTTCCCTGTGTCTTATGAATGGTCACCAAAAAGAGGTCAGCACCTCCTCCCCTGCTGCCCACCTTGGGGGATATTGTACATTGTGAGGAAGTCATCCTGCAGCTTTCTCTTCTGCAAGCTGAACAAACCAAGTGACTCCAGCCACTCCTTATAAGTCTTGCCCACTAGAACTTTCACCATCTTAGCTGCCCTCCTCTGGACACACCTGGCCTCATGTCCTCCATGGTGTCATATTGAGTTGCCCAAAATGGCAACCAATACCCAAAGTGGGGCTGCACCACAGCAGTGCAGAGTAAGACAACCACATTTCTCAACTTTGGATTTAGGAAGTTCTTTGGTAGGATTGTGTTTGAACACTGGACCAGCTTGCCCAGGGAGGTGATTGAGGGCCCATCCCTGGAGGCATTCAAGGTGAGCTGGATGAGGCTTTGGGCAATCTGACCTACTTACTGCAGGAGGGTTGGATTAGATGATCTATAGAGGTCTTTTCCAACCTGGGCCATTGTATGAGCTGGGTGACTACTTCAGAGGAGAGGTTTAGCTCCTCTTTTAGATTGCAGAGTAGATAGAGTGCTGTTAATGAGTAGATATTTCATAGGTTTTTAAAATTCTGTACTTGCTCTAGGACTCTCTGCTCTCCCACTTTCCTCCAGTCCTTTCTGAAAAAAAATTAATGTAGGATGATGGTGGTAAATCTACAAGGTTTGGGGGAGGTGGATGGAAGATGAAATCCTCTCTATGGATCATTACTTTGGTATCGAAGCATTTCAAACCCGTAATTTATCTGTATTAACTTTTCTCACTGGGGGGTTTCTTTTATGTCTTTACATCAAGAGAATTAAGACACTATAAAAAAGTAAAATATGCTTATGGATTTTGGTTCCATATGCATTTTCTGATACCATCTGCAAAATGAACACTTTATCTTGCACTCGTGCTGATGAGGTATTTAACACTTACATTGGGCAGGAAGAAAGTGTGGAATGTAGCTTTGATAAAGATAAAAATGGTAGTTCTAGCATGTTTCATATAGTGGGCTTTTAGTTGCTGTCAAGGTATGGGAAAAAAATCTTCAAATGACATTACAGTTGACTTGGATTTGAATTGACAACTGCATCTTAAGAAGGTAGCTCTTTCCATGAAGGTACCAAAACTGTTTCTTATGATTTGAAGTATTACAGATGTGAGGGAGGGCTTTCATCTTCAAAATGTGAAAAAAGATTCTTGGAGTTAGTTCAGAACTTCATTTTCTTCAGCTGTGGGAACCTTCCTGCTATTGGTGAGACCTTCATAGGTGGTGATTTTGATGTGGAGTTACCTTTGTTTGTGGCTGAAGGGCCACTTTCATTCTGGAGATCGCATTTGGTTACAGAAATGGTGGATGTTGCCTTTCTCAAGGGCTGTGTGGACTGTTGACAACTGCTCACTTTGGAGCACAGAGCACTCTTGCAAGACAAATGCTTTGCTGCACCTCTTTGCCTTGCTACCTCTCTGAGGGAGGCTTTCTACCCTGTGCTTATTCTTTGCCTCTCTTTATCTTTTTCCATCAATCGTACACTGCACGCCGATGGTGTAAATCTCTGTGTATGACCTCTGCTTAGTCTCTTCCTCCTCTTGATCACAACATACTTTCAAAGCAAATCTCTTTAGATTCTTACCTGAGCTGGGGTCTGTCTTGACTGTGCTGCTCACTGACTTTTCATTTTCCCTGGCTTCCCATTCAGTCACTCCTTTTCTGCTGTCAGTCTCCTTTAATTACGTAGGTAACCCCGGTTCTTCATGTACACTTAAGATTCCCTCCTCTGACTCCAATCTCCTTTTTATCCTCTTTTCACAACCCACTTCTCAATCAGATTTTTAATTTCTTCCTTCTCAATCTCATTCTTAATCTGTTAGCACAAACTGACCCTCCTGTGATACAGTTTCAGTTGTGTCGGAAATTTAATTGGGTTTTTTCTTTCATTCTCCCTTGATGTTAAAATAGGCATCTTTATACAATTAGAAGTGTCTCTTGTTCTGATTTGTTTGGTTTTTTTAAGAAATGAAATGAAGAAACTTTTAAAGGAAACTCCAAGTTTGCCCTCTAATCCTGTAATATAAAGCGATTTAAATCTAGGAATTTGTAAACATACAGTTTCCTCAATACAAGACACAGGTTTGAGAATCCTTAGTGATAATAAAATGTCAGAGCATTGTTTTCTGACAAGTGCAATTTTCATGTATTGTCTGTGAAACTGGATTCCCCTAGACACCAGCAAGATTACTAACACAGCTAGATTTGACCAGATAATTAAAAAGAGCATGCTGTGATTCACCTGCCCTTTTCACATTAGCAAATAAATTTGCTATGATTCTTTTTACATGGGCTAACCTTTCCCAACTTTGGCCACAGAAAATGGGCAGAGATAACTGAGAAGTGGAATATTAGAGAGATTACTGACTTCTAGGAATAATACTAAGAAACTTTGTCAACCTATTATGATTGCAGAAACATAGTCACTTGGCTAGGAAAAGTTATTGCAGTGACAAAGGATTAATAAGATGTTAAAAAAAAAAAGGGAAATGTGGACAGGGGAAGTAAATTGATGTTTGTTCTTTAAATTCTGGAATGGGTTATTTTTGCTGTCTAACATACAGTTTCTTTAAATGTATGAGTACCACATCTGGAAAATTGTGTTCAGTTCTGAGCTCCTCACTTCAAGAAGAACAAGGAACTGCTGGAGAGAGTCCAGTACAGACTCACAAAGTTAATGAAGAGAGTGGAGCATCTCCCTGATGAGAGGCTGAGGGAGCTGGGTCTCTTGAGCTTGGAGAAAAGGTGTCTGAGGGGTGATCTCATTAATGTCTATACATATATGAAGGGTGGGTGTCAGGAGGATGGAGCCAGGCTCTGCTCAGTGTCATCTAATGATAGAACAAGGAGTAGTCCAAGAAAAACTCATGTCAAAGAAATAAGGAGCATTGGGAGGAAAAGTAGGGGGAGGTAAAAAGAAAAGGAGGAATGAAAGTGTGTTGTACGTTCTCCAAGACAGATCATCATAAACGGTAGACTCAAAGGTGACAAAGCATACAGGCTTCAGGTGGAATCACGAAGGTGTGAATAATTCCTCTATGCTCTTTGGATCCAGGAATTACTCCAAATTAATGTTGAGGTAACTGCAAGAAGAATAGCTTTTGGGTGATGATTCATTTCATTGCTTAAGCTCTACAAATTTCTCTGAAGAAACACAATGGCATTTTGTTTTATTTAAATGAGACACGTTGGCGCTGATGATGAGCACAGAGAGCCTCTGAACAAATGAGTTAGGAGGTTACAGCGTCCATATGTGTGTTGCTTCAGGGATGAATTGAAACTATTCAATGAGGCAAATGTCTAGATTTTAAATATGCAACAGATTTGAAGAGATTTGTGGAAGCTGTCTGCATTCAGGGAGGAGATTTACCGAAGGAATGAAGCTGTAATGACCCGCTACATTTTAAATCTGAGTCTGACCGCTTGTTTCGGGGGAGCGTGACTCATGTTCCAACAGTGACTGCTGAGGCACATGAGGTCACAGAATCACAGAACATTAGGGATTGGAAGGGACCTCAAAAGATCATCTAGTCCAATCCCCCTGACACAGCAGGACCACCTAGACCCAGTCGCACAGGAACATGCACAGGTTTTAAACCTCTCCACAGAAGACAACTCCACATTCATAACAAAAGAATGTAGGATACTGATGCTGTGAAGAGCACCATTGTCTTCATTAGACTGGCATCAGGATTCTATTTCAATGTTGTTCCTCTCCACAAATGAAGAACAAGAACAGAAGCCACACATTTGTAGACACTGATTTGCAAGTGAAAAATGGAGGCCACCGAAATGTCAGTGTCCCATAGGTGCATCACGCTGCACATCATTGCTGCTATTCAGAGCACAGATGTGTTTTGGTGACAGTAAGGTTCATAAAAACTGTGCAAAAGTAGAACTAACATCGTTCTTGATCATCTCTCTATAGTTTTAATAATCACTGATTCTGAGCCAGACTTTTGGCTACCAGTTAGTAAAATGAAGTCCACCCAACTCCATTCACGGCCACAGCCAGTGATGTAAGGAAATGCCATATTCAGAGCAGGGAACTTAAATAATCTCTGAGTATTTGTAGATATCAAAGACTTGTAAATTTTGAATAATGGTCACACTCCAAGGACTTTTCATCTTTTCTAACCTTTAATATCTATGAATGCTTTTTAACCCTGAATGAATTGAGAATGAAAATAAAAATGTTTATTTTAACTCTCTTTTGTTGGAAAGTCAAGTGTTCAAGACGAGGATAATAGAAGTGTTTCATGGATATTGTGAGCTACAAAGCCCACTGTTAGGTCAATTTTATGTAGTAGCCCGGAGATTTCTAGGAACCAGAAGCTGATGGTATGTCAGCTTATTTCATTGTAAAATAAAGCTGATGAGTGAGTGTCAAGACTAACTGCATTTAGGTATCAAAGGACCAGATTTACACAAGCTCCAGGAAAGCTCCTTAAAACATTGATTCTTATTAATGATAATTATGTTTTGAAATGTTAAGTATTAACTTGGCTGGGATGAAGTATGGAGATGAGGAGATCTTCAGCAACTGTTATGCTATAGCAGCATTGAACTTTCCAGAAGAGGGATGTTCCCTGTTTTAACATCTGGGGTCGACAGGCTGCTCTCTGGAGTGTGGAGCAGTATTTTGATTTTTGACAGTATGGACAGGTTTTCTTTGTCCTGGAGCACAGATATAAGGTTAGGAGCCTCAGAACAGGGTGGGAAGTTTTCCAGGTGTGGCCTCTTTTCTTTTCCCCTTCTGTTCTTTTGCCAAATGGAATTCACAGACATTACCTCAAATCACCCCAAAATTCTCTGCAGTCACATTATTCCTCTGAAGGTAGGGTGGGCTGGACTGGTTTTTTACTGCTTTTTCCTTTAGTCTCTGAGAATACTGGCAAGGATTTTGATCACAATAATGAGTAGTCCTGAACTACCTATTACTCCCTTTTGGTCTCAAGGGAGTAGTCAAAGTTTTGAAAGTAACTTTTCATTTTAATCTCTACAGGTTTCATCATTTTCTCTCCTTTCAAGTCTCTCAGTACTGACTAAAATTGGTATTTTCAAAGAAGCCTGAATCCCTCTAAAGGTTCAGCTACTCCCTTCTAACATCCTTTGAAACAATCTGCGAATCTGATTTTGTCAATAGGGAATCTTAGTTACTTCAAGGGACTTTGCAGTCTTTAGTTAACTACCTGACTATCCTTATACCGTCACCTTTTCACGCAACTTACCCAGAGGCTCTTTCTTTTCATTCCTCCATGGATTCAGCTTGGGTGTTTCACACCTCAATCCTCAGATCAACTCTACCTTTACCTTTCTCTCCCTTCTCATGTTTTCCCCTGCCTTTCTGGTGTTACCAGAAGTTTGTCAAAGTTTGGTTGATGTTATTTATAAGAACTGAAGGATTACAGATGTGGGTGTATGAAAAGGACATTTCTACAGCTAGAAGCATAACACGTAGGATTAGGCAATGAAACAGCTATAGATTTTATCCTGCAAAACTACACTTAAGATTGGTTGGGATAGTAGTTCACATTTTCACTCTAACATTAGTGATTAGTCTTCTGCAGGGTGTGTACTGTACCCCTCTCAAGCAGGACTGAAAAGATCACTGTGGGCTTCCTGGGCTTCTTGTGTCTGTTCTCACTCTGGGTGTAAGCCAGCATCGTTTGGTTTCTGTCAACAAGCTCACATGGCCAGCTCAAGGTGGCTAAACACAGGGTCTTTCTCTGAGCTGCACTGTGAGAGCTAGGATCATGTAAGAATGGTGACAAAATGGTTCAAGTTGTCACACACAAGCCCTCCCTGAACCCAGGGCTGACTTCACAACCCATAGGCTCTTACTCATGGTAAAGTATCATAGACTCATCAGGGATTGGAAGGGACCTCGAAAGATCATCTAGTCCAATCCCCTTGCCAGAGCAGGCTCACCTGACTGGAGAAGCCATGGAATCAGAATCACTCACGGTAGGAAGGAAAGTAGATTAAAATGTCTTCATTTTATCCTATTTGATTTGGCTAAGAAATGGTTGGAGTAGCATGAATTCCCATCTGATGTTTTTAAAACAGTTGAAGATTGTAATGCAGGTGAAAGGTTGAAAACCACAACTGGAAAAATACACTTCAGTGTCTAAACCAATTCCTAACTTATTTAATCCTTGTGTTCTGGCTAGGTATAGCATGATGTTCTGCTCAAACGGTGTATGGTTCCTGACCGATGGAGCAGAGGCTATTTCTTCATATTCCAGCAGTTTTTAGATCTGTTTATTCTCCAGCTCTGTGAAGAGTTGGTGTTGCTGCAGAGAGGCAACTGTACAAGTCCCAGTGGCAGAGCTCTGAAGAGAGCAAGAGTCATGCTGAGACACAGCACCAGCAGCTGCTGGAGTCCTTGGTAAGATGCCACAGCTTGGCAGCTCTTTGCTTTGGCAGTCTGGAGAAGAACTGAGCTGCAGTACCTGCAGGATGGTTGGGTAGAGCAGGCACATGGAGAGATAATGGCCAGAGTGAGAAAATCTGTCAGGCAAGGGTTCAAGATGAGGAGACATGGGCAGTTAGGTCTGCCTGCAATAGCTGGGAGTTGCTGGTCTAGTTTATGGCTTTTTACTTCAGGGAAAGATGCTGCCTTTAGAAATATCACACCAGAAAAACAGATGTATTAGCTCCAGGTAAAGCTTTTTGACTTCAACTCTTAAAATCTACTATAAACAAAGTCCTAGTTGTGTGTTTCTATTTACCCACACATTTTTCTTTGTGTCTCAGTGTCACCAAGTTTACTTTTCCCCTCATCCATATTGATGGGATACAGATATTTCCTCTACTATATTAAAACCTGCACTTACTAGACAGTTTTGTTTTTCTTTCTGCCTTCAGGCTTCTATCAGACAACACAGCAAATAAAGATGAATAAATATGATCAATAAGGAACATAACAAAGTCCTGCCTTTGGACTCTGGCATGGAAACTGAGCAATGCAAACACTGTGAAGAGGTGTTAGACAAGGGTGTTCTTGTAGGATAAGGAACTAGGATCCTAGTTCTGTCACAAATCTGTTAAAGGCAGGGCCACTAAACCAAAGGAACAGTTATTCACCTGGCTGACTCAGTTGGTGGAGCATTGGGACTCTGAATTCCTGGGGTCATGGGTTTGAGCCTCATGTAGGACGTCTTGAGACATTATGTAGGCTTACCCTGCTCCAGTGTGTGGGGTTGGACTTAGATGATCTTTCAAGGTCCCTTCCAACCTCTAACATTCTGTGATCTTCAGCAGTCTTCAACATTCTGATTCTGTGCGTTGTAGACCTTATCTGACTCAAAAATCAATTTATCCTCTGGCATTTTTATTTAATAAGTAGCAGATTATTGCTCCTATTATGAAAACTGTTTCCAAATGGTTGTTAATTGTGTGTTATTCGTTAATGTGTTCATCTTTGTCTGTACAGACAACTTGCAACTTGTGGGGCATCTATGAATATTGATTTTCGGATATTGATTACTTATTTGGTAGGTTACTCACAGTTGATATTTCTGTACTTGTGATGATGATTTACACATCTAAAAGAAGAAAAAACGATGTTTTTACCACAGGCAACAGACATAATTAACTGAACCTTAATTTGAGCTGTGTATCCTCTAGTGATAGGACAAGGGGCAATGGGTGTCAGCTGGAACATAGGAGGTTCCACATCAATATAAGAAGGAGCTTCTTCACAGTGAGGGTGATGGAGCACTGGAACAGGCTGCCCAATTTGGTTGTGGAGTCTCCTTCACTGGAGAAGTTTAAGACCCACGTAGATGTGTTCCTGTGTGAGTCGGTCTAGGTGATCCTGCTGTGGCAGGGGGATTGGACTGGATGATCTTTCGAGGTCCCTTCCAATCCCTTATGATTCTATGTAATTACATAGGTTGGGTATGTGATAGATACAGCTCGATGCTCTAAACTTCCTTCCTGTGGGGTTCAGTTGTAAGGCTACTAATAGAGTAGCTACGTGCAATTACTGGAATAGGAAATCCAGGGGGCTAACAGTATTCCCTGAATTTACCCCTGAGCAAGACTTAATTTGAATTAGGAAGAAAGACCCAGGACACACTGCACTAAACCTCAACAAGCTGGCTAAATACAGGCACTATGTGACTATGAGTATTGACTCAATGTTTCACCTGGGAGGTCACTGTTATTTTTCATCCATCACTGACAAAAGGTCAGTGCCTAGAACATCTGATATGATTGAGGTTTTGAGGTCAAAGGATGATTTCTGGTATATTCCATAGTGCAAGCAGAAACATCTTAAAATGGAGAAGAATCCTCAGACATCTTGGACAATATCTGTAGTAGTCCAATGAAGAGAGGTGTTGGGTGCATCTACTTCATTCTTTTTTTAGTTAGAAAATTCTTGCACATTTCCATTTTCTACCAATAGCTGAGGTTTGGTAACCCAGTTTCTCCTTACTGAAACTTTACAAATGGTCTGCTGCTGCTAAGAATTTGGGCTCTGTAATTCTGACTCTTCATTAGAAAGACCTTAGGTTTTATTTGTCTACTTTTAAAAATGTAATGCTTTGCTAACATTCAGCATCCTCCTCACTGTCACAGTTCACATTTAATCTACCCTCCTCTGAATGGGTCTCATCCACTCTCATTTATTTTCACAGAATCACAAGGACTTTCGGGATTGGAAGGGACCTTGAAAGATGGTCTAGTCCAATCACCCCACCACAGCAGGATCACCTAAATCCAGTCACAAAGGAACATGTCCAGGTGGGTTTTAAACATCTCCAGAGAAGGAGACTCCACCATCTCCGTGGGCAGCCCATTCCAGTGCTCTGTCACCCTTATTGTGAAGAAGTTCCTTTCATTGCGTGCTCATAGCAAGAAAGTCCTTTGATAGATGATCATCAGAACTGACATAGGAAAGTGGTATGAATGATCACTATGGGGATATATGATGTGACTCTTGGGTTTTACCACTTCAAAACTGAAATACTAATTGCCATAGAATGTGAGTGACAAGTGTTTTTCAGAACTCCCTTTATAATGCTCACTCAGTGATAAGTGAACACTTTTAAAGAGGAAGAGCTCATCAGATGAGTATATCAAGTACTGCAGAATGTGTTATTCAAGCTAGACAGCTGGGTGGAGAGCCTAGCAGCTGAATCAGAAATTGTAGTCTCTTCCAAACCTCCATCCAGAAAAGCCTTTCTGTTACAGAAATTCTAGTGCACATGCTCTGTCAGTCTCCCAGTCCACAGCAAAACACCTCTAAAGGACTTTCTGTACCAGAGATTATACCTCTGAGTATTACACCTTAATAGATTTTTCTTCTATAAAGTTTTCCCACTGCATTGTAAACTCCACATTGTAAAGGTTTCTCATCCATGTTCTACAGAGTAGCTGTGAGCTGCAAAGCATTCCTCTTTTGTTTGGTGGGCTGATTTTAGCTAGGCTACATGGACGTTCCTAGTCCTCATTGGACTAGGTCTCCTTTTTTGTCCTCATATCCATATGACTTCATGGGTTGGGGTTTTTTATCCCTTTTTAGATGCTTCTTTTCCCAAGCTGAGTATCTCTGCAATATTAATCTGGTTCTTTTCTGCATTAGTGTGATAGTGAGACCCACAATGAACACTCAGGAGCTGTTTTTCATGTGCATCACCGTGCAGTTATCAACATTGTTATCTACCTTCTCATTATCAGTTTACTTCTTTTACAGCTCAGTTGCCCTCACTTTTATTTCCTTAACTAACAATCAACAGCAAATTTTGTTTCCTCCTCTCTTTTCATAATCATCTCTTTCAGATTTATGAAAGTCTGAAACAGCCCTGAAAATACATAAATCCAGTGTGATTCCACTTTATATATTAGCTCAATGAATTTAAGCCCTAAAGCTGTATTAAACTATTGATATATTTGTTGACTTTTCCCCCTTCTTGGTGTGACACAGGTGCTGAATTCTATTTAGGTGGTTGTGTATATTTTTTTTTTACCAGTTTTTTAACAAACTTTGGCTGATAGGATGAGTGAAGGATATAATTTAACAGACTTCCTTGAACCATGTGAGGTTTTTTTGGTGAGACAGTAAATTTCACAGGAACAGTCGCAGCTTTGTGATTGTCTAGAGATTTTATTCAGGTGATACAATGAGACTTAGAATTAGATAGCGTTAGCATTTATTATGTGTTCAGCTTTTGTATTGTATGGTTGTGGTCAATGTTCACATGAGGAGCTTGATCTTAAAGTTGACATGAAACCATTAGAAACACTTGAAGGATCTTGATTTCAGAAGCATAGTGATACTTTAAAGAAGATTCTGTCTCCTGATCTAGAGTTCTTAATTAGCTAGATGTAATTCAGAAATCTATTGAGACAATTTAAATTTTAGATTCAATTGCAAAATTGTCTCTACAAATTATTACCTCACGGGATGCATTTATACACATTTTTGGTGACAAACATTGTAGGATGTGGCAACTGTAAGAATATGAATAGAGCTTACTTACCTCTTGACTGGTATGTCTGAGTAAGCAATTTTGGAAACTCTAAGATAAACAACGAAAGACACTAGGAAGGATCCAATGAAAACCCTACAAAATTTTGGAAAAGAAGTTAAATATTGCAGGTATGTAAAAGGATGAGGTTGCCCAAGCTAGTAAGAAAAGTAGCTGAGAAAGTGGGTAAAGAGGAAAAAGCTCTTCTGTCACACAAGAGGATCTTGACTTCAGCCCAAAGGTCACTCCAGCAGAGCTATTAAGTGCTTTGGAAGAGTCTTGAATAACCCTTGATTAATAAATGTGTGTCCATGAGTGTGTGAGAGGGGTTTCTGTGTTATACAAGATCTATTCTGAAAGAGGCAGCCTTAGGCTGTCATTAGAGCCAAGCAGACTGCACTGTACCGGCTCTGGAAGGAGTCAGAGACTAGGGCTACAGAGTGCAACTGAGTGGCCAAGGGAAGAAGTGCTGCAGGATGGTAAGATGCAAGTCTTAAAATATATGGGATTCTGAAAAACTGGCAAGTGCCTAAACATGTAGATCTTGAACACATCTGTGATGAAAGATGATCTCAAAAGTCATTTTTAGAAGCGCTTAGTTTGGCTCTTTTCCCCATAGACAAGAGTATGGGATGTGGCACACCATGATGGGTTTAGCCAGTGTGCGTAACAGCTCAGCTCCAAGGCTGCATTTCTGGATGGCAGATCTTTCATTCCCATGGTTTCTTTTCTCCTCCATACATCTGGGCTTCAATGCAGCAATGCACCAGATTAGAGTGTTACCTTGTAGTTTGAATCACAAAGCTGTTTAAAACTGAGATGGATTTGAATCTGTCGGGTTGTCAGGCCATTGCAGTAACTCCCTTGTATGGCTTTTCTGCTTCCAAGTAGAACATGTCAGATAATACCTGAAAATGAATTTTTAAGGTGGTCATGATCTTATCTGACCAACGGAAATAAACACATCATGCGAATGCTCTAAGGATGGTGGATTCAATGACTTTTAACATGTATTTGTTTTAAATGTGCTGTCACACCAGGGGAAATTGAGACTGCATTTACTGAGGAAAAACAAAAAGGGAGTCTGAAGATTCAAGGTTATTTTTTGTTTTATTGTGCTTGAGCAAAATTAATGTTGTTTGTTGTGATATGTCATGAAATGATTAGACTTAAAACTCCATTAATATTCTTAGTGCTTATGTGTGTTGCCTCTTGCCCTGGCCTTATTCTTTATGCCATTTGCTTCAAAATAGAATTATTTTTAAATAATCACTACGTGACAACTATTTCAAAATCACTGAGCTGACACATATTGGATTTGCAGTGATTTTTTTAGGCTCTTGTTAAGCTGTTTGAATGTGTTCCACGTGATTCATGGAACAAAAATGTTTCTACTCAGTTCTATGTAGACAAAACTGAATACACAGAATATTTTCTAAACTACTAAAAATTTTGTAGTAGTTAAACCTAACATCAGTAGAACACGCAGTTATTTACAGTCCCAGATCACAAGAACTTTCTAACATTGTCATAAACTCAAGAGAATTAAGTCCTAAGGAATTTCAATGGGAGTCATACCTATCTACTGCACCAGAAGAAACAGCATCTGTTTGGCTGAGACTTGGCTTGAAGTCATAAATATTAGAGAAATTAAGAATTGTCTCATCACTGGAGCCTTGTTTTTATAGCTGGTCACATTCCCTGTTAGAAGTTTGTGTGCAGTTTGGATTGGCCATCGGTTTCTAAACACCCTTTCTTCACATGTCTTTTTCTACTGGACTGAACAGCTTTTTTGTATCTGTTAATTTGAGCACCCGGTGTCTGAAGTATTTATATACTGCTGTCACTGCACTGCTTAATATCTTTTTTGATAAGCTAAGTGGTTTTAGCTGTAGGTGTCTTTTGCAGAACTTCATTTCCCTAACCCTCAGGCAGTATTTGTGACTCTCTTCTGTCTTTGAGTTTTTCCATCTCTTATTTAGCCCAGATTTAAAAAAAAAGAAAACTTCATATATTATTCTGACATCTCTCATTAATATCATGTGCATTTAACCACTCTCATCTCTTTTATGCAGTGTAGATCATGTCATCACTTCTTGCAGCAGGCTTCTTGTCTAATTGTTCGCATGCTCTATATGTGCTCTTTGTAGGGTCCCAGCTTAATTCCACCAGTTGTGAACAGTGTCCTCAGTACATCCATGGCTGTTTTGCAAAGCTAAATTCATTTGGTTTGAAGACTTCGATGCAGATTGCAGTTTTCTGCTATTCCACTTGTTTTCTCTTTGGTGGGTTGTGTGATGCATTTATCTGATGCTGGTTTAGGTGCATCTGATCAAAATTATAACTAAAACTGGTAGAAAACCCAGTATATTTGAAAGAGATGCTTTTTCAGATACTAAAAATTAAATCAACTACATTTGCAAATCCCTTTCTGTTATTTTTAAGGTCCAAGAATTACATTATCATAGCTTTGAATTACAAATTTAAAGGAAATCTAAGGGTTTCCACATGAACCTTATGGTTCCCACATGAATCTCCAAGTTTTTCCGGAGAACACAGCAGCACAACCAGACTAACACACTGGAAAAAAAAAGTTGAAAGGTACCATCAGTTTTGTGCATTCCTTGTATTCTTTTAACTAGCTCTTGGTAAACGTAACAATAAAATCAGAAATGTCTTTTTCCAGTTTTGCTCCTCTATTTTGCTGTTCATTCCTTAGTGGGTAACAGTAGCAAAAGAAAGTGAATATTAGTGCATAAGTGGATCAGTTTTACTTCACATGTGAGGAAATGATCATTTATTACTTGGTCTAGGTGATCCTGCTCTGGACTAGATGATCTTTTGAGGTCCCTTCCAATCCCTAACGTTCCGTGATTCTCTAATACAACCATCATGGCTGCAGTGTTTATTTCAAACCTTAAATCTTGTGTAATGTCTTTAAAGCTTTTAGTTTTGAGAGAAACAATAGAAGATAGATGTCCAAAATGATGCCTAACTTTAGCCAGTTGGATGAGCTGTGTCTGAAGCCATGGTGAATAAATGTGAAGGGACTCCTTGCTCTGTGTAATGTGTTGGTCCAAAGAACCTGTTCTACTTTATTCCTCTTCCATTTGTCTCTGTATGCTCTATTTTAACACTACTTTTATCAAAATATCTCCATATGTTTTACAGAATGGTTTTACTTTGCCTCATATTTAGTCCTTTTTAACAATAAGGAACTATTAGAGGTGAGAGATGTTTCCTAAATCACTGCATCTGTTGTGGACGGTAGCAACTTCGTCCGTACACTTGTTGAATTCCCATTGGGATGCTATGGATGCCCTGTCTGTTTCAACTTTCATATCCCACAAAAATATACCTTCCTTAATCCAGCTGGCTGCACCTCTTCTTTGTATGAGAGTTATTTCAGGAGACGTTTTGGTGTGTGATTTAGTGGGCTTTTGTCATGTGCATCCATGACAAAACACATCAGAGAGAAGTTATCAGCAACTGCATTATCTACCAGAGTCTTTGAGTAGCCAAGTAAAATGATCTGGGCCTGACTTTACAAACAGTGACAATACAGGAGGGGTTTACTAGAATTATTGAGCAGAGCATCTCTTAGTTCATGATAAAGGCAGATACTTCACAAGGCCAGATAAGGTTTTCCTCCCAAAATGCATAGAACAAACCACTAAACAGAAAGCTTCTCTTTCTAATGATCCATTTGCCTAGTTGTCATCTTTGTGGTAAAAAGCAATAATGTCTTCTTTCTGTTCCTTGCAATGAGATGAAATGGATAATTGAAAGCCCATGATCTCTGCAGGAGCTGGGGACCCACATGAGACATGGAGTAGTGTTGAGCAATTATAAGACTTCAGCTCAGTAGAGCAGGAGACTACAAATAACTTGCGTAGTAAGACGGAGTGCTCGCACTCTACTCAGACTCTGTTGTCTAAGGGAACAAGATTAATCCAAGTAGAAGCCCTGCTGAGAGGAGTCTGTTCCTCAGCAAAGAACTGCCATTATCTGCCACAAGAAGCGACAGCAGAACACAAGGTTAATGTTTCTGTGTCTTAGCTGCAGAAGGACCATCATATCTACTGTTTGAATTCTGAGTCTGGTTTTCTTTAAGTTGAACTGTTGACACCACATATACGGCAACGTAGGTTGCCAAACACATGCTTTTTGTTTTTTACTGATCAGTCAAAACTATTTCTAGCTGTTTCCTTAGCTTCTCCTGCTTTGTAGAGTGACTACAGTTCCCACGTTGAATTCCTGGTGATAAACGTGATAAGACTTTTACAGGCAGATAACCAGCAAACTGCATTTTTGGGTGATGCTTAAGGAGAAGTTTTATTTTATGAAAGGTCTTTACACAGTAACATCAGTGGTATTTTTATCTTCAAAATAATGTATTTTAAATGTTGAATAAATTTTTGTCGATGTTAAGATGGGGGACTTCTGGATGGGTCTTAACCAACTTCATGCCGATAGAGTCAAAAGAAAAGTGAAGATGATATTTTAGTTGTACTGAAATGGGATTGGTGACCAATACACTTCTAAAAACCCAGCCACACGTTGTTAAGCTGAATGGACAGTTTTATTTTCTAATTTTTAATCCACATACATAATGCTGTATTTTTATTGCCCTGAAAAGATGAGGATAGTTTATAGGTCAAATTTTGCCAAATAAGAAGCAGATATTTTGAAGTTTCCTTTACAACATCAGGTTTATCCTTCTGCTGTGTTTTAATGACATTGAGTTTCTTGATGCACTTAATGCAAGTCCACGGTGATGCCTCTGCCTTTAAACAGCAATCTGTTCTCTTCCAGGTTCATCTTCAAGTATAGAATCCCACATGTCTACCTTGTCACAGTGATAAAATGCAAAGTATGTACAAATTACATTAGACCTGAGCATAAAACAATTCTATTGCCTTCTATAAAACCAGCTGTTGGGTAATATTTCTTGTGGGGTGACAACCTAATGTAATTAGGGGACACATTTCTTTTGGAAAAAAAGTCGAGAAAGAACTTAGGAACAGACCAAGGAAGAACTTTTGGTAGATGTGGTAGGCACTACTAGTCAATTCTTAAGCACACAATGTTTCTCAAAGTAGTCACTATTTAAAGAATTGATTGGTGTAGATTTGTGCAGTAAGACACCTTAGAAATAAAACTTTTATAAATAAATGCTTGATGTCATCCTTTGTATGAGGATTCCCCTCCTGCACTTTAACCTTTTGCTGCCTTCTGCGAGACACTGATGGTAGGCATTGTCTTAACTATATATTTATGTGAATAAATATATTACTCATATATTTACATATTTACATGAATAAATCATAGAATCATTAAGGATTAGAAGGGACCTCAAAAGATCATCCAGTCCAATCCCCCTGCCACAGCAGGATCACCTAGACCAAGTTGCACGGGAACTATATTTATCTCACTAATATATTTATATGACTAATATATTTATATGAATAATCACCCTACCTAGAACATGTCTTCACTCACTCACTTACATACCTGCAACTCAAGAATATATTTTACATCAAGACCATCCTTGTGTGTCTCAGCCATACACACAGTTGAGCTTTTTCTGCATAGAATTTAATAAGTAATAGTGAAATTAAAGTAATTGGATAGATGATGTGAGGATTTAGAGATGCTTACTTTGAGTATCAGTCAAATTAGTGCCTGGGTTTCTGCCTGTGGTTATCCTAAGTTTATTTTAGCTTTTTTTCTTCTTCTACATGTTATTCACTTGGAAGCTGGAGCATGAAGGTGTCACATTCTATATAAACAAGAGACCCTAGGATGAATGTTTATTGAAACTATTCATTATTATAAAAGCAGTACTTTTCCACGATGGGGGATACTATGAAAAATCTGCCAGTACTCGGTAAAGTTTAATCTAGAAGCCAAAATGCAACTCAGTTGGTGTTTCCCATTTGAGGATTTTTAAATGCCTTTCCCTTGGTATTGTGCTGGAAGCTATAATATCTAAGGTGATGAAGTCCCAGGAAGTTCCCTATCTTAAGTATGTTCTTAATTGCTGTAGATTATAAGTGTCTATTTAAAAAAAAGATGCTAAATTATTTAAATACAATTCCAAATTTGTTTTTAAACACTCATAAATTCCCCCCCAAAATCATGTGCTGCAATATTTCAGTACATTCATTTTCCAGTTGCTTGTAGAAGATGACCCATGGTTCAGGTCACGAAAGCAGCAGTTTCCAAGAGTTTTGCAGCAGGAGAATGACAACCTAACTTAGCAACAGGTGAGACCTTTAAGCAATGCCTCTCTTCTTCTCTGCTTACGTTGGGACTTGATTGAACACTGACTTAAAATGAATTATTCAATCACTGAACAAAAGTTACTGTTGTCTGTTTAATAATCCAGTCCAATAGTATTCAGCCAGGTATAAAATGAGTCAATCAGCAAAATATTTATCAATCTATTCAACCATAGTGTTTTTATTCCAATTTTAAGTAGAAGGCAATAACTTTTCTCTATTGGTGTGCAGATGAAAAGAGCTTTCAGAGCAACATTTCTAAGAGAAGGTTTGTATCTCCTTGACAATTGAGCGGTTCCTTTCAACCTTAAAATTGCTCAGGGTACTAATATTTTTTGCTTCCAATGCAATCAGTTTGAATGAAAATAATTTACTAAAGCAGAACTCTAGGTGAAATGTGTTAACCTGCAGTAATCCATGGAGTTGGTACAAATATGATAGAGTCTTCTTCTCTGGAGACATTTAAAACCCACCTGGACGTGTTCCTGTGTGACTTGGTCTAGGTGATCCTGTGGTGGCAGGGGGATTGGACTGGATGATCTTTCGAGGTCCCTTCTGGTCTCTAATGTTCTTTGATTCTGTGATTTGTTTCCTATACTAACATCAACAGCTATCCATGAGAGCCAGGAGAACCTTCATGCCTATAGATTAGCTGAAAACCCCAACGTCTTGGCATTGCTGCAGCAAGACCTAGGTTTTCTTTAGTCAGTTGTCTGCAGCTGGAACTTGATCAGACTTTGGTTAACTGTCCCACACACAAGTACCAGGTTCCTGTGCGTCTCCTTCATGAGCATGAGCTCAGTGCTTCTGCTTGTGTACTTATTCATGAAGACAAGGGCATTTGATCTGATGACAGCATTAAGCCTCTGTGACCTTTGGGACCTACTGCAGATATTTATACACTAGCTCTCCTGCAGCTGAGAAACATCTTGTTTCACTTGTGCACAATGCAGCCTTAAAACCTGTCTTTTGCAAACAATGCAAGATAATAAATATTCATGTGTCTATGAAAAGAAATGTTTCTGACCAATAAGGCCAGAAGGAACTGTGAACTGCTTTATCTTCTCTCTGTGTGCTTCATTGATGTTCTCATAAAGTGAGAATACTTTGTTCCTACTTGACTTTAAGAGTTTCATAGACACTGGTGATACGGTCCATGTACCAGACCCATCTCTCTACTCAAAAATTACTAATACCAGAGTCATAGTTTGTGTTTTCTTTGCATGAAGGTCCATTAGCTGCCCACTCAAGGGAAGCACGCTGAAGATCCCACTTAGCCTCATTTATTCACAGTGAGATATGGGGGTGGGTAAACTGGGCTGGATTGAGCACCAGTTCCTTCAGGTAGAGATATCGTAGCCAAAGAGTCATAGAAAAGACTAGCTTAGGTATTGTGGCCAAAAAGTCATAGAAAGGACTAGCTTACACTCAGCCCTACAATAGAGGCACCAGGGCAGGACATGGATGCTAATTATAGTTCCAGAGAAGCTTTAATTATCCAGTTTAAGGTTGCTGAGGGAACTTCAGCAGTTCTCTCCTCAGTTGTTGTCTAGCCCAAGTAAACAGGCTTGCAAACAGAACATAACAGTTTGTGGGACTGGCACCTGTTTATCTGCTAGTCACCAGCTCTGCTCATGCACTTTTCAAAAGCCTTCTCTGACCAGTGCTGGCATATGGAGCAGCTCAGGAATGAATCATGAAGAAAACATATGGCTTCAGTGTTTGTGGCATTAAGATTCTGACTGAAGCAGAAGGTGGCCTGTGTAGGCCTGCAGCAGTGATTCACAGGTAGTCACCCCTGTGTTTTCCTGAGAGTGAAATTTTGTTCCATCGAATGTCTGATTTGCAAGCTCACCACTGCTGTTATGTGTGTTTTAAAGCTCATGACAAGATTGCTTGGACAAAGGCAGGGTGACTTGGTGATTGAGGTGCAGGATTGCTTGTTAAGCTGATGGCACTTCAAACCACACGATCAAACCTCTCCTCGTTCCAGAGGCAGAGCTACCACAGCAAGAGTACACACTTGTGGACCTTCCCTGGGCTGTATTGTGACTACTGAAGCCATGCCTCCTCTGGCTGCTCAGCTCTCTCAAAAAGGGCTGCTTAATATCCAGCATTTAAAAAAAAAAGGTTATGCTAAAAATATGGCTGAAGACATGGAAATCTGACAAGTTAGACAAATGACAACCCTTGTAATTAAGGCCAGTGCACTTTTTACGCAGCGGTCCACGAAGGCTGCTTGATCCTGCTGTGGTAGAAGTTGCTGAAAGAAGGAAACGGCAGTGATGACTACACTGCGCTCGCAGCTCCTCCCGTGTCCTCGCTGCTTCCTTGCTGCTGTGGGGATAAAATTGCAGGCCCTGCGAGAGAGGTTTTCAAGTAGCTCTGAACTTGAATTGCTGTTTCTGCAGCAGACTAAGCAACTTTGGACAAGGCAGCTACTGGTGTTGGGCGTTTTTGCAGCGCTGATGCATAAATGCAAAAGCTGTTTCCTTTCTCCTTGGAGGAAAATCACAGCTGACTGTGACAAACCGGTGCAGTGGATGTGTTGTCGTGGAGTCATCTGATAATACAATCAAAGTACGTGGCTAATTCTTAGCTAGAAATGTTATTACATGTGCTTTATATCGTTGTGTGTGCATGCGTGCACGTAAGGTATATGGAGTATGTATATACGCACCTAATACGTGTGTACGTAGGTGCTGAGTTTCTATGCACTACTCATCACTCAGTCATGCGTGCATGCTTGTTATAAATGCTGTGAAGATATGTGATAATCACAGCCAGGAGAGTAGCCCTGAGGAGAGGGACTTGGGGGTGTTGTGGACAAAAGCTGTAGGTCGTCCGGGAAAGAAAGTTATTCTATTTAATGTGAGTGAATAATGAAACAGCAGAGGGCTCAGAAACAACTTTCTAGCTGTAGTTCTCCAAGATACTCTTACCAGTTTTTTCTGTTCCAACTTCTAGCTCCCTTCTAGTTTTCCAATATAGCTCTTCAGAAATTAATGACTGTCCTCTCTGCTTTTGCCTCCCTCGCATATATATCTCAAACACCTTGAAGCAGCTCTATGCCTGCTGTCCTAGCAAGGGATACCTGCTCTGTTAGGCAAGAGAGCCACTTTCTGCTCTGCTATCTTAGCCTAACACCTTGAACACAGCTATGCCAGACAATGGATGTTGCCATTAATTCCTACTTTCGCATATAGTTGGTTATAAACTGAATCAAATCGTAAGTCACTGAGTTGCTAGTCAAAGTGTGTGCTAGGTGCATCTATAAAATAGAAATAGGCTAAGGAACATACTGATTCTATGATTCTATGAATACACATTAGTTTTGGACACAGATATGCTATATAGCATGAGCAGGCTCAGTGTACAAGTGCTTTGCACTATTCTAACGCTTCTAGTAGCGTTTCGTAACAGTCAAGCATAAACCTATAAATAATAGTCTTAACTGCAAAGGGACAGATGGAAATTTGTAGTAAAACTTCACAAATGAGGTGCCAGAACATATATGCAAGTCATAAACCAAGAATGTAGATCAGGCATGCAAAAGTAACCAAAATAATTTTGCAGAGCATGGTGGAATCAAAACAATCCATGTCCTTGATGAAACCAAAAAACCCCTAGAGGTTTGGTTATATCAAGAGCATAGGAGTTGCTCTTTTTCTTCTGAAAAGAGAATAAAAAATAGCAATCATTGGTAAAGAAAGGATGAAGAAAAGCTATAGCCTTCATCATCCCTTCTCAAAGACATCCTGAACTTGGACAGAGGCCATACGTGACCATAGATATAGTCAAGCCTTAGGATAAGCTGTTCATAACTGTTTGAGCCAGGCTCTTCTCCGTGTCACCTAATGGTAGGAAAAGGGACAATGGGTGTGAGCTGGAACATAGGAGGTTCCACGTCAATATTGGAAAGAACTTCTTCACACTGAGGGTGACAGAGCACTGGAACAGGCTGCCTGGGGGATTGTGGAGTCTCCTTCTCTGGAGATGTTTAGAACCCTCCTGGATATGTTCCTGTGTGACTTGATCTAGATGATCCTGCTGTGGTGGGAGGGATTGCACTAGATGATCTTTCCAGGTCCCTTTCATTCTCTAATGTTCTGTGACTCTGTGAATATCAACATAGAAATAATTGATTACTAAGAATAAACAATTAGGAATGCATATTGTTAATGATTGTCTATCTAGTAGTTTGCTATTTCCAAGTTTGAAACTAGCCAAAATTGTCAGATTTTGCTATCTAAACCCTCCTGCCAAAGTGATCTTTAATTCTCTTAACGGAGAGGTATATACTGACTTACATTTGTGTGTACAATCAAATTTCAACGAGTTCAAGATAACTGTGATTATGACTCATGATCATAAACATTGCTAAGAAACAGGCTGCATAAAGTTGAGCTCAAGAGTGTTACCCCGTTAGTAACGTAGCTCTTGCTTAACTAGGAATGCAGGGAAGGCACATGTAGGTCTGCTTGTGTGGGACTGCACAGATACACTGCAGGAAGGGTGCATTTTCTGAGGCAGTATGCTTCCCATAAATATGAGGAAGAACTTCTTCCCAGTGAGTGTGACAGAGCACTGGAAGGGGCTGCCCAGGCAGGTTGTGGAGTCTCCTTCTCTGGAGATGTTTAAAACCCGCCTGGACATGTTCCTGTGTGACTTGGTCTAGGTGATCCTGCTGTTGTAGGGGGATTGGACTAGATGGTCTTTCAAGGTCCCTTCCAATCCGTAATGGTTCTATAACTTAAATATTCTTCTTTATCATCAGAAAACTTTCCTGTGATTAAATTTGTTTTTGTTTTTGTACATTTTATGATGTAGAAACAAGATGAATACGAGCTGTTAGAGACTTTTTCTAAAAAGAGCTGTTTCTTACATCTTTATATGCTAATTCACTGAAATTTTAAAGTATTAGTCAAGTATAGCATAATAAGAAAATATTAACTGATAGTGTCTAGGGAAATGCAGCCCAGCTTCTCTGGTCTGAAGGTTTCTCTGCAAATAAGTGGGGCAAGATTTTGGCTGAGTTTGTTTGCAGGAAAGAAAAGACAACAATACAAACCTTATACTGCACTAATTTTATAAAGGAATCTTGTGTCTCATCAAGTTTCCTCACTCCAGAAATGGCAGATCAAAAAACCCATCACTAAAAAGGTCAAAGATGTCTCTCTGAGTTTTGAGTCGCTGAAGCTGTGTCTGTGCTTTTTCCCTTGATGGAGGCTGAAGACAGGACGTTGAGAGAGGTGAGTCTTTGTTCTGACTCTTCTGACAGATAGAACCTCCTGGCTTTTTATAACTAGTCTTGTATTTCTGTGTTGTTCAGCCTTCTAATACAGAAACATTCGTTATGTGGGGCAGTTTGATTCATTATGAACACTCACTTGAAAAATTGAGGCCATTCCTCTACAATTGTTTGTAAACTCGTAAAATCAGTCATCCCAAAGGAGTAGTAAAACTAAAAGAAATAAATGGAGGCTGTTGTATGACTTGAAACATGTTCTGATGGTCTGAACTGATGCATTTGTGCAATTAATGAAAATTTATGGCATCTGAGCCAGACTAATCATAAAAAGTCACTACCTAGCCTAACAACAATAAAATAATGGATGAGGGTATAAAACGGGGAGTGTGCTAAACATCGTGGATTAGTTCTCAGTTTGATTGTAAAAAAGCCTCTCTGAACCATTCATTAAATGTTAAATCTGTTTATAAGATGATTTTAAAGAACTAGTTTAAATAGTATTTTTATGGAACATTTTCACACGGCAGTCTGTTTTGTTGCATGCTATGTTGATTTTCACATTCGAGACAGAAACAGCAACAGAACCATAAGGAGCAGTAAACAATTAAAATTAAGTAATCCAAGGGAACGGAGCCAGACATCAAGAACTGTCTATACAGATGCCACTTGTATGAATGCATGGTCACGTTGTTCATCACTAAATGAGCACTTTAATGTGCAAAGCTGTAAACAAAGTACCTGGTGGTGCTGCTGTCCAGCTCTTTGCTACAGTTAGAAGAGAGTGGCAGAGACATGCATTGCACAAAACTTTTAACTACTTGACTTCTTCACATTTAAATTAATTTTGCATTTTTTTTCAATTTAAGATTGGACCGGATCGTCATCTGAGACGTGATGCTTTCTCTCAGATCATTTCAAATAGTGATAAGTACATAATTGTAGAATCACTGTGGTTGGAAAAGGTCCCTGGGATCATCAAGTCCAACCATCAACCCTACCTTACAAGTTCACCCCTAAACCAGATCACTCAACATCTCATCCAAATGATCTTTAAACACACCCAGGGATGGCGACTCAACCACCTCCCTGGGAAGCCCATTCCAGTGCCAATCCAATGTTTTCTGTCCACACTGAAGGTAACTGGCATATTCTACAAGACAATACTGTGGCTAAACAGAGGTCTTCCTATTAATGTTTAGTAATATTGCTTTAATAGGGCTTGGGGAATTATATTAAGATCTGGCAATGTTCAGCTTCCTCCAGAACACACTTGGGGACTTGGTGTGATAATGGACTGTGTGTTATAATGGACTGCTGTTGTGATTGCACATATTCTTCACTCAGTAGTAGTAGTAGTAGTGAAATTTGTTTTCTGATTGATTTTTGTGACATGGTTGACTGACCATTTCCCGTGGAATTGTGTAAAGCAAGTCTGGCCAATGTGGACTTGAAAAGATACTGGCTGTGGATCTCTTTATTGTCTCCTGTATTCTGTGCTCAGATTATTTTTTCCTGTGTATATTTCAAGGAAAATCCATTAGCCCTGCAAATTACTCTGGTTCCACGGTGATGAATGCCAGGCTTTAAACATATTAGCCTTGCACAGATAAAAGGTGAATGAAAAGTCTACTATTGACTCTTCATATCCTGTTATAATTTATTAGCTCAGCGTACAAATGCTAAAATCCTCTGGAATTAAAATCTTAATCGTCATTTCTACTTAGTAGCACAAACAGACTATTAATTTATATAGGTGGCTGTACACCTCGAGGCCATAAATGGAGATCAATAATAAAGAGCTAATCTCTTCTTTCGGTTTTTAGCCTCTAAATACAAATGTTAGAGGAGTAGAATTCTGACAGATATACCACTGTCTTCTCCTAGTCTGCCTTAGAAGAGCATAACTCCACTGGGATCTAGAAGTGAAGTTTCTCCCACATAATTTTTCATGTTCTTTGAACCAAACAACAATGGTGGTTGAGTCACCATCCCTGGATGAGTTTAAAAGATGCTTAGATGTAGTGTTGGGGGATATGGCTTAGGGGTGAACTTGTAGAGTAGGATTGATGGTTGGACTTGATCCCAAGGGTCTTTTCCAACTTAAATGATTCTATGATTCTGATGTTTTCAGCTCTCCAGTCTCCTCAAATTTCAGGACAAGTGACATGTGCATTGTGGCACATACCTAGATGTTCTCATTCTGACTTCTGAATCTTTCACTCTGAAGTTGGATCCTCTCCAGTGCAAAGTCTATACATTGAAGACTGAAGGCTACTGTCAAATCAGATTCAATCAACCCTCTTGTGCTGTCACGGGCTGGGTTGTTATCTAATTTCTTTTCTTATTCTGTTCCTTCACGGCATCATGACAGGACCTGCTTTTGGAGCCACTCTGTTTCCTGCTGTCAGGGCCCTGATGGTGCCACCTGCTTTGCATCAGGCACCCAGCTGCTTGTGATGGAGTTTTGTTCTGAGGCTGTGGAACCATTGAACTAGGTGAGAGAGAACAGGGAGCAGCCTTCTGGAGCACCTCTGTTTCAATCGTGGGCTGCATTCATGCCTGCTCCTGAACCTCCTAAAGACCATCTCCATCTGCTTGGCCTTTATTGTTTGAATGCTGTGGGACTGCACCCATGTCAGTAAGGATGCTGTCCCTCGGCTCTACAACCCCTGCACATCTGCTGCAGTTGCTGCTTCCTGACATCTCCTACTTGAGACTGTTTCAACGTGTATTTTATGAAAGTTGAGCTGCATTAAATGCAAGCGATGTTTGTTATTAGCAAGAGGGGAGTTTTCCCCTTTAAATTTCCTGTAAACTTTCCCAGATGAGTTGTTTTGGGATGAACAGTACTTGCTGAACAGCAGTGCTGGGCTTCCATTGATCCCATGCAATGTGCTGCTGCCTGCTGCAAAAGCCTTTTTGGGAACTTTTGTCCACCTTACCCACAGTAGATTCCAGTTCTTGAACTTCTGGCCTTTCACATGTCATGCTGTTATTGGAGCTGTCTTTGAAGATGGTTCAAAGCTGTTCTTGGAAGAAAACATGCCCATGCACAATAAATGCTTTAGTCAGTCCCGCATGTGGATTACAAGCACAAGGCATGCAGCTTCCAAACGCTTCTGGAGGCTCCTCAAGACCTAGTCATTTATTGGAGTCATTCATCTGTCAGACACTGGGCAAGTAAGGCTTGGACAGCTGACCCTGTGGGATGACATGGCTCAGTTGTCTGCAAGCAGACAGTGAGAATTTTAAAAGGATTGGATAGAGAATTGTGGATGGAGTAGACACATGAAATCTTTGGTTTCCTTCTCTGACACCACCAGACAAGTGTTGAGATCAGAGCCATCCAAGGTGTCAAAGCTGCCAGTCCTTGAGGCAGAGCTAGATTATTCCTCAAACATCTTCCAGCACTGGACAGTGCTGCATCTTGTGAGAGACCTGTGTGTAGCTCAGCTGATTTCCCAGCTAGACACCTTGTCCTACACAGCCAGCCTTGCACAGACAAGCTGCAACCAACACCATACATAAGCATTTGATGTTGGCCATCCTTCAATTGAATATTTTGTTGTGTATGGATAACACAATAAAGCTTCTAAACAAAGTTACTGCTGCATTAGAAGTCTACAAGTGTCTGTGAACTTTTGTGTCTGGAAATCTAATTTTTCACTTGTTCTTAGATTGATCGTTTTGTTCACTTGGTGAAATTCCATTATGTGTTTTGCTTTACAGTTGCAGCTGGAGATGGTGAGCCTTATTTTTTTTACCACACAGACTGTTTGGTGGTGAGAGAAATAAATATCTTTCCAACAGTAAGATTTGTGTGATTGAGTGGGGAGAAGCAGGCTACTGTAATTGCTGTCCTGTACTGGCTGTAGCATTAAATAGCAGCAAGTGCTTTCCTTTCTTTTTACTTTATTGCATAGATGAGATTCATTGATCTGCTTTCTCTCCTCATTTGCCACTTGCTCATATTATATCCCCTTCTATTTGCGTTCTTTGTGGAGAGTTCAATTTTACTTTGTGTTCAGAGGTACTTTGTCACGACTTCTAAAGTTTGACTTCTAAAGTTTAGCGTGGTGGCCATGCAGGTTCTGGCTGCTATTGTGTTCTGTGGAGAAGCCCTTTTCTCAGTTTTCCCTTTGTGTCTACTGTCAAGTTTTGTTCGGTATTGAGGATTGCTTAAGGAAATGGCATCAATTTATCTCAGATGTGTCTGGTGATAGGGGAAGCTTCTGGGGGTTTACAGGGATAAATTGGACCGCTCTTATCTTGTAGACTGCAGCAGTCTGGTGCCCCCACCACAGCCCATACTGTCTGATCCTTGGATGAGCTTAGATGCTTAGATGTAGAGTTGGGAGATATGGCTCAGGGGTGAGCTTGTAGACTAGGATTGATGGTTGGACTCAATGATCTCACGGGCCTTTTCCAACCTGGATGATTCTAAGACTCTAACAGGTCCTCTTGAAAGGAGGAGTATTCTGAACAAAATAGTCATTCGCTAAACCTAGAGACAGGCTTGGAGAGAGCAAGTTTTGCTTTGGGATTAGACAATATGTGCTCCTGTCATGAAAGAAATGACCTTGTGTAGCAGATGTCACCAAACTGGACTGCTGCTTAACAAACATGTGGCTACAAATAAAGCAACAGTAGGCTTCAGAGGTTTTTGAAATTATCTGTGTAGGATTCTCACCGAGAAATTCAAACAGCTTTTCCAGTCTGAGTGCACGTGCTTTGATTCACGTCTTCTGGTGCCCTGCACGATGCCCAGTAAAGAACCTAACATGCATGTGTTTAAAAGGTATCGTTCTCTGTGTGGTTCCAGTACCTTTCAAGCAAATATCACCTCCAGGTTGAGTTCTTGGGAAATTCACAATGAAGCTGGAGAGCTGGAGTTATGTATCGTTCCTCCTGTTCCCAGCCAAATGCTACACATAACCGTCTGATGTTTTTGCCGGCTGAAAATATTGATTGAATTGTTCTTTTTTAATGATTTTTTACTGATTTTTTTTTTTTTTTAGTGAAGGCAAGGTACCTGAAAAGAAGAAAAACAAAATAAATGGGTGGTGATAGTGCCCACAGTTCAAGAAGGATGAAGAACTGCTGGAGATAGTCCAGCATGGAGTCACAAAGATGATGAAGGCCGTGGAACATCTCCACATCTCCATGATGACGAAAGGCTGAGGGAGCTGGGTCTCTTGAGCTTGGAGGACACTGAGGGGTGACCCCATTCATGTTTATAAATATGGAAAGGGTGAGTGTTGGAAGGACGGAGCCAGGCTCTGCTCAGTGTCATCTAATGATAAGACAAGGGACAATGGGTGTAAGCATTGAACACAGGATGTTCCACATAAATGTGAGAAGCAACTTCTTCATGGTGAGGGTGACGGAGCACTGGAACGGGCTGCCCAGGGATGTTGTGGGGTCTCCTTCTCTGGACACTTTCAAAACCCACCTGAGTATGTTCCTGTGTGACTTGGTCTAGGTGATACTGCTGTGGCGAGGGGATTGGACTAGATGATCTTTCAGGGTGCCTTCAAATCCCTAATGCTCAGTTATTCTGTGATACCTTCTAAAAGTTCACATTTGACATCTAACATATGCTTCAGCTCATCTGTGTTCTTGTACAGCTTTTATCACTTACCATTAAAATGCTTAGAAACTGGAAAGGAATAACTATATTTGATGGAAGGAGAAGACAGTAAGACACACGGTGTGAGACAGTGCAAAGGCTACAACAAGCTAGAGCTATAAAGCCTACGTTGTTCTTACAGATTTACAAAGATGCTTTCCCTCAAACAACACAATCCTACTGCTGTGGAAGAAAAATAGATGATTGTGTGAATAGAGTAAAACTTTTTTCATAATTACAGATTACTTGACACTGCACATCTCAGCAAATAGCTTGTCTTGCTGTACAAGTTTCATGTCATGTCTGCTAAAAGCTGAACTGCTGCAGGGACACCTAATTAAACTAGCAATAAAAATCTGAGATAGGCTATTTTTATTGCACGCTGACATTGCTGTGTTGTGTACCTTCATAAGTGACTGAGGGGATGAAACTCAGACCCAAAAACATTTTTACTGTAGGGAGACTGGTAGCAAGTTTGAATTATCATGAAATTGGAAGTGCATGGATTACACAAGGCTTATTACCCCAGGAAATAACCGTCTCAGTGAACAATGTCAGAGAAAGAGTATTTATTAGAATGTCAGTGATTAGTGAGAAGATTAAACTGCATTTAATCTTGCTTATTATCAATGTATGAGTGATGTTATCAAAGGCTACTTTAATATCTTACTGCACTGGTTGAGCAGTGCATAGTTATAAATCAAGTTGAGATGTAGATCTTTATTAGTCTCGTTACTTATCAATAATCTTCTTGTCCCTGAGCAAGGAGCATTTTTCTTTACTGAAAGACCACAAATCCCAAGTGCTTATATCAATGTGTTTGTCGTATCAATGTATTGCTTATGATATTGTAGGCATGGAAATGCATGGTCAGGTAAAGTCCATCAGTTTCTCTTTTATTTACATACCCAAAGAACCTCAAATTTAGCTGAATTTATTTGTCTAATTAAGTCCATGTCATATTACAGAAGGTTATGGGTTGGAAGGGATCTCAAAAGATCATCTCAGTCCAACCTCCACTGCCAGAGCAGGCTAAGTCTACAGCACCTGATGAAGCCAGGTAATCCTTGATGTTACCTAACGATAGGACAAGGAGTGTAAGCTGGAACATAAAAGGTTCCACATCAATATAAGAAGGAACATCTTCATGATGAGGGTAACAGAGCGCTGGAAGGGGCTGTCCAGGGGGGTTGTGGAGTCTCCTTCTCCAGAGACGTCTAAAACCTGCTTGGATACGTTCCTGTGCAACTTGGTTGAGGTGATCCTGCTGTGGTGGGGAGATTGGACTAGATGACCTTTTGAAGTCCCTTCCAGTCCCTAATGTTCTGTGACTCTGTGATACTCTATTCTGGAAATAAACCAGTTCTGCTCCTCCAGTGCAGTGGCTTTTCTGCCCATTTTTTCTGTGTTTCATTTCAAGAGTCAACCCTTTGTCATTTTCCTGGCTACCTTTGCTGTATTTAGCTGCTGGCTGCTGAGCCCTTTAAAATCACGTGTCCTGAAAGATGGGAAAGATCATTCATGGGATATAAAAAGGAAAATTGATTTGAGTTCATTACTGGCAGGGGCTGCCCAGAGGAGGTTGTGGAGTCTTCTGCTCTGGAAGTGATTAAAATCCGCCTGGACATGTTCCTGTGTGACTTCATCTAGGTGATCCTGCTGTGGTGGGGGATTGGACTGGATGATCTTTTGAGGTCCATTCCTACCCCTAATGCTCTGTGATTCTGTGATCAATACATAATTTTCATCCACTTTACCAGTGTGAGTTAAAAATAGCTTTTGAGCTGTGGGTCAGGCAAGCTCTCACTTGTCTGGCCCGAATCATGACTGTCATCTTAGTTACAAGAGACATTTTAGTTCTGTTGTTCATTTTTCTATGAGTGGAAGATTATAGTCAAATAGGACCGAAAGAAGAAAGACTGTGATCGGTTCTGGGCTACAGAATAGCCACCTAATCCAGTAATGTTCTATAATATTTAAAATACTCTAGCAAAGTGATTGCTTTTAGAAGTTAATTTAGAGGCAGCTATTCCACCCCATTTACTTCAAATTCTTCAAACAACAAGAAACCCAGCTATTTGGCTTGTTAGCAACTTGTAAAGAGTAGTCTTTCACATGACAGCGCGAAACTATTTACAGCGCAAGTTTAATTATCAAATATCTGGTTTCCATGGCAACTAAAGGACATTCATTATACAAAAATAAATTGCACAGTCGTTTCAAGGCGAAAGCAGATCACATTAAGATGCAAGTGCCCAAAGTTTGGGATAAAGCAAACCAAGGTTGTAGTGATAATGTAATATTTTTTTAAGTACACTCTCAACCCCAAAACCATCTAAAAATTGGTGGCATTTTGATGTTTGTCGTCAGTGAGGATTCCCCTGTCTCTAAAGCAAAAGGCAGGATAAATAAATTTGCAGGTAAAGAGAATTTCCTCTCCCTTATAAGGAGAGGCTGAGGGAGCTGGGTCTCTTGAGCTTGGAGGAGACTCAGGGGTGACCTCATTAATGTCTATAAATATGTGAAAGGTGGGTTTCAGGAGGATGGAGCCAGGCTCTGCTCAATGTCATCTAGTGATAGGACGAGGAGCAATGGTTGTAAGCTGGAACATAAGAGGTTCCACATAAATATGAGAGGTAATTTCTTCCCAGTGAGGGTGACAGAGCACTGGAAGGAGCTGCCCAGGGGGGTGTGTAGTCTCCTTCACTGGAGACATTTAAGACCCACCTGAACGTGTTCCTGTGTGACTTGATCTAGGTGATCCTGCTGTGTCAGGGGGATTGGACTAGATCATCTTTCAAGGTCCCTTCCAATCCCTAATGATTCTATGAATTTTAGAAACTTCTAAGTTTATTCTCTCCTCACTAAAACTTATGAGGAGAGTTTGAAAATATTGGGGCTGTTTAGTTTAGTCAAGACCACAGGCTTGGCGGAATCAGCAGGGAAAGAAGACCCTGTTGAGCTTGACTCCAGTCTGGTGCTGGCCCTGAAAAAGGCTGGTTTTTAAATACCCTGGAGACATTTAAAAAACAGGTAGATGTAGCACTTAAGAGCATAGTCTGGGAATTAGGGTGATGTTGGAGGAGGGCTGGACTTGATGATCCTGGAGGTGCTTTCCAGCCATGATGGTTCTATGATTCTATAACTCATAATACTTTTATATCTAAGACTTTATGAACAATACAAGTTGGGGTTTGTAGCAGTATGGTAGTGACAATAAAACTCCACTTTGTCATCCATGAATAGCCCCAGGGGGCCACTAGAACTATGTGATCTTTAAAGTCTCTTCCAATTCAAAACATTCCATGATTTTATGATAAATCAATACACTGGAAACAAATTGTGAGTGAAAACTTGGCCCCTTGAAGTTTTGAACGGATCCAGAAACAATTTCACGCAACAGTTTTGTAAGAACTCCTCTTCAGAACAGATGGACAATCGAAAATGTGGAAGGTAAGCAGAGCCAGCCATCCTGGGAGCCAAAACAGCTGTCAGTCTCAGGTGTTTTCAGAATAGCAGCAGTGATGTTCATCCTGGCTGCAACGTCTCCTGAGTAGGAGTGAGCTGACAGGCATCAGTGTCCTTTCCAATGAAACAGAGTTGTAGAGCCGAGTGTCAGTCACCTGGCTTCAATGGCTGGCGACAGAAATTGAAAGGGACAAGCAGCAAAAATAGAGATTAGGTAAAAGTTGAGGTGCCCAGCAAACCGTTGTCTTTCAGAGATACTCCAGACCTGCAAAACTCAGAAATCTCAATCTTTCCAGAGAGAATGAGGCAAACTGAAAACATGCAGAATTTATTTGCTCCATGACAACATTTTTAATGGAAATGGAAAAAGAAGTTAACTCATTCTTCTCATGAAGTGAAAATTGCAAACAGAGTACTAACTTCTGCGTGCTGAAGACTTTAAGGCAACCAAATTCAACTGGAAGGGGAAGAAAGGTGACTATGCTTTTGTTTATACACTTTGCACATCTTTTTTGGGACCAGCACAGCACACAGGGAATGCAACTTTGTCCTAGTTAGCAGCATGCTGTGGACAGTGCACTGGTCTTTAGTGTGATATATAATAATTGGACAAATCTGTACTTAATGTTTTTCCATTTCCATAAATATTTCATTAACAGTGCTTTATTGGGGTTATAAGGTTGTTCCTCACACCGCAAGTATCCTCACTGGTTTCCCCTCTAACAGATAAAATCTGCCCTGTAACTGTTCTGAACTGATGAAGTGAGACATCAGAAATCGCACTTCCATCCCTCTTGCATGATCAGTTCTCCAGCTCCCATTTTATAACAGGAATATTTTCTCTATCCCTAATTTCTACTAAATATCAAAGCTGATCCTAGCTTAAGTCTCTTGTTTTTGTTGTTTCTAATGAGCTTGATGCTTCTAAGATTAAAAAGTTTGGGGGGGAAAAAACAAACCAGCTTTAAAACAGCTTTGATCTGCTAAGGTGAAGTATGTTTTTTTGTGGGAGGCTTTTTCCTCTGAGGCATGAGAACAGTTCAATTGATCCAGAGGGAAAAGAGAAAAGAAAAACAGGTGGGTGAGAAAATGAAGAGGAAGGAAATGTGGGAACTTGTAATGAAAATTAGACCTGCTTGTGTTGGGTTGGCATTAGCAGCCTTTTCCTGTGCTTTATTTGAAATATATGAAGAATTCAGAGCTCTATTGTTCTGAATTCTCTGAAGAAAATGACCTGATTTCCCAGTCACTGGGAATCAGAATTTGGCACTCCAAGGCTTTTCTGTGGGATACAAGAAAGTGCTCTTTTCACAGAACCACAGAACATTAGGGATTGGAAGGGACCTCGAAAGATCATCTAGTCCAATCCCCCTGCAACAGCAGGATCACCCAGACCAAGTCACACAGGAACACATCCAGGCGGGTCTTAAACTTCTCCAGGGAAGGAAACTCCACAACCTCCCTGGACAACCCGTTCCAGTGCTCTGTCACCCTCACTGGGAAGAAGTTCCTTCTTATGTGGATGTGGAACCTCCTGTGTTCCAGCTGACACCCATTGCTCCTTGTCCTATCACTAGATCACACTGAGCAGAGCCTGGCTCCATCCTCCCAATACCCTCCCTGGGTGCATGTCCAAATAATTTCCTCATTTGTCTGGTTAAATATTTAAATATTCAAATGATTTAACTACACCAACACCACATGGCAATCTAAGAACGAAACACATCATTCTAGGTTTTATGTAGACATGTACTAGGAGTAGTTTCTGTCCTAAAGAGCCTACTACCAACATTTAGCCAGGGAACAGAGGCCAAAGTCTCAAACAAAACTGAGTGGAAACCTGGAAGGGGCCAGTGAACTGTTGGGAATAAGAATTACAGAACATTAAGGGTTGGAAGGGACCTCAAAAGATCATCTAGTCCAGTTGCCCCACCACAGCAGGGTCACCTAGACCAAGTTATGCAAACCCTGGTTGTCCAGGCGGGTGTTAAACCTCCAGAGAAGGAGAAGCAGCATGAGTGACAGCATTCCTGTTTCAAAGCCATTGTCAGCTTCTGCATTTGCAGTTTTGGGAAAAAAACAAGATCTGAGGAAGGAGTATTAAAAAGTCATTACAGATCTTTCCTGGAGCAAGAGGGGTTGTTGGGTTCTTTGCTGTCGTGTTTGCTTTGCTTTCTTGGGAATTTCTTCTTCTGCATGGATGCCTGAAAGGACACAAAGACTTGGGATTATGTTCATCACATATCACAGCTTTGCCTTCAGTTTTGATGATAATTATTTATAAAGGCATAAATGGAATTAGACATCTGACTGTCCTTTGTGCCTTTGAAAATCTCACCCTCCATACATAATTTAGTGCGTGCCAATTAATTTTTCTCAGTTTGGTTTAGAGATATTGAAATAAAATTGCATTAGAAAGGAAAGGATATTAGGTTTTTTTATTATTTCCCCTTTCTGTCAGAGATTAAAATCAAATTCTGCTTTCTTACAGTGCCTCAATCACGTTTCTCTTCTAGTTCTGTGGCAAGTAGTGCTGTGTAAATATGACAGCATCGCTGTCTCCTCCTCAAGATTTCCTTGGCAAAGCTTAGTCCTGGAAGAGCTGTACAGCATCAGTGCATCTCACAGTGAAAGGGGAATCCACCCTCAGCCTGCATTTAGAGTGAGTAGGAAACGACCTTTGGGCTTCTCTTATTGTCACCTGCTGGGGTAGACCTGCTCTTGCTTTTTTCATGTGGCGCAGTCCTTGTCAAGTTTCAAAATCCTCTTGATCTGGATTGGGAGATTGCCCACCTTTGACTGATTCTGAAGTTTCATAGCATCATGCATACAGGAATAAAATCAGATTTGATATCTTCCCAGAAAAGAAAATAATCAATGATGGAGAGAAGCAAATCAATGTACAAGGATGTGACCAGTAGAGCCTAAAAACAAGTCTGAAAAACAGGGCATGTTCCCCTCTCTAAGTCATTACTTCTTAAAGCTACAGGCTTCAGAAGCCTAATGAGATCCTCAACTGCCCAGGGTTGTTGTTACTATGATGTTTTTTGACCTCAGGGTCCTCTCAGTGCCCTATGGGTGAGACAAGGAAAGAGGCAGCAGATGACTGACAAGGAGCATCATCTTATTTTATTGCATGAATGTGGAGGAAGTCTCCTCATTTGTCAGGGGCTGTAATTGGAAAAGATGTGTACGACCTGCAGCAAAGGGAGCAAAGGCTCTGACTTTTTCTTTCCTCCAGAGAGCTATCACAAAATTGCTTTGTGTGGAGCTGCAGCTGATTAGGACTGTGTCCACACAGCGTTCAGCTGGGCTCGTGCCACCTAAGTTTCTCTAATGAGAAGAATGTTGCATCATGAGCACAGTGAGGGCCAAGTTAAAGACACAGAAGAATCAGACACGTTTTTAGAGGTAAGGATACAGATACAGGCTATGTTCTCAGTGTCATCTAGTGATAGGATGAGGGGCAGTGGGTGTCAGCTGGAACAAAGGAGGTTCTACATCAATATGAGAAGGATCTTCTTCACAGTGAGGGTGACAGAGCACTGGAAATGGCTTCCCAGGGTGGTTGTGGAGTCTCCTTATCAGGAGACGTTTAAGACCCGCCTGGATATATTCCTGTGGGACTTGTTCTAGGTGATCCTGCTGTGTCAGGGGGATTGGACTAGATGATCTTTCGAGGTCCCTTCCAATCCCTAATCATTCTATGAACACACAAAGGCTGAGGGATGGTCAAATGTAAAACCATGCAAATATGGTGCTTTTCTGAGAAAGCCTTGGAGAACTGCTCGTTTATCAAAGCTGCAATCAGAGATGCTTTGGCTTTGTGTCTGAGTAAACATTCTTTATCTCTCTTGATCCACACAAAAGCATAATTTAAAGATAAATCAAGACAACACGGGGGAGCCTTGTAAAACTGGAAGGGCCGTGCAGCAATTAGGTTCTGTAGCAGCCAGCAGAGAGCAGTGCTACTTTGCAGGCTGAATATGATTACCTTACAGTCTTGAAAGCTTTTTCAGCCAGCAATTTAGCAAAACCCTACCTAGGCCTTTTATGAATATACATATCTATACAAGCTATGGTCTTATGTCACTTGTGAACTGCTCTTCGTTTTCCTCTGAAGTTTAAGCAGTAGTAACCTGAAGCGCTCTGGCAAGTATGGAAAAGGAAATGGGGGAGGAAATTTCATTTCTGTTTCCAGAATTCTTTTTGCATATATTCATATGTCCTTCTGTTGTAAAAGGAAAGCTAAAAAGACATTGAGATGGAGGCTGGATGCTAACTCACATTTCTTACTGGGTTAGCAGAGACAGACACAAAAATCTGTGTTCAGAGATTCCTTGATGCACCTGGCAGTTGTCTCTCCAGAAAAGGCACAGCCTCACTGCTGGATCTTGTGGGCAGTAAACACAAGGTTACAGCCTACTTGCCATGACTAATGGCTGCAGAAGTAATTTCTTAGGAGACTACAAGCACAGTCATGTTAGCTTGGAGAAAAGGAGACTGAGGGGTGACCTCATTAATGTTGACAAATATGTGAAAGGTGGGTATCAGGAAGATGGAGCCAGACTCTTCTCATTGTCATCTAATGATAGGACAAAGAGCAATGGGTACCAGCTGGAACAGAGGAGGTTCCACATCAGTATGAGAAGGAACTTCTTCACAGTGAGGGTGACAGAGCACTGGAAGGGGCTGCCTAGGGGGGTTGTGGAGTCTCCTTCTCTGGACATATTTGAAATCCACCTGGATGTATTCCTGTGTGACTTGGTGTAGTGGCCCTGCTGTGGTGGGGGTATTGGACTAGATGATCTTTCAAAGTCCCTTCCAATCCCTAAAGTTCTGTGACTCTGTATAACTGAATATCAACCTTAATCTTTTAATTATTTTTTGGTTGATAGTGAACACTATCTTATTAAGCACAAACCATCACTAAGAATTGAAAGATGCTTCAGGGGGGTGCTTGTTTCCATGTGATAGCAGCAGGTTTTCTGTCCTTTTGATTTAGTAAACAGAGCTGAACCATAGGCAGGAGTAGGAAAGAGAAGAACTGCATTTGTAAGCAAACATCTGGCGAGTCTATGGTATAAAATGTGCTAATGCACTGCAGGTAGAGAGAAGGCAAACAAGGTGGATGATTCATTAACAGTCAGTGTTAACAGTCCGTCACTGTTACTGGCAGTTAAAAATACAACTGGGAAGTGCTTCAAAGAGAAACACACACTTGGGTTAGACACCTATTGCCTGACAGTGTGTGAACTTAAGTGCAACTAGAGAGATCAAAGCTCTGAGCGCAGGAACTGTTAAATCATTTGCCACGTGAACTGTTTTGTGAACTGACTGGCGGATGCAATGTTGTGTAACTCTGCTTTTTATCTTAAATTACCTCTGCTGCACTGATGTTAATGTTTTGGGTTTGTGACCACAGCTATATATAACGCAGCTCTGAGCTGGGTTGTGAAATGACATACGAGTCGTGGTAGGAGCAGGAAGACAGCAGTCCGAGGAGAGGTTAAGCCATGCTGTAGTCACTGCCCTGCAGCTGCAAACCTTTTCAGAAGGGGATGGATCAAGGAAGGTGATGACTCATAAAGCTGAAAGAAAAAAAAAAAGGAGCAGAANCGCATTTTTTTTTGAAGTGGAGCAACTCCTTATGAGGAGAGGCTGAGGAAGCTGGGTGTCTTGAGCTTGGAGAAGAGGAGACTGAGGGGTGACCTCATTAGTGTCTATAAATATGTGAAAGGCAGGTGTCAGGTGCCTCCACTGCAGTCTCTATAACTGGGTGTAAAGGACTCTGTGGGAATCCTACCAGACAGAAAACATGGCATAAACAAATGGCTCCCAGCTTCATTTTAATGGCTACTGCAGCTCAGTTGTAACTCAATTGAATTGTCAGTGAAACTTCCATAATGATGAAATTGTCTAGGAACTGCTGCAGAGGGGCAATGAAATCAGAAGCCTTCTGGAAAAAAAGTAGGCGAGAAGTAAATTGGAAGATGATTTCCTCAGATTCACTGGCAGACAATCTGAGGACCCCACCTCTCTCTAATTCAACTACTGTTTGGTGGCATAGGCTGACAAATGAACAGTACAGTAAAGATAATTTTCATCTGATGGAGGTGAAACAAAAGTTTCTCAGTGGTTTCAGAAGATGATGAAGGAGGTGGAGCACCTCCCTTATGAGGAGAGGCTGAGGGAGCTGGGTCTCTTTAGCCTGGAAAAGAGGAGACTGAGGGGTGACCTCAGTGATGTCTATAAGTATTTGAAGGTTGGGTGTCAGGAGGATGGAGCCAGGCTCTGCTCAATGTCACCTAGTGATAGGATGAGGGGTTAGTGGTTATAAGCTGAAACATAGGAGGTTCCACATCAATATGAGAGGGAACTTCTTCATGGTGAGTGTGACAGAGCACTGGAAGGGCTGCCTAGGGGGGGTTGTGGAGTCTCCTTCTCTGGAGATGTTTAAAATCCATCTGGACATGTTCCTGTGTGACTTGGTGTAGGTGATCCTGCTGTTGTAGGGGGATTGGACTAGATGATCTTTCAAGGTCTCTTCCAATCCCTAATGTTCTGTGATTCTGTTTTCTAATTTTAAATTTTGTATTTTTCTCTGTAGGACAGGACCCTAAGCCAGCCCTGGTAAGCAGCCAGGAGGAGTTTGGAGTCAGCCAAGGCAGCTGCCCTGAGCTGGCTCACAGGTGGATCCTACACCAGCATAAAGGAAGAGTGAGCTGAAAATGACTCTTCCTGACCCCACTTTTCCTTTTCCAGCTTTCCTGGATCCCTGGAGGGTCTCACTTAACATCCTGCTCCCAAGAATGGCTTTCCTGTTTCCTGTGATTGCTGCGTGCTCGTTGGGCTGGGTATAACTTTGTGCACTTTATATTGGCACTGGGAATAGTCTGGCTGATTCATTCCATTCACTTTCATTTCAACCTGTGTATCTCCTCTTCTCTGAATCCTTCTTCTCTGCTGGGAAGGGGTTATTGGGCAATAGAGCAACCACTATAGTTTAGCCCCAGATATGGGCTAAACATAGATAAATTTTTAAAGCAAATGTTAAGACCTGACTTCTCTCCAATTGCTCTATAAGATGAGAATGGATTTTTTGAAGAACTTTGACCCTGCAAATATTAAGCTGCCTAGCATGTGTCTTACGTGTCCATGGCAGTTTAAGTCTGGGCATTGCAGAGAGATGGAAGGATGCCTGGCTTTATTTAATACTTTTTTCTCGTTCACCAAACTGAAATTGCTAGAACTCTTGTAAATTTTGATTATTTTTTTTTGTGTGTGTCTCCTTAGACTTCTCTTCTTCAATTGCCCTTGTTTTTATGAAAACTGGGTCTAGATGATCCTGCTGTGGTGGGGTGATTGGACTAGATGATCTTTCGTGTTCCTTTCCAATCCCTAATGTTCTGTGTGATCATCTCATGAGCCTGGAATTTTTCACACTTAAAAGGTGGAAATGGCTTATTTTGAAACAGAAGAGTTAATTAAGTGAAATGCAAATAGAATAATGTAAAGCAAGTCTTCTGAAATGGGTTAGGGTTCTGCTACCGGTCATTGAAGTGACCCTTGCAGAGGATAAGAACTGAGAAGTGCTTTAAGTGTTTTGAGATGGCCAAGATAAAGCAATCTGAATTAGTCCTGCAAGGTATTTGGCTGCATTTTTTATATACTGTGGAACACCACTTGCCCAGACGAAGAAATCTGTGCGACTCCTTTATCATGGTTCTGTGATGAGTATCACTGGTCCAGGTTCAGGTGCAAATTCCAAGCACCTATTTGTTCAGAACGCTGCAGGCACAAAATAGAGCTTCTTGAACACCTTCCTTCCACACTTCCAGAGACTTATTGCACAGATAACTGCATGTTGTTCCTAAATGAAAAATAATGAGAAAAGCTATTAGTCTTGGGGAGGGAAAAAAACCAACCTAAAACCTAACACAGAAGTCTGCACTGCTGAATCAATGAGAAACAAGCATCGAGTTGTTTCTTTCACTTTTCATTATTGGAATGTGAACTTAGAATTCAGCTTTGAAATGTGAAGTTGCAACTGAACCCAAAGAAACACATCTTTCCCACCTGTCTGAGCAGATAAGCACCAAACTCGAGAGCTACATTTTTACCAGTGATACTTTCTCACAGATCAGTTTTCCTTAAGGCTTAGGCTGACTTCTTACGGCGACATGGATCGCTCGAACGAAACTTTTGTTGAATTTGATAAATGGGAGAAAAGCAATGCAACAGCTTTAGATTTTTTTTTTTCAAGTGTTTGGTACTAGAAATCAGTCCATGCTATCAAATAAGCAGTCGCCACAGGGTGGTCATGGACATTATTTGTACTGGTTGTCGTCTTGTCTATCTGGTGAGGAGCAGACTGTAACAGCAAGCCGGCCCGCATCGGGTTTTGCTGTGGTGGGAAACTGCAGGGTGCTGTAACGGTGGGACAAGCCCCCTGAATGTCACACAAAATGGCAGTGAACTACCCTGATTTGACTGCCAGAGAGGAGATGCTTTTTCATATCATTTCTTTTTCACCTCCTGGCTTTAACATTAGGAAAACACCACTGAGAGGCTTTAGCACTGAGTGTATCAGCATAAAGCATGTTGTGAACATTTGATTTTATTAGATTATTCTTTGTGGAGTTATATATGAATTCTAACACTCAAATTATTTTTATTATTAACACTCAAATTATTATTATTATTATCAATCCAAGTTGATTTTGCAATGATGCTGAAGAAGGGTTAGCAAGAAAATAGATCATTGTAGAGGTAAAGAGAACCTGTAGCCTTTATCACAGCACTAGACGTCTACAGTAGTTGATGTTTACTGCATAATATGGCTACTGGATTTGTTTATATGACCTGGTTAAACAACATCCAGAAGAAGAGATAAATGTTAAGATGGTCAGAACACTAGGATGAAAAGTCATTTAGACTGTTTATTGTAGACATCCATAAAAGCAGAGCTCTTCAGTAACTGGTGGTAGACTAGGATTGTTATCCTGCCTTTCTCTTCCTCATAATTCTAAAGTTGTCATTAACTCATTCGTTTTCTTTCCTCTGCCTTCTGTGTCCCAAATCAGGTTCTTCTGAATCTGATCCTCTCAATTACACCCCATAACCACCACCAGAAATGTTCCTTCTTGAGGTTTTTTTTTCATCTTGGTATCACTATAGTTTGGGCTGCTGGACTCAGACTCATTTTCATGGTTGTGGGTTTGCACGATACTCAGGATCGCGCTTTAGATTGAGGTGTTTCTTCTGTATAATGGGACTCAGTAAGGGTCTTGCTTTAGTATTAACACATCTTGCATCACAAGACACTGAAGATTTAACCAAGAATTACCATGCATTCACATCTAATCTGTAGGAAATTCGGTATTCTGTTTTCAAAACACTTTTCACTAGAGAATAATTCTTCAAGGTAGTGAATACTAAGCTTGTAAGAAAATGTAGCCTTAATTGTTTGCATTTTAGCAGTCAGTGCATGAAAAACCTGCCCTGTCTACATAAGATAAAATAAACAGCTCAAGAATTAAATCTGACATGCCAGAAATAGGACTGAGATTACTAAACCACTTGACTCCTATGTCTTATTTTACTATTAAGTCAAACAGATAGTCTTCTGCCTAGATATGCAGGAGAAGTTTAAAATTCAATTTCTGCTGGAATCCCTGTTTGGGTAAAAAATGGCTTCAGTAAAGTTGAATCTCAGAAGGAGTGGGAATAAGTCTCAAAATTACCTGAATGAAGTTGACCTCTACAAAACCTTTCCTCTGTATTTGACTTCCTTTTAAGTTATAGTTAGTTAAAAGCCAAGTGTTTATTAGAACAATAAAAAAAGAAATATTTGCATCTAATAAGATTTGAGAGTTCCTAAGCATTGAAAATGGGGCAGAAAATTAGAGTTTAACTTTTAATCTAATTCAAGTCAGGGTTTTTTGAAATATCTTCTGCTGTAATGTACACCTTCTGAAACTTATGGTGCAAAGCCTGGCTGAGTGCGCTCTGCACCGGGTAAAAGGCTGGCTGGACAGCCAGGCTGAGAGGGTGGTAGTGAATGGAGCTAAATCTGGCTGGCACGCAGTCACACGTGGTGTTCCTCAAGGTTCAGTACTGAGTCCTGTTCTCCTTAGTGCCTTTTTTAATGACCTGGGTGAGGGGATTGAGTGTACCTTCAGTGAATTTGCAGGTGACACCAAGATAGGTGGATATGTTGATCTGCTGGAGGGTAGAGAAGCTTTACAGTGGGATCTAGATGAGTTAGATCAATGGGACAAGGTTAGTTGTATGGGATTCAACAAGTTGCTGAAAGCTGATGGCTAAAAGTAGAGGTACACAGATGACACCACCTTACCTGGATGCTTCAGTGTGTGCTCATCCACTGTAACAGCTTTGTGTTCCTGAAGAGAAGTCTTGTGGAGAAGAGGTCGGGATGAAAATGGAAGGTATGATGTCTGAGATGAGACCATTCCTCTAACCAGTGTGCTGGCTCTTTCACAAAGGGTGTTGTCAAAAGAAGCAGGTGATAGTGAGAGACAAGAAGGCACATGGGAGGATCCAGGAGTCATGACTTGAGCTGGTACCAGTGACTTGGGGCAGTGTACGAGTGATGTCTTACAGATGAGGCCATGCTCTAATGAGGGCAGGGATTTCTGTACCTTAGGAACTGGGAAACCTCCTGAGACACAAGGAATCCTTGAAGAAAATACAGGCTTTATTTGAATCCAGGTGGAGGCAGACTGCTAGCTCTGAGAACTAAGAAGGTCATACAGGATTATTTAAACTAGGGTCTGGGAAAATGTTGAGAAGTGTGGAGAAGTACCTTGTTCAGATTGATTCAGCTTGGCAGGGTAACCTGGATGATATTCAGTGCAGCTCTGAAAAGGCCAGAAGGGAAATAAACAGAAGTAGGGAAGGCAAGTTAGTTTACCTGAAGTGGAAGCTGACTGGTATGGCAAAGCCAGACTGAGGGCAGAACTAGCAAATGCTGGCTTCCACCCCAGTGCTAGAGGCTTAAAAAGTAAGATGGGGAAACCATAATAAAGAGCAACCCTGTTAGAACAGGTGTCTCGGGGACCAGGTGAAAGGATAATTAGTAGAATTAGTAGTGTTGGCAGGCTACTAGATCTGAAGGATGATGGGCTAACATGTACAGGTGAGGACACTGCAAGTGAAGGAAAATACAACATTTAACAGTGTAAGTGTTGAGTGAAAAGAGAAGCAGCATGGAATTCCGTGCGGAAATCCCATACTGTAGTAATAATAAACTAGTAGTAGTAGGGTGATACTCTGGGCTCTTAGATCTGGAAGGTGATAGTGCTTAGGTCATGTTGCAAAGTTAAGACATGGCAATAGCATCAGATTTTCACTGGACATATACAGATGGTGTCACTGCTGCTTCAGGATAAGCAGCAGAGACAGACTGTTTCCTACAGCAAAGAACCTTATTGCTTTCATGAGAAGCTGCCATTTGGGCTGAGTAGTGCACAGGACCATTTGGGCTTTGCTTCTGAGTAGTGCACAGGACCTCATTCAAACTATTGGCATTAGCTGAAGAGTAGTCTGTAGCAGAAATTGGAATAAAATGAGGCTTTATATTGCAGTGGGAGAGAACAAGGCAAATAAATCCTGCATCCAGAGATCCAGTTTCAGGAAAGGGAATTACATAAAAATGAGACAATTAGCAAAAATGCCCCAAAATGATTTCTCCAAAAAGTAAGGAGCCTGAAAGCAGCCATGAGGCTGTTTGAAAATGCTGTGTTAGAAGCCCAGGTGAACTGCTCAGAAAAGAGAACGCGACGACCCAGTGAAAGCCTTGTGTAGCTGAACAGAAAGCTGGAGGCTAATGTACAGAAGGTTCTGACTTCAAAATGTCCACGTGACAGGAGTAAAACCACGGCATGTCACATGCACAAACAAAATTAGAGGAGGCTTCAGTGAATGTGTAAATGACACTTGGAAACTGAAAGCCAGCTCATGAGGCAGCTGGACCACTTGATGACAGAGGTGTTCAAGTGGCATTTGAGGACAAGGACACAGCAGCAAAGAATCATAGAATCCTTAGGAATTGGAAGGGACCTGGAAAGATCATCTTGTCCAATCTCCCTGCCACAGCAGGACCACCTAGATCAAGTCACACAGGACCATGTCCAGGTGGGTTCTAAACAATTACTTAAACACTGAGGCTTTTACAGGATGTAGAGAAATTAAATGATGAAACAGTGTTCAGAAGGGTTAATTTTTTCCTGGATATCTATTTTGACTCTGACTGGAATCTGATGTCTTGACACGCTGAATACTGCTGGGGCAAAGATTCTGGGATAAGCCATGCAACTCTCATGAATCATCTGGAAAAGTAATTGCTAGGAGAAAGACTCTGTAAAATGGGATGGCAGAATAATGGAATTAAATATCATTTAAAATTGAATAAATGTGCTGTGAGAGGAATGAACTTAGCCTTGTGACTATTAGAAGTTTAAGGTCTCTATTATAAATATACTAGAGCTAGCATAGAGCTGGTGAGATTGTTTCCTGCAAACAGAAACTTGAAGAGCATGATCTGCAGGCAATCAAAAAGAATGAGTTCCTCAGCATCATCTTCCTTACCTTGTTTATAGGCTTAAGCATAAAATTCCAGAGTTGACCATAAAATTCTGTAAGGTCTGGAGCATTACTGAACTGACAGATAACCAGAAACAATAAAAAACAGAGTGAAAGCAAATATTAAAGTTTTATGTATCCATAGCCTGTGAGTCCACATACTCCGTGGAACAGTCGTAGAGATGTGTCTGCAGGGTATGCGACAGCAGAAACATCAGGGTATGAAGAAGGAGCTGCAGAGATGTGGAGGTGAACAGGGCAGAGGTTAGAGATGCTGCCAGATCGAAGCATTTCTTAACTGCAACAGGAGACAAATCAAAAAGCTGGAAAGCATGCAAGAACAAACGCATCTTTAGATCACATCACAGACAGAATCGCAGAAGGTTAGGGTTTGGAAGGGACCTCGAAAGATCATCTAGTCCAGTCCCCCTGCCACAGCAGGATCCCCTAGACCAAGTGGCACAGGAACACGTCCAGGCAGGCTTTAAACTTCTCCAGGGAAGGAGATTCCACACCCACCCTGGACAGTCTGTTCCAGGCTGAGTGGACATCTTTCTTTGTTAAACTGGTGACGTGGTTGTTTACCAACCAGTAAACAGCTAACCAGCTTTCTGGGAGGAATAAGAAAGTTTGTAACTGCAGTTTAAGAAAGAACAGGAAAGACATTCAAAAGCTGTCATTTACTTTGTTGCCTGGATACGCTGTGAATCATTGGAAAACTTGGAGACAGGCTTACGGGGGTAGTACTCTGTAAAGTGCTTGTCCTTTATTCATGTTAATAACTTCTATAAGTTGGCAACTTTAAATTCCTTTTCTAGTGCAGTTATTTAAAGATTGAGCTGCAGCTGGAAATAAGATGCAACCATCTTAATGAAGTTCCCTTTCAGCATGGATTTAGAATTTGAATAGCTACAGAATGTACAGCTTTGCAGGGCTTTACTCTTCATCTCTGTGTTATTCAGGATGGTGAGCGCGATGCACGTGGTTTGTTATGAATGTGAACTATTCTCAAAGAACTGAGTTACTCCTTTGATGGCTACTCTGCAGTACCATGAGTGCACTGGAATTCTTCAGCAATAAAAGAAGCGTAATGTAAAGACAGCATAAATATTTTAATCAGTGACATTGCTGTAGCAGCAGTGGTGCCACACAATTTAAGCGCCATCACTGCATAACTTTTCCTCCCGGGGGTTGGGGGGTGGAAACCAGCAGCCACAGATGACTTCCTGCCGACTGCACGGCCGGGCTGAGGCGGGTGGCTCCTCTGTCTCTCCCTCCCTCCCTCCCTCCAGCTCCCAGGCAGGACAAACCAGGCAGCACAAACTATAACCTGCCCCCCAACACTGTCTGAGGTACAGTGAACCGGCCCCCTGTTTAAAAAGTTTGATGACCTCTGATCTAATGGGAAGTACTGATGCAAAAGTGATTTCTATTTGCAGAACAGAAAGGAACAGTCCTGTATCCAGAGGGATCTGGATAGACTGGAGAGGTGGGCCCAGATGAACCTGATGAGGTTCAACAAGGTTAAGTGCAGAGTCCTGCACCTGGGCTGAGGTAACAGGCATTACCAGTACTGGCTAGGCTCCAGTACTGGAGACCAGTCCTGTGGAAAAGCAGGGGAAGGTCTTTTCAAGAAAGTTTGGTACAAATAGTACAAGGAGCAGCGGGTTCAAGCTGGGAAAGGAGAGATTTAGACTGGGTATTAGAAACAAGTTCTTCAGTGTGAAGGTGGTTGATCACTGGAGTGGGCTGCTGAGAAGGTGGTGGGGGCCCCATCCCTGGAGTCATTTAAGGTCAGGCTTGATGAGGCTCTGAGCAGCCTGATCTAGGTAGAGTTGTCCCTGTGTAGGAAGGTTGGGCTACATAACCTCTAGAGGTCTCTTCCAGCCCAGACCATCCTATGAATCTATGATTCTATGTAAGGGACCTATAAAGTAAGAAGTATCAAGAGCTGCGTGTGTGCACGTTATCAGCAGCTTCTGTCACTACACTCAGCCACTGCATGCATGCAGATGTACACACAGCTATAACTTCATAGGAGTAAATGTTCTGAAATTCCTGAATTTTAAAATTATGTCTTCTGAAGTCAATCACATCTAACTTCTATGATATAAATAATGATTTGAAGTTCATGAATAGTACTAATAAAGCTTTAAGTGCACTCTATCTCATTGACGGCTAAGTAGAACAAAGGGTATGTTTACAGAGTCTCTTAATGGGTTTCATTTTTTTCAAAGAACTATGGAAATCACAAGATCTTATGAATCCTGCTCCAAAGCATATGTTTATTTTCCTATACAAAAACATGGGTTTTTCAAATTATTTTGAGATTTTGTAAATAATTTAGATGGAGAATCACTATAGGAACTGAGACTCTTCAGCTTGGAGAAAAGGAGACTGAGGGGTGATCACATTAATGTTTATAAATATGTGAAGGGTGTCAGGAGGATGAAGCCAGGTTCTGCTCAATGTCATCCAATGACAGGACAAGGGACAATGGGTGCAAGCTGGAACACAGGAGGTTCCACATCAATATGAGAAGGAACTTCTTCCCAGTGAGGGTGATGGAGCACTGTAAGGGGCTGCCCAGGGGGGTTGTGGAGTCTCTTTCTCTGAAGATGTTTAAAACTTGCTTGGATGTGTTCCTATGCGACTTGATCTAGGTGATCCTGCTGTGTCAGGGGGATTGGACTAGATGACCTTTTGAGGTCCCTTTCAATCCCTAATGTTCTGTGATTCTGTGATTTATTCCTGAGTGGAATATCACTTACAGTTTGACACTTCAGGTCAGCCACCTCTTCAGTAGCTCAAAGGAAAGAGGTATGAGCAGTACTCATATAGATCTTTTCTTCCACTGGCAAGCTCATATGTCCAGATTCATATTTACAGCAAAGTTAACTGATAAGAAAGAGAGCAGAATCGGGCTCATGCCTGGAAGACAAGATTGATTTGTATTAACTGCCCCAAAAAAGGAAAATCAAAGGAGGGGAATATAAAACAGGTGCCTGGTTTTAATGGCACACTGCTACAGATGCCCAATCTATAAGTCATATAAGTGGCTGTAAACAATTCAGTTGATCAACCTGCATATTAGTGATAAATGAGTTTGTCAGTAACGTCAGGAGCTTGGGTACACATTTTTTATTGGGGATGCTCTCATATAGTAGATCTTCCTGGCTTAGAGAAGATGATAAATTTATTGTTCTCGGTATGGTTGCCAAAATATCAATTTGCATTCACTTAACCACAGCAAAATTAATTTATATGTTAATTTTAAATGTCAGTTCAAGGAAGCATACCCTGGAATAAAAGGAACACACGTCTGCCATGGAGTCACTAATATTTTATGCTTTATGGATGATGTCATTCTTAGAATTTAAAAACTGGGATTCAGTCTTGGCTATTGCTGTCCCCAAAATGGAGCAGGAAGGTGTCAGGGCAGGGAGAACGGGAGGGAGAAGGTGAGTCTACACCTGATGGTGCTACTCACCTGTCGTGTGATAGCACTGATAAATCATTTAATATCTGCTTCTTCTGTTGTGTGTTATGTCTTCATGGGGTGATATCCTGTAGCAGTGTGCTCTGTGCTGGCTGAATCTGTTTCATTTCCTTTGCAGATGGCTTGCTGCCATGGAAGATAATGGAAATATAAAACTGCCAGGCATCTGCCTCCTGCCAGTGTCAATAGAATTTAGGAAAAAAAATAGCAGAACTTAATCTTAAAGACTTTCATTATTGTGCTTCAGCATGACAAAAACTCTTACCATGTGTTCCTCAAACAGTTGATTTTAAAGTCATGCTAATTACACTTCACCAAACATCTCCTTAAAGCTTTCACATGCCTTTGAGTTTATTAAACTTTATGGCATGGCAAAACTTTGAATATTTGAACTTTCCTTTTGAAAGAAAGGAAGTAGAAGTCATTCGATAACTAATTGTTGAACACCAGGTTTAGATCAATAGGAGGTGTTCATAGCCAGGGAAGAGAGTAGTAAGTGGAGACAACTTATGAAATGGAGCAGATTTAGCTGCTCTTTCACATTAAAAAAATTAAGACATTTAGTTTAACATTTTACATTATATAATCTCTCAAAATTTTTAAGTAGCATCAATCCAAGAGGTTTTACAAGAAGTAAGTATATTAATATATTCATAGGAAAACATTGCATTTGCTCCCTGTTTTTCTGTCAGTAGCAGTATCCAGCCCTTTGGGAACACCTAATAGTTCTGGAGATACCAAAATCCAAAATGTTCAGGTGTTTTACAAAAGAATTAAAACTAAAAATTAAAATGTGCTAGTAAATATTCTAAAATTACTATAATTATTGTAACAAAAATTATTATAAATATCACATAATATATAAATAATATGAAATATATAGATAATATGAAAGTTATTGTAGGTTACTGAAATATAAAATTATTATAATTATAAAATAATAATTATAATGTTATAATTATAAGATTTATTATAATTATAAAATTGTGAAAAATTTACTTGTATTTTTATAGAAGATCAACAATCCCATTTTCTTTTTATTTTTGTTAACTTTCACTTTCTGCCAGTGACAGTTTCATCCTTTTGGCCTCTCCTCATCCTCCTTTGCAAGATTTTGGAGTGAAGAAGGTTCTTTCTATTTATGGACTTTTTTTTTTTTTTTCTCTTAGGGGTTTTGATAAATAGCAAAAGTAATTCATTGTCCCACATTTATAGGATTACCAGATATTATAGGAAATTGGCACTGAGGTGCTGGGAGCACCACGGCCAGGTGGTACATCTTTTGAACCAAAAAGCCTGTCAGGCACGCTAAAGGTGACATAATGGCAAAGGAATCAACCACTGATTCCAAATAAACACCAGTTTTTGCTGTTGTCTTCTTCTGCCTTTTCTGGCTGCCTGCTATTAGAGGAGATCTCTCTCTTTTGCTACCTTTATTTATTCCCTTTCACTTCCTCTCCCATGTCTTGCCCTTCTGTTCTCCTCTTTTACTCACCTGGCCAGACTTCTGCACTTCAATACTGTTAACTTTCCTATGGGACAGTCCCACATGTAGTGATGAAGGTCACTGCGGTCTGGTCCTTTAAAAACCACAAAGTTCTGCCCTCTCTTTTCAATATCCAATCTGGTCTTGGCCACTATCTGTGATCTTATGCTTTTCACTAAATGTGACAATAATTCGATGGGAGCAGTGTGGGAGAAAGGGACCTGGGGGTCCTGGTGGACAGCAGGATGACCATGACGCAGCAGTGTGCTCTTGTGGCCAAGAGGGCCAACAGCATCCTGGGTGGGAATGGGGGTGGTTAACAGATCAAGAGAGGTTCTTCTCCCCCTCTATTCTGCACTGGTGGGACCACATCTGGAATATTGTGTCCAGTTTTGGGCCCCTCAGCTCAAGAGGGATTTGGAGCTGCTGGAGGGAGTCCAGTGTAGAGCAACCAGGATGACGAAGGAAGTGGAGCACTGGAAGCCTATAAATTATTTTCTAAACAGTTTAGAGTTAATATCTTTTCAATTTAATTGCCAAGTACTGATTCCAATGTTATTTCCATTAGATCAGAAGGCAAATCTTAGCTCCTATGAATACACATCAGCATCCCTCAACGTTTTGCTTCTGTTTATGAGCTAGTTGGCTGTTTTGTGAATGAACTGCACAGTTAGTCCTCTGAGAGAATAGAAATAAAATTCTCGGTACAGTGTTTGGAAGTAAAAACCTTTTCTTCTTTAGGAGTGGGTGTCAGGAGGATGGAGCCAGGCTCCTCTCAATGTCTTCTAGTGATAGGACAAGGGGCAAAGGGTGTGAGCTGGAACATAGGAGGTTCCATATAAATATCAGAAGGAACTTCTTCACACAATGAGGGTGACAGAGCACTGGGGCAGTCTGCCCAGGGTGGTGTGGACTCTCCTTCTCTGCAGACATTTATAACCCTCCTGGATACGTTGCTGTGCAACTTGGTCTAGATGATCCTGCTGTGGTGGGGGGATGATCTGTGGTGGACTAGATGATCTTTTGAGGTCCCTACCAATCCCTAATGTTCTGTGATTCTGGGGTTCTGTGATTTCCATTTCTTCTCTGCATAGATAATTTTTGAATTATTTTGCCATTAGGACATTAGTTATATTTTACTCTTTATTGAGATATAGGAAAAAAAACATATAAGGATTCCTTTGATTTTGTCCAGAATTCAATACGATCTCGAAATATCATGCATTTCCTTTTCTGCTGCCATTTCTGCACCTAACTGCGCTTCAGCGCTCTTTTAAAGAAAAGGCACAAGTAAAGAATCGCTGGCCAGCTGTAAAATGTATTCTGAACACAATTTCCCCATTGCAAATACTTGTAAAAATATTCAATAGCTTTAATTACTACCAAAAATGGTGCAACATTCACTCTCTTCAGAACTCGGGCTGGGCCAGCCACCATTTTCAGATGTCTGCTGGTATTTAGTGCCTGAGAGCGCTCGCATCTGTGTTTAACGTGCGGGGCGCAGCCAACAAAGGGCTATGCAAATGCCAAATGCTGTTCCCGTGTCCATTCAGTTTCAGTTTTTTGTTAAATTTCCTCTGTTGTTCAATTTTGCCTTCGGGGCTCTATTGACTAGTCTGAAATACAGGCAGATTTCTAGAGAACACCACCCGTTGGCAGCTGCCAGTCCTGATACAGGACTGAATAACGATTAAATTGCCTCCCATTAGAGCCCTCAGAATGACTGCCTCTGAAAGAAGTTAATTCTTTGCTCCTCAGCAGTGGAAACTTGAGGACGGAGGAGCGAAGTGGAAGATTAAAGTGGAATGGGAGAAGAGTAGGTACCTGTCTCACCCTCCAGCCAGCCTGTGCCCATAGAGAAGCCCATCTGAATCACTCTCAGATTTAGTGAAAAAAGGGAAACTGGTTGATTAAGGAAAATCTGTCTTTCTAACCAACTCTCTGTTCATCTATAGTCTGTGCCAGCTGAGACTTAAGCTGAGAATTTAAGAAGCAAATCTGCATTTAATACTGGCATCTGCAGTGCTCAGTGTGAAAATGAGTTTTCCTTGTGTAAGCACAATATAAACAAACAGGAGAAAGAAGTTATAGCAGGAGATCTGGCGGGAGAAAGAAGTTATAGCAGGAGATCTGGTGGGAGAAAGAGGTTATAGCAGGAGATCTGGTGGGAGAAAGAGGTTATAGCAGGAGATCCAGTGCCCTTCCACCAAAGCAGGTATGAGATGTCACAGGATCACAGAACAGTAGGGATTGGAAGGGATCTCAAAAGTTCATCTAGTTCAACACCCTGCCACAGCAGGATCACCTAGATCAAGTCACACAGGAACATAACCCAGTGGGTTTTAGACCTCCCCAGAGGAGGAGACTAATAACAAACAAACCTTAGATTTGGGGAAAGTCTAGGATCCTTAGGATTACCCCTTTTTTTTGTCATCTATCTCCATGAGAACACTGTAGACCAAAATAAATACTATCCTAACTTATTTAATCCTCTATTTCAGTATTGCACTACACACTGTGTATTGCTCTGAAATTTTCTTGGAACTTCTAAATCTTCCCTGAACAACCACAATCTGGTACCTTCTTTTTTTTTTCCTACTTGAGTTTTAACTTAAATCAGAAAACTAGCTTTAATGTCTGTGGTTTTTCAAAAGGAAGCCAGAATATGTAAAAGATATTAAAGCAAAATATCATGGACTAGAACGATTTCTTCACCAACCTGAGAGCAAAGATAAAAGATATTGCTAATAGAAAATGCTTTCTAAATCAAAATAAAGATGCCAAGAAAACCATCTATCATGGTGACAACAGAAAAGGAGTCAATAATTATGCAACGAAAGGTGTGTTATGTTTCTGACAATGCTGTGGTTAATGAGAAAGGGAGTCTCAGAATCATCACTGAATCACAGAATCATCAGGGATTGGAAGGGACCTTGAAAGATCATCCAGTCCAATGTCCCTGCCACAGCAGGCTCACCCAGAACAAGTCATACGATCAGTTAAGGTTAGAAGGGACCAGAGGATCTCCTTCTCTGGAGAGGTTTAAAACCCACCTGGCCATGTTCATGTGCGACTGGATCTAGGTGATCCTGCTCTGGTGGGGAGATTGGACTAGATGGTCTTTGGTGGTCCCCTCCAATCCCTGATGTTCTGTGACTCTGTGATTAGTTTAGGATTAGTTGCATATGAAAAAGTCTCATTGAATCACTGAACTGAAATATTTGCAGCTACCTTGGGCACATTTAGCAGCTCTTCAGGACACTGCAGATGACAAAATACTTACAAAATAAGTTACTAGAGGAAGATGAAGCTGAATGGCCAGATAACTCTCCCACTCAGGTGATGTAAATGTCTGTCTGAGTTGTCATTGAATGGAAGGTATTTTTAAACTTACCTTCTGTCATTCCAGCTCAGCTAAGATAAAGTGACTGTTGGTTTCCTGCATATTCAAGGCAAAGTTCTGAAGCAAGATCAGAGAGGCCAGGAACTGTGACACATAGAAAAATCCATCTTTCATGGCTCCATCTAAGTTGCTTCTCATTATGCGTCATCCCAGTAGCTCCTACTGTCATGTCTTAACTGTACCAGAGGAGTGTTCAGAAGGCTGAGCTGCAGATGAGGGCATTGCTGTCAAAAACATGAAGCTGGAAGATAGTCTCTGTTCCAAAGATATGTCTAAACTCACAGTGCTCCTCCACAGACTTTAGGACATTTAAGCATAATGTTAAAAAGAAAACAATCAAAGCCAAAAAGCTTGTTGAAAGATATGGGAGAGGATTGACAGAGTGAAAAAGGACATAGGGGCAGAATACATCCAATTACTCTCACCAGTCTGTTTCCAGTCCACAGCTGGACAGCAGGGTATCATTTGCCAGCAATGAAAGATTGCCTGGAAGTAACCTGTGGCAGACTTGACTGCTTACCTGGACAAAAAGCAGCACAACCCAGTACCCCTGCTGCACTGCTCTAGTGTGCAGGCTGGGGGAAATAATAGATCAAAGACTAGCAAAGTGCACAGCTAAGGAGACTCTGTGGCCTTGCATCAGAAGACAAGACTGTTCCAATATTGTGCATTACATTCTGAATAATTCCTCACTCTAGGGTAGCAAGATGCACGATCTAAAGTCAACTCAATATATGGGAGGGAGAGGAGTAATGTAAAGACAAAGCCTGGGGACAAGCTTAATGTCCTGTCTTTCTGTTTGTGCTCAGCAAGGGCAAACAAAACATTGTATGTCAGTAGGTGACATGGTTGATACTAAATTTCCTACTTCAATACATTAGAGTGCTTCATTATAACTCAGAAATAGTAATATCAGCAGGAACTACAGCTGCTGCATAATACAGAGGACTTAGACATTGACCTGCTACGCTATTTCATCACCTGTGGTGGTGTTCACCTCATTCAGCATTAGCCATCTAAAAATTATCTGCCTAATCTGTGCTGGTGGTGCGGGTTCCTTCGACGGAGACAAATGAACCTCTTGTGATTTCTCTCAACCCTAGGCAGGTAGGTATTCACAGCATACAAGATTAATTGTCCTTTGCAGACATCTCCCTCTCTGTGGATTTACGTGTGGTTATGATAGATGAGGTACCCAGGTGGATAAAGTTAGGTGGCTGGATGGCCAGGCCCAAAGAGTTGTGAGGATCAATGGAGCTAAATCTGGTTGAAGGCCAGTCACGAGTGGTGTCCCCCATGGCTTAGGGCTGGGGCCACTCCTGTTCAACATCTTTATCAATGATCTTGATGAGGGGATTGAGTGCACCCTCAGTAAGTCTGCAGATGACACCAAGGTGGGAAGGACCATTGATCTGCAGGAGGCTAGCAAGGCTGCACAGAGGGACCATGACAGACTGTATTGATGGATGTTGGTTTCAGTAGTGGCAAGTGTCGGGTCCTGCATTTTGGTCACAAGAATGTCCTGCAGTGCTACAGGCTTGGGGCAGGGTGGCTGGAAAGCAGTCTGGCATAAAGAACTTGGGGGTTCTGATAGACAGGTAGCTGAATATGAGCCAGCAATTTGCCCAGGTGGTCAAGAAGCCAATGGCATCCTGGCTTGTATTAGAAGCTTCATGTTCAGCAGGAGTAGGAGGTGATGATCCCCCTGTACTCAGCACTGGTGAGGCTGCACCTTGAGTACTGTGTCCAGTTTTGGGCACCTCAGAACAAGGGAAACATCAAGTTGCTGGACCGAGTGCAGAGGAGGGGAACAAAGCTGTTGAAAGGCCTGGAGAATAAATCTTGTGAGAAGAGATTGAAAGAGTTGGAGCTGTTTAGTTTGAGGAAGAGGAGGCTGAGGGGAGACCTTATCTACAACTATCTGAGAGGACATTGTAGAGATGTTGGTGCTGGTCTCTTCTCACAGGTCATTAGTGACAGAACCAGAGGGAACGGCTTCAAGCTCCAACAGGGGAGGGTTAGACTGGACATCAGGAAAAGAAATTTCCTGGAGAGAGTGGTCAGGCTCTGGGATGGGCTGCCCAGGGTGGTAGTTGAGTCCCCATCTCTGGATGAGTTTAAAAGACGCTTAGATGTAGTGTTGAGGGATCTGGTTTAGGGGTGAACATGGAGACTAGGGTTGGTGGTGGAACTCAATGATCTCAAGGGTCTTTTCCAACTGGAATGATTCAGTGATTAAAAGAAGTGGTGTTTGCTAGCAGTGGCATGACTTCACTGCGCAGTACAAATCCATGAAGGCATGTCTTACTGTCTTGCTAAAAGGCACCTTGTGAACAAAAGCAGAGACATTTGTGAGGAAGGATTTAGTCTGAGAAGAAGGTTGATTTTCTCTAGAGAAGGTGTTAAGCAGCTGTTGATAGAAAAAAATATAAACTTCTATACACTCTGAAAGTCACAGCAGTTACAAAAGAATGGGAGCAATCCTTAACTACCTGGGAGGTTTAATACCCTCAAAAGATCTCCCGTATAACAGTTATAGTATCAAAGCACAATGCAGAACGGTGGCAATGTCTTGGGAAGCTCACCTTGTTGTTGCTGTTCTTTTATCCCCACTCCTGAAAAAATAAGTGATTGTATTTCCTAGAGCAGCTTCCCATTCCTGCGGCACACGAACTGTTATTTTGCATTTGCCTAACCATGACAACTTAGCTTTTGCAATAATAACGTACAGACAATAATTTAAACGCAGTCCAAAAGACGACATCTTCAAACAAACCCGAGATGACAGTTTTGCCTGGGTGCAGAGTTAAAACCTGACTGCTTTCTTTTTCTGCCAACGATTCCAAACTTAACTGTTTCTCTGTAAGTGGTGTCTGTGCTTCCCTGCACTTCATCTGAACCTCGGGGAATGTGCTTTCTGAATGTTTTCAGCCTGTTATCCTTTTCACTTAAAAGATAAAACAATGCGTTGTAGAAAACTGCCTAAACCAATAGTGATACCAGAGAATTAGAATCTGGCAATAACCTAGGAGCAGATGAAATCACATAGAGAGAATGAGGAAGCTGTGGGTGCTGTTTATTCTGCACAGTAAGAGGAGATACATTCTTTGAAAACATAAATAAAGGTTGTTTTAAAGCACTGAGGAAAATTGTACATAAATAATGATGTGGAACCCACACAGCAGCTTGGATGATGATTACAAACCTTTGAAGGATATAGGACTTTAATAAAATTACAGGGCAGTGCAACATGAGCAGAAAGTCTTTTACAGCAATTATTTTTAATATTTGTTTTATTAAAACAATTTATTTTCTTTATTGTTTTAAAGAAATTAAGTTGTGATTGAAAGTTCAGTAGGAAGGATCTCTTCCTCTCCAATTCCTAATTCAAGGTGTTTTGAAGAATTTATATGCTCAGCTGTAGGGCTGATTAAAATAAAGCTGTAGTTTTAGAAGCAGTCAGCTAAGTAAATAGATGAACTTTCGAGGTCCCTTCCAAGCCCTAATGTTCTGTGAGTCTGTGAAATACTAGTCATTAAAAGGACTGCAAAACTGAAGAAGCACTGAGGATGAGGGGAGAATCAAAGTGTTTCAAAAAGGATGTTTTGTTGTGCAAATGTTTATCCAAGAATGCAGCATTATTAAGGAATTTATCCTCTTTATTAGAACTTCTCAGTAGTTTAATTATTCTCTGCTTTTAGAGTCTTGTCTGTTTGGCGCTGCCATAGTCTGTCAAACTGGAAGATGAGAAACATTTTCTGATAAGACGACTATGCTGCAATGAAAAGGGTGGATTATCCTGACTTGCCTAGGTTTTTCATAATTTAATAATTATCTTATAGAATCATTAGGGATCGGAAGGGACCTCGAAAGATCATCCAGTCCAATCCCCCTGCCACAGAAGAATCACCCAGACCAATTTATGTTTTAAAAGGGGTTGTTGATTTATTCTATTGACTTTGACTCCAAAGTATTTGATAAAAAGTCACTCTGAGGACAGAGCTTAAGTTTTTAAACTTACCTCTTATTCTATGTCCATAAATTAAATACAAGTGGCTAGAACTCACAGCTCTGACCTGCAGCTATTCCTTCCCGTACTAAACAGGACAAACTATGAGGTTCCATAAACTTACATTAGTGACTATAAAAAAAACCAAACAAGCAAAAAACTCACATGATTCAAAATATGGGATGTAATTGAGACTTGGAACTATGACTCAGAATACACTGGTGGTTAAGACTGAATTTTTTCCTGCATTATTGGGCAGAGGTGAATAATGAACAGTAAAGTGAACAGACAGGGCACTAGCCAATGTCATCCAGGTTTCCTTTCCCATGAAATGTTGGTCTAGAGCTTTTGAGACCACATCTGACCTGCACTATGATTCTGTCAACAGTAGACTAGAGGAGGTAGCTGTAGAGGTTGGCAAACTCCATCCAAGGACTCTATGGTATGAGCTGTCCAATAGTATATAATTGGGTTCTATTTGGGCTAATAGTATGAATATTATGTGTATGGTCACCTTAGGGGATCAAAGACTAGTGAGCAATTTATGCTGCTCAAGTGTCCTAATACTCTTATTTCCATTAATACAGAGTTCTCTGAAAAGGAACACTAATATATTCAACTGCCTCAGTGAGATACTTAAATTAAATCACACCTTTTGAGTGAATTGAATCAATGACCTGGATCCTGAATGTGCATTACTTCAGTCATAGTGACATCTGTGGATGAGAACAGCCTGCTAAGAGAGTAAAACCCTTTGAAGAGCAATGCTAAAAATGCACTTGGGGTTCTTCAGCCTGGTTCTGTACACTGCCCAAAGAAATGGGAAGCCAGTCCAAGATATCTTATCATGACCATTATCATCATTATCAGCTAACACAGCAGCTATAAGAGACAGAAGTGTGAGCGGGTCGGACTCCCAGCCCAGCCATGCTGAGGAGCCATGAGCAGTCTGGAGTCAGCCAGGGTGGATCCCACAGGTGGATCCCACACCAGTATAAACAGGAAGTGTGCTGAGGGTGGGGGTTCCTCCTGGTCTTGTTCTTCGTCCTGCCTCTTCCCAAGCCTGGAGGATCTTCCCATTTGCCGTGACTGCTGTATATTCACTGGGCTGAGTATAACTTTGTACACTTTATATTGGGATCAGTTTGTTTTCATTTGACCTGTTTTTTATTTCAACCTATGCAACACCTCTCCTTTTCCTGTTTCCACTTTCCTGCTGGGGAGGGGTGTGATAAAGCAGCTGCTGTAGTTTAGCTGTAGTTTGGATACGGGCTAAAAGTAGATGAGTGGTTTGCAGTGGGACTATTATAAAGGCCATTAGGAAAGGTGGTGGTGTCTCTTCTGAGTGTCTGTATTTGCATGAGTTCTCCAGGACCAGATCCTGGAGCAGACTGGGTGCTGCACTTGAACAGTGAAAAGTTTGGGTGTAGGTTCTCTGTGGGACTCCAGGGCTGCTGCTGTCACCCTAAAACATAGTCTTCTTTATTTCTATGCATCTTTTCAATCTGAAATGTGTGATGCCTGTGCTACTTTCCAAAACAGCAGAGGGGGGTTAACGCTGTGACCCAGAAGAGTGTCCACGTGGTGGGTACTGCCCAGGTGAGAGCTGGCCAGGGAGCATGCAGGACTGTGGGGATGCACAATGTTGTGTGGGAGCACAGTGAAGAGCTATGGCAGCTGGACTTGAGTTACTGTTTTATAAATACTGACTGGAAGGTGCTTGTTGAATGAACCATGTCCAGGCTTTGTTTTTAGAGAAACTGCTGCCTCATATAAAAAGAGAGTTTGGGAGTGAACTAATTCTCATGTATAATGAGTCATCTTGGGACCAGGACCTAAGATATGTGCTGGAATGCTAAATAATGACATGTTTCGTGCACATAACTTAGGCTGCAGGAAACACTAGAGCTGATGGAGAACATGCCGCTTCTCATTGTTCGTTGGTGTTGGCCACTGCTTGAAAGTATAAAGAGGGAATTGTAGCAGCAGTCTGTTCTGCAGCAATAGAATCATTAGGGATTGAAGGGATCTTGAAAGATCATCTAATCCAATCCTCCTGCCACCGCAGGATCTCCTAGAAAAAGTCAGAGTCAGTGAGGGCTAGAAGGGACCACAGGATCATCCTGTTCCAACACCCATGGAAGCTTGAAAGAAAACCACATCTCTGTTATTAATCCTTTCAGAAATCTTGGGCTCTGATAATGTATTTGACCTCATTAATGTTTATAGATATGTGAAAGGTGGGTGTCAGGAGCCAGGCTCTTCTCAGTGTCATCTAATGACAGGACAAGGGGCAGTGGGTATAAGCTGGAGCATAGGAGGTTCCACATAAATATGAGAAGGAACTTCTTCATGGTGAGGGTGACAGAGCCCTGGGACAGGCTGCTGAGGGGGGTTGTGGAGTTTCTTTCTATAGAGACATTTAAAACCCACCTGGATGTGTTCCTGTGCAACTTGGTGTAGGTGATCCTGCTGTGGCAGGGGGATTGGACTAGATGGTCCTTCGAGGTCCCTTCCAATCCCTAGCGATTCTGTGATTAGTGTAACAGTATGCTTTATTTTAAAGTCTAGTGTTTAATATGAAAATTATTCTAAAACACACAGCCTCTATTCAGGCTGCTGATTAAAAATAGGATCCTGAAGTATCTTCATGGCAAATTGCATCTTCTCCTGTCATGCTGCTAACTCTACATGAAGGCCAAACCCGTGTTTCTGTCTGTTCATGCAGTTTGTCTTAGGTAGGAAGGTGTCTAGTGGAATATTGTGGTTTCAAAATCTAAGTTGAGATAACCTACTAAATTTGAAATGTGAAATATAAAGCAAAGCAACCTGCATTTTGAAATGTGATGTTAGCCTCCAGAACCCAAACCAAGATCACCGATGTCTTTCTGACTCCAGCTGCTTTGAAAAATGCCCTTCTGATACCTGGCAGTTACTAAGGTTCTGTGAAGGAGAGGGGGAAGTATATTTTCTATTTCAATAGCATAAGATATCAAGCAAAAAAGAAAGTTGTGCAAAGGGCCAATGCGTTTAAAGATCTTTTGGATGAGGTGTCGAAGGATCTGGTTTAGGGGTGAACTTGTAAGGTAGGGCAGATGGCTGGACTCAATAATCCCAGGGGTCTTTTCCTGGACTCAATAATTCCAGGGGTCTGGAGTGATTCTGTGATTCCGATTCTGTGATAGACTCTGAAAACCAGGTGCTCTCATAAGAGCCCATTTCTGCTCCCAAGCAGAAAAGAAGATCAGGCAAGAGAAAGGCAAGTAAGTGATGTGCAAATAGACAAATTGAGAAACACAGGCAGAAAATAAGGAATTCATGTTATCAGTGCTCATGCTTGCCTTTTGCTTGTCTGGACTATTTGTCAATGACTGACTGATCATTACTGCTGCTTTTCATTTGGTGGTGTTTTCAACAGCACATTAACTTACACCATCAGCTTAGCCAGATGGGCTCTCATTTTTGATATGTATGTGAGATACAGAGGCATCTTCTTATTCCAGTTCTTAAGAGAGCGCTTTAATTCTGCTCTTTCCCCTCATCCTTTCCACACACAGAAGCTGCTTGCTCTGGAGAGCACAACTTTGTGCTAAAATTAGGGAAAATGATTCACCCGCTTTTGTTTGTGTTTTTTGCTTGCTCGTAGAAGTCAAATTTTCTAATCAATCTGTTTGCTTAGGACTGTTGTCAGGACACCTCGTTCATTCGTAGCTAAACAACTTCATCTGAACATCCATACACAGCAATAGATCAGATCTATAGTTGCCAACAGAATTTTAAATTCCTTATGTGATAGAAATGCAAAGTAGGTATGTGACAGGCATCCCAAAGTGTTTCTGGAGAAAGCACGTGGAGTTTTCCACGACTTCAGCTTTTTTTGTTCACTTGATGGGAATGCCGTGACACGTGTGAGCTACTTGTGCTGTTAGCAGAGGGTAGCATGGAAGATGGAGCAGATGATCGCAATGGAATTGACTTTTACCACCCTAAGCACATAAAATATTACTGAGAACGCTGCAAAAAGAGAAGAAAACACCCATTGAAGAGATTTTTTTGTGGTATCACAGTAACAGTGGTTGGCAAGAGGTCAGGTTCTAATGCTTTCGATGTGAGGACAGTCAGTGTGATGTATTTACACTGAGATGGATGTTGCCACAACCACTTGCTTGTGCACGTGTAGGAGCTGTCTATCAAAGGCTGTGGTGCTTTCATTCCAGAGAATGCTGAAGATTCATAGAATCAAAGAATCATCAGGGATTGGAAGGGACCCTGAAAGATCATGTAGTCCAATCCCCTTGCCACAGCAGGCTCACCTCACTGGAGAAGCCATGGAATCAGAATCACTCAGGGCTGGAAGGAACCATCGTCCAGTTCCAACCTCCCCCAGCACAGGAAGGGAAACCCCACCCTAAATCAGGCTGGCCAGAGCCTCATCCAGCCTGGCCTTAAACACCTCCAGGAATGGGGCCCCAACCACCTCCCTGGGCAACCCATTCTAGGCTCTCACCACTCTCACGGTAAAGAACCTCCTCCTCACATCCAGTCTAAATCTACCCATCTCCACCTTTGCTCCATTGACCCTAGTCCTGTCACTATGCACCATCCTAAAAAGCCCCTCCCCAGCTTTTTTGCAGCCCCCCTTCAGATACTGGAAGAAGCATTTTAACTAAATACAGTGCCCTAACCCAGGATCTTGCCCAGGGACTCCTTGCCCTGACAGTTTAAAGCTGCTAGTGTGATACAGAAAGCAGGGTTAACCCAACCCATGTTCAGATGCTGCCTTCTGTGCCTGGCTCTTGTCAGGATCGCTTTGTCTTTGTTTGTGAAAGCCCCTGCCAGCTTGAGACACATTCATCCTCGCCTCCTCAGTGGATGTGTGGACTCCTGGGTACTGAGGGGACCGTAGGCAGAAGTGAGATGTGAACACCTGCAGACTGTTCCACCCTGGCAGCTGCCAGCTTCACACCGAGCACCCATTACCACCAGAGTAGCTGGTTTGCTGGAGTCAGACAGGTGTAGCCTGATGCTGTTATGGCTTTTGTAGTCTTAACTGCTAGTTTCTGGGAAGAGCAAACAAGCTCCTTACAGTTAAATAAATATGTATGGAAATCCCTTTATGGCTCTAGATGACAAACCAAATAAAAATCCCTTCCACAGATTCATCACATCCATGGATACAAGCTGGAATTTTGTTTTTCAGCATCACTGTGGTGGGACTGAGTCTGTTCCTTCTAATATCTCAATGAACCGGTTTCTTATACCGGCGTGAAACTAACTGTGCATTCAAAACACGCTATAGTCATCGCTCTCAAGGGAAAAATAAAGAAGACCTAGTTTTGAGTTCTCAAAGCATGTTTTTTTACACAGTGTCAGTTTATCAGACCTCCTCAGATCACAGCTCAAGGTCTTTCAAATGTCTTGTAATTTGGTTCTGAGAAAGCCCCTTGTACAGTCAGACACTTCTGAATGAGTGCCAACCTGCTCACTATGGGCTAGCAGGTAGTTTGCCTTCACTGAGGATTTTCACATCGTGGGGCCATGTGAAAAAATTAAGCTTTCAGTTTTGTAAACACAGTATGAATCTCTTTCTGGTGAGCTTTAATTATGTTTGCTTGTCCTTCTGAAAAGCTTGTGCAGGGACTTTGCTCAAAAACCACTGTAAAATGAGTGGATATGTTTAGCAGTATATTGGTGTTCCCTTCCTAATCATAGAATGTTCTAGGCCTCTAGAGATCATCTAATCTAACCTTCCTACACAGGGACCGCTCCACCTAGGCCAGGCTGCTCAGAGCCTCATCAAGCCTGACCTTAAATGACTCCAGGGATGGGGCTCTCACCACCTCCTCAGCAGCCCACTCCAGCGATCAATCATTCTCACACTGAAGAACTTGTGTCTGATATCCAGCCTAAATCTCTCCTTTCCCAGCTTGAACCCACTGCTCCTTGTCCTACTAGTACAAACCCTCTTGAAAAGACCTTCCCCTGCTTTCATGCAGGCTCCCCTCAGGTAGTGGAAGATTAAAGAAGGTCCCCCTGGAGCCTGCTTTTCTCCAGGCTGAACAGCCCCAACTCTCTCAGCCTGTCCTCATTTGAGAGCTCCATTCTCCTCATCATTTTAGTGGCCCTCCTCTGGATCCACTCCAGTCTGTCTGCATCCTTCTTGTGCTGGGGGTTCCAGAACTGGGCACAATACTCCAGGTGAGGTCTCACCAGGGAAGAGCATAGGGGCAGAATCACCTCTCTTGATCTGCTGGCCACAGTTCTTTTGATGCAGCCCAGAATGTGATTGGCCTTCTGGGCTGAGATTGCACACTGGTGGCTCATGTCTAGTTTTTCATCCACCAGCAGCCCCAAGTCCTTTTCCACAGGACTGGTCTCCAGTAGATCCTCTCCTAGACAGTACTGGTAATGCCTGTTACCCCAGCCCAGGTGCAGGACTCTGCACTTAACCTTGTTGAACCTCATCAGGTTAATATGATGCCAGGATAAATGAATAGGAGATGGGTTTGCGAGGTCTGGTCAGTAGTGATACCATTTATAGTTGTGAAAAAAAGAGATGCAGATCTTGCACAGAAAATCTTTCCTGAATATCAGAAAAGTAGAAAACTGTTGTCAGAGACTCGTGCTGAGGTACTATGGCTCTCAACGTCAGGCGTGTGGAATGCAGTGTGGTTGAAAGCAATTTGGATTTTATTATCAAGTAATTATTTCTCACTTAAGCTTCTCACCACTGGTGAGAAATAATGTTAATGGAATGGGGTTTTTTGGGCTTTTTTTCTCCTCTGTGGGTTCTTCAAGCTCTGTTAGGATTTGCTAGCTAAGTGCATATGCAAAACCTTGTAAAGGTGTTGGCAAGATGGATGGCTGTACGCAATGCTTTCCCACACTGCAGGCACTTATGCATATATAATCCAGCTTTGTGTATGTATTCTAGGGGTTTACTTCATGCCAGAAACTCCAGTGAGTAACTGTGGGATAATTATATTCTGCTTTGCAAGTGAACCATCTAGTGCCTTAAACAATGGCACTTTGCCATGTTTTATGGAAGCGAAGCCGCCGTTGTAGCTTTAAATCCTGCAAAGGTCTGTTCTTGCCTTAATGATGTAAACAATGGTGGCTCAGAAATGGAGTCACTTGTACTTAACCTTATATCTGGTGACAAGGACTTGTAGGATTGTTTTTTTAAGTTGCTAATAGGTCTTCATGAGTGCCCAAAAGCAGAAGATCCTATGGGAAGGAAAATCTTTTCATTCCAAATACGATTATAATTTCCTACCCACCTCACTCCACTTGGTATCTTGTGATTTCTTCTACCCATGAGCAAAGAAGTTTATTGCCACTTATGACTAATGCCATCTACTTCTTTTTGGGGTGGGTTGGTTATTCAGCATCAGCAGAAAAATGTATCATCCTGTCTTTAAGGTGAATTCTTAATGATTAATTTTTCTGACAGTTCCACTCTTGGCTGCAATACAACTATTGACAAGACCCCACAGAAGACCCAAACTACTCATTTTCTAACTTCCACCACTGTTTTCCCAGAGGCAATGGGTTCAAATCAAATCTTCCTTTTTCTCCCTTTACCTTTAACCTGAAATATTCTCAAGCTGAGTGTGGCTGCTCAGGGATCAGAATCGAGACAGGGCAGTCAGTTGCCGCATTCCAATTACTAACAATTTCCACAGCTGTCATACAGTGCCTCAGTTTTAATTGGTTGTGCTAATAAAAGGAGCAATTCTGTGCACTGAGACACAGAACATCCTCGTGCAATTTAGGCAGCCTGCCTTAAGCAGCTTTATAGGTAAGGACTTAGGGACAGCTACCGACTACAAAAGCCTCCCCCTAAATCACAACAGTGTGTTTGAAATACAAATAGGGCATGTGTCGCATTAATAAAGTCATAAACCACGCTCAGCCAAACGGCTCTGTCGCTGGAGAAATTTTAATCCATCAGGTTGTGGTTTTCTTTTCAATATTGCTCCACTTCGAGTGGTTCAGAGACCTGTCCTAAAACAGGAGGTCACTAATTTCATTTTTAAAATTACTGAGCACAAATGCTCACAGTGTTTGTAGACTTTGGATCACTAATACATTAAGAAAAAGATCCCTCCTGGATTTAACACTTCGACTACCTGATTGCTTCACAGAGATGGAATGAAGCCGTAGAGTGATAGCTTGAGATCCCCGTACGTCAGTTATCAAATTGGGTCAAACAAGATGTTGAATGTAGTAAATACTGTTTGTTCAGAAGTGGCCTAAATCTAGGAAAAAAAACACTGCATCAGTTGGGAGGTGTTTTGACTTTCAAGTTTTAAGTAGTGATTGAGACAGAGGGAACCGTGTACATTCTGATCAAAATGATTTTTAACTTCTGAGCACCACTAGGATTTGAAATCGGATCAACTTGTGATTTGAATTCAGGAGTGAGTGTATCACACACCCTGGCCATATGAAAACTCAAGACACTGACAGTAAGAAAAATGCTTTTGTGGAACAAGAAGTTATTTGAAATTTGTAATCTGAAATGTATTGTGTTTTGGAATCACTGTGTTTTCCAACTCCAAGCTTTATCTTGTTGGAAACAGTGAAGAATAAAAATATTTACATAAATAATATAAAATCTAATTTATATGACATGGTATTTTGGCCGAGAGGCCAGTGTCATCCTGGGGTAGATCAGAAGGGGGGTTTAACAGATCAAGAGAGGTTCTCCTCCCCCTCTATTCTGCTCTGGTGAGACAGTACCTGAAATACTGTATTGAGTTCTGGGACCCTCAGCTCAAGGAGGACACAGAGCTTCTTGAGAAAGTTCAGCACAGAGCCACACGGATGATGGAGAGGAGCATCTCCCTGATGAGGAAAGGCTGAGGAAGCTGGGTCTCTTAAGCTTGGGAAAAAGGAGACTGAGGGAGTGACCTCATTAATGTTGATAAATATGTGAAGGGTGGGTGTCAGGAGGATGGAGACAGTGTCATCTAATGATAGGTCAAGGGGCAATGGTTGTAAGCTGGAATATAGGAGGTTCCACATAAATATGAGAAGGAACTTCTTCATGGTGAGGAAGATGGAGCACTGGAATGTGCTGCACATGGAGGTTGTGGAGATTTCATTCTATGGAGACATTTGGAACCCATCTGGACATGTCCCTGAGTGACTTGCTGTAGGTTATCCTGCTGTGGTGGGGGTATTGGACTAGATGATCTTTTGAGGTCCCTTCCAATCCCTAAAGATCTGTGATTCTGTGACATAAGGAAAACATATTTTTAGTTTTAAAACAGTCTGAAGGTTCTCAGAGTCTTCATCAATCTGAGTATCAGTGGTTTAGCATGAGGACCCTTTTCCTCAGTTATGCTGATGTTAGCATTTTTCTTTCTGTAGCACCCACTGTAATAGGGAGACTTCAAAAGCTGTTTCCTTCAAAAATACACACTGACTTCCATGGGCACCAGGAGAGTATCCAAGACTCCAGAGGACAGCGGAACGCCAAGTGCACCATCACTTATTGTCCTTCTCTCTCCCCTACATCCTCATTTTCCATGAGGAAAAAAAGTAGGTGATGAGGCCAGGGAGAGCAGCTTTGTGCATCTATGATCGGGGTGCTGGAGTTCCGGGGGGACCAGGCATGCCAGGGTGCTCATCTGCTGTCCTGTCTAGAGGCAGCCTGAGTGCATTTGCTACAGCCCTCTGACAACAGCAGAGATATTTTTCTTTCTTTAGAGAAATAAAACCGCTAAAACCTTCTAAATGCACCACCCGTTTTACAAGGTTAAAACAAAAGGCAGTGAAAGCAAGAATGAAGGGTTTTCCTTCATTAATTTCCTTTTCTGTCAGTGTAACTTTATAATAATTCAACACCTTCTAAAAACTTTAGGTTTCTTTATCAAGAACCAAAGAGGTTTTATAGATGCGTAGGGTTAGTATGGGATTCACTGATATTTTTCATCGAAGTGCGTGGATATTATGCACCTGTGTGTGTGTCTGTCTGTATATGTGAGTTTGTGCATCTTGACTGGCTTTTGTAACAGCAGAGATAAATATCGTTCATCAAAAAAAGAATGTTTTCTGATAGCTTGTATTTAGCTTCGAGCTGTGGGCAAAACACATTAAAAAAACCCCAATGTTTTTCTCCTGGTGATGTTATTTATTTACGCTTCCTACTGCCTCTACAGCCACTGACTTACTTGTTTCATTATCTCTTTGTACTTCCCAACACACAAAATCCTTATCTAGAGATGTTTCAATCATATCCAAAGTCTTTTTTTATAAAGACTTGTATACAAATTGTCTATTTTATCATGTGTTGGGCAACAGATCTCACTGGCATCAGAACTGAAATGATTCTTTAAGCCTGAATGGTGGGACAGCTTTAAATTTGTTAATCTTTTGAAGTAAGTAGATCAAGAGGTGAGAATACTTATAGCGTGCGTTAAACAACATGAAATTATAATTCTAGTGCATTCTGTTCCTTTGTCTAAGAATTATCACACTGTTTTACAGGTTTTGGATTGAGTTACAGTGCAGTGGAGACTGATCACAGAACATTAGGGAAGGACCTCAAGAGATCATCTAGTCCAGTCCCCCTGCCCCAGCAGGATCACCTAGACCAAGTCGCACAGGAACACATCCAGGTGGGTTTTAAACCTCTCCAGAGAAGGAGATAATCGTGGTGTAGGTGACCTGCTATAGCCATCTACATTCCTTTCTCTGTGCCCATCAAATCAATAAATGCACAATCATCATCATTAAAAAGAAATCAATACCGACTGTACTTTCCAGCGTGAGGTCTGGGAACACCTCATCTTCTAAGTCTAAGGAATTGCTGCAGTGTTTGCATGTGCTGAGAATTAACAGGTGGTGTGGCAGTCATGTTCCCCATCCCAGGTGTAACCCAGTATGTGTCCATGTGCACAGCTACGACGTGCGAATGGTTTCCAGATCCTCAAGAATGAAAAGTGTCACAAAATGTGAGAGATCTGTCAGTATTTCCCCCCACAGATATTTATCAGTCTTTCACAAGCAGTATCACAGATGAGCTGACGAATTTTTTGTTGTACCTTGCACAGCTTTTAGGAGATTTTTAGGGACTGATGTAGGAAAAGAGGAGCTAGCAGTGACGTTTCGGCTCTGCATGGTTTGGCAGCATGGAAACTGTTTAATATTTATTTTCTGTAAGGAAATAGATGCAGAATCTTTTGGACCTCTGGTTCAGGGCAACCTTCAATATCAGTGCAGGCTGAGGGCTGAAAGGATTCTCAATCCTTGTGGAGATGTACTTGCTACTGGTGGATGAAAAGCTGGGCATGACCTTGCAATGTGCTCTCACAGCCCACAAAACCAACTGTGCCCTGGGCTGCACCAGTGTCGTTAAGGGAGGTGATCTTGTTGCTCTAGTCCGCTCTCACTTGGAGTACTGCATCCAGCTCTGGAGTTTTCAACACAACAAAGACATGGAGCTGGTGGAGCAGGTCCAGAGGAGGCCACTAAAATTACCAGAGGAAAAAATATGCTCTGCTACGAGGTTGAGACTTGGGGTTGTACAGAATGGAGAAGAGAACGTTCTGGGGAGACCTTGTTGTGACCCTTCAGTACTTAAAGGGGGCTTGTAAGAAATGTGTGGAAAGTCTTTTTGGCAGGACCTGTTGTGAACAGAAGGGGTGATGCTTTTATACTAAAAGAGTGTAGATTCAGGTTAGATAGAAGACAGACATTGTTTTTTGCAGAGGGTGCTAACACAATAATGCAGATTTTCCAGAGAGGCGGTAGATGCTCTGTCTCCAGACACGTTCCAGGTCAGGTTGGGTGGAGCCCTGGGTAACCTGCTCTAGTTGAAGATGCCTCTGCTCAAGGCAGGGTGAGTTGGACTAGATGAGTTTTGAAAGTCCCTTCTATGATTCTCTGACGTTCTTTTCCTCCCTGCTTTTCCTTTTGTGTTCTCTTTTCCTCTTCCCCACAAACAGAGTGCAGCACAGCTGGTTGGTGGAAGGAGATCTTGAGCAGTGATATTTTCCTGTTCTAGCTACTAGTTCAGTAGCCTGATCTAGGTCACTGATGCACAGGGCTTTCCATTTCCATTTTTTCCTCTGCTCATGGGAGAGACATAAAGAGATTAAAGGAATAATGGGTCTGATCCAAAGCCCTCTGTGGGTAATAGCAGAGCTGACAACTACTCTGTTCACAGCAGCTTCTGAGATTTGGGGATTTGGTTTCATCCACTTCAGAACAAGTGGACATTTTTGCTAATTGAAATTGTTTTGAAAAGTATATTTTTGACTATAACATGATCTTTTTGAAATGGTAAGAAATATATTTACTGGTAATCAGAGAAGAAGGATGAGAAGTGAGTGTTTCATGTTAATACCCTCTTCCTGTTAATATGGGACCAGGTTTTCATCAACAGGCTTAATAGGTCAGTAAACTAGCACTTCTCTCATCCATACTATCAAGGAATTATGTGTAAGTGGAAAACAATTTTCCCTGACACCAGTAACTTCTGAATCAAATAATAGAAAAAAAATGACAGGATTCCCACTTAATTTTTAGCACGTGAAAAAAAACGATGCAGCTATTTCTACATCCACAAATAGTAATGGGAAAGGGTTTCCACATCCTCAGATAGTGATGGGAAAGGGTTTCTTTACTCAGTTATACTAAACTTAAGTGCTGTTCTACTAAAACCACACTGAGTATTGTTTCTTTCAGTGCTGATCTACTGTATGGAACTCTCTAATGAGCCTAATTGACTTTTCTGGAGACTTTCTAATTGATAAAAATCCTTTCATAGCACTAACTTAGAGGAATAGGAGTAATTATGGAGTTTTTTTCAGAGTTTGTGGGTTGGGTTGCTTGTGATTGACTTGGTGGCATTGATTTATGAACTGTTAACATTGGTTAATAACACAAAATCAACTTCCATGTTGTAATCTGAAAGAACTACCTCACATCTATAAGAACCAACATCAGTGTCACCTGTGGTGAGCAGGCATTACTTTCAGAAATTATTTAATAAATAAAACAGTTGTTAGGAACACTTAGGACATTTATAATCACAGGTCTCAAATCCAGCAAGTAATTTTGTCTCTTTTTTAAAACACATTTTGCTAATTCCTGAGTTAGAGAAATCTCAATCCTGAGATTATGCAACGAAGTGTGGGGGCTGCCCACCAAAGCCTGCGGGCAGAAGTGTCGTCACTGGGAAAGCAAGTGCCCATGAAAACCATCAGTCTAATACATTCCCTCTTAGAAAATATTTTTACCACAACTCTACATATCCTCAGCATCTCCAGCTTGGTACGTGCTACATTGCACTTCAGTTTTTTTAAAGATATTAGTGCACATAAACCACATAAGCTGAAGCTGGTGCTGGAATCGATGAGAAACTTACATTATCTCTCTTTTTCAGCTGTCTAATGCTTTCTATTCTGTGGGTTCTTTTAAATAATGGCTTTGTTTATCATTTACATGTGAATTAAAGACACCTAGAGATGATGACAACACGAAAAATTTAGCATTCAGTACCCTGAGCTCTTTTACAACTACAGTATTTTGCTGTGCTCAGAGCAGCAGAGCCCTGATTGCTGCTTTCAGAGGCTCGTGCTGTGTATGTGCCTGCATGCACACAGCTCCCCATGACCTTCACCATCTGCCATTAGAAAAGATTATCATTATCATTTTCAGTTCTGTGAAGAGTTGTCTATTGTGCTGTTGCTTTTTCTTTCTTGGGAGACTCAGACATAGCTGGGTAGAACATATAAATAGATGTTCATGCTCTGAATGAGCAACAGTGGACAGGAGAGATTCTCTGACTGGTATCAAAAGCAATCAGACTGAAGACAGCATCTGAGCAGTATGCAGCTTAGTGAAGCTTGTAACATGGGAATAGCTCAGGGCTGAAGGATCTCAGGGTTTCTTGAGACTTTAAGCCCCATTATCTAAGAGCTAGGTGATGTTAAGGAGGCTTGGGAGAACACAGTTTCATGAAACATCTTGGATTATTGCCCAGACCAGGATATCAAGTTCAGAAGGGTCGATGGGAATAAATCTGTGTTTGCCATGCAGATGTAAGAGGTTTTCTAAGATTCTTTTTACCTCCAAATATCAGTCCTCAGAGTCTCTCCACGAGATCTTCACATCTGGCTTGTAGTTTTAATAGGGCACTTCATCATAAGAGGCTGAGGAGTGATTCTCCCCTGTGATCTGGGAGTGTTAAAGCATTTTGTGACCAGAGGAAGCCAGAAGCAAAAATGGTTAATTTGGATGAGAACCATAAAAACACCAGACCAGTCAGAATATGTTACATACACGGCAGTTCCTTGAACCTCTCTTGTCACTTTGATCAGAAAGAAGCTTTATAATGAGAATTGTCATCTTTCCTCTCAGTACGACCATTTGTTGTGGAGTTTCTCTTTGTCCATGGAATGGCTTTAGGTTAATAGTCTTCTCTCGAAGCAGAGAGGGAGCCAGCATGCTGATGTAAAACCTCTTGGAAGCAGCCAGTGCAGGTGTTGAAAGTAAATGATTTATCTATTGGCAGCCACACATCAGCTTCTGCACAGGAGCTGCTGCAAGTGGTTGTTCCAGCCTCCAGTTTGATACATGGGCAGGGAGAAGCTTCAGTGTATATCAGCGCCCATCAATGCAGTCTTGGATTCAGATGCCAATCAGTCAACACACAGCTTGCACGAGCCATAAATAGATTTTCTGTTATTAGTCTAATTTTTTTTTTCTCTTTACCATTTTTTTTGGCAGAATGCCTCCATTGCAGAACTGCCAATTTATCAGAAGCATTTTGGTTGGGGGGCATGCTGGCACCGAGTCCGCTTGACAGAACTGTGTTTTGATGAAGTAAGCATCACAATAAACTCATATCAGAAAGTACATATTGCTTTGTAATTAGGAATACTTTTAAATTCACCATACTGAATGAAAGAAAGTATTATGAAGGTCTTCAGTGATGTGAAAGGAGCATTTCAGAATCACAGAACATTAGGAAGGGACCTCGATCATCCAGTCCAATCTCCCCACCACAGCAGGATCCCCTAGACCAAGTCACACAGGAACATGGCCAGGTGGGTTTTAAGCATCTCCAGAGAAGGAGACTTTGCAATCTCTCTAGGCAGCTCCTTCAGATGCTCTGTCACACCCACTGGGAAGAAGCTCCTTCTGATATTATCCACAGCAGGATTGTGTCGTATTTCCCTGGAAAATTTGGAGAAATTTCATCAATGCCACAGCATTTCCTATCAAATGAAAAATAGCTTTCTCCCCATTTCTGGGCTGATATAATGGATAAATTTAACAAAATTTTAATTTATAAGATGTTTGTATTCCATGTTTAAGACTCTTCTGTATTTCTATCAAGTTCCATGCAGGTTCCCGAGTTTTATTTTTGTTTAAGAGCTATTAATCAGCAATGGGAAACAAATGCTAACTCAACCCCAAATGTTGACTGATTCTTTCAAAAATTAAGCAAAATACAGACTTAGCAATTCTTTGAAGCATTCACAACAGAATTGGCATAAAATTTTACTCATTGCTTAGTGCCATCTGGGAAAAAATCTAGGAAAGGCCAGCAGAATTAGAATCATAGAATCATTAGGAGCTGGAAGGGACCTCAAAAGATCATCTAGTCCAATCCCCCCACCACAGAAGGATCACCTAGACCAAGTTGCACAGGAACACATCCAGAAGAGAAGGCGGGGGGGTTGAATTGCCATCCCTGGTTGTGGTTAAAAGTGGTGGATGTCTGGAGCTTAGGGACAGGGTTTAGCAGTGGGCTTGGGACAGCTGGGTTGATGGTTGGGCTCTAGGATCTTGTAGGTCTTTCCCAAAAGAAACAATTCTATGATTTCATTGCCATACAGACCTACCCATGATGGGCTTTTCAAGGATTTCACAAGTTTGTGATAAATCTGTGACCCATTTATGCCTAGTCTCACAGTAACATCTGCAGTGAAAGACAGGATTGCTTTGAGTTATGTTTCTACCTTGGTTGGGGTTTTTTAATGCTGAGAGCAGTGTTAAGGGCTAATCAGACCATAAAAACCACAGTGCCCGAATACTGCAGACTGGCAAGTGGTTCATTTCCATAATGAACAGGCAGCAATTAATATTTGAATACATCTTAGATGGTGGCTATTTTTACCACGTCTGCAGGTGATATCAGATCAGTTATGAGAGGTGTAACAGAGGGAGAAACAGACTACACTTGAGGCAATTTACTCTTCTGAAAGCAATATATAATTTAATTTTACTTAAATGACATTTAATGAAAGTTGAGCTGAGAGATAATTATAATAACACAAAGTCTACTAAAATCATTCAATGTTTTCAGAAGAAAATAAATGAATCCTTTTTACACAAATATTTATAACCAAAGAAAAGTTCTCTATGAGCTAATGAGTAGCCAGTGGGCACATAACAGGGAAATCTGCAAGTCAGCCAATTTCAGTTCAGAGAGAAGCTGAGAGAAGCAGTGAGACCACATCTGGAGTGTTGTGTCCAGTTCTGGGCTCCTCAGTTCAAGAGGAATGTGGAGGTGCTGGAGGGAGTCCAGCACAGAGTAACAAGGATGATGAAGGAAGTGGAACCACCTCCCTTATGAGGAGAGGCTGAGGGAGCTGGGTCTCTTTAGCTTGGAGAAGAGGAGACTGAGGGGTGACCTCATTAACGTCTAAAAATATGTGAAGGGTGGGTGTCAGGAGGATGGAGCCAGGCTCTTCTTGATGTCATCTAGTTATAGGACAAGGGGCAGTGGGTGTCAGCTGGAACACAGGAGGCTCCACATCAATATGAGAAGGAACACACAGATGCCTGGGTGAGTGGAGTTCCCTCCAGGAAGAGGGATGATAAAGCAAGCAACAAGACCAGAACATTTAGTTTCTAGTTTTAGCAGATCTTCTCCATAACTTGAGAAAAAAACACCTAGCAGGCTTATTCCAGCCTTCATTTTCCTTCAGTGAGAAAATTATTTCAGCAGCATATAATATTTATAGAGAATTTTACCTGGAAGACAGATTATCACTGTGCAAGTTAAGCAGAGGTGGAGAGTCCAAATTAATTCCTAGGTTTCATTGCTGCTGATTGCATCTCTGAACACTTCAAAGGTACCACATCAAAATGTTTTTGCTTGTGGAAAAACAAGAAGCATCTTATGTGAGTGTTTCTTATACTAATTAGAAAAATACCCTTTCTGTGATTTCTGAATGAGTTGCTGTGGGTGGTATTTTTTAGGTATGTGAGAGAAAACAGGGCTGGAGTTGCACGAGGGCTTGCTTTGCCCTGGAATCCACAGCTCTGGGGAAATACTGCATCAGAGCTGGAGATTCAGCTTGGTACCTTCATGTTTTTGTAATGAGTGACAATCTGGTACACGCAAACACAGCACAGAAAACCTGTGTGGTAATGTGATGGGCTAGGTTTCAGGACCCAGGTTGGGTCATTCCAGGTGGGAATGTCCTGGAGTGGGTTTGCTTCATGCAAGTGGCAGCCCTTGTTTCACAGCAGTTAAAGGGGAAGTGTGTTTTCTATTTGTATTGACTGTGAGGGCCCTGAAGGCATTTTCAGTCCTTGTCATCCCCAGCCAGCCTCCTGTAAGCCCACCCCTATTCATGAGGCGAAGTCCAGCTCTGTGTAGGGCCATCAGTTCCTGCTGAAGGACACAGGTAGGTAGGTGTTGTAGGTTTGCCTAACTGCAGTTCTCTCATAACCATGTCTGTACCTGCCCATGAACCTTACTGAATTGGACCCTCATCTGTGGGTCAGCTCTCCAGCTTCACCTTGACCCTGACTTGGTTACAATCCCAGTCTGGTTCTCAGGGAGTCATTAAGCATTGAAGCACCCTGACACCACCTGGGAAGCTGTAAGTCCTTGAGAGCCCTCAGCCACAACCTGCTCAGAAGAGCTGCTCTGAAGGAGCACATTGAGTCAGAGTTGTCCCCAAGTGTGCTTCTCCCAAGGTACAGGTAAGGGAACCACATGAAGCTGTGCTAGTCATGCCATTTGTATCAGAGTGAAGCAGAGAAGCAGCAGGCAACACCAGGTTGTGTTGGGACATCACTGGAGGGCTGGCTTAGTAGAAAACACCATGTGTGTTATGACTAAAAGTAGTCTGTTTGAAAAAACCACAAACCCCATCTTCGGTTTCTGAGCAGACTGAAGGTTGACCTCATTAATGTCTATAAATATTTGAAGAGTGGGTGTCAGAAGGATGGAGCCAGGCTATTCTCAGTGTCATCTAGTGATAGGACCAACGGTTGTAAGCTGGAACATAGGAGGTTCCACATCAATATCAGAAAGAACTTCTTCACAGTGAGGGTGATGAAGCTCTGGAACAGGCTGCCCAGGGGGGTTGTGGAGTCTCCTTCTCTGGAGATGTTTAAAACCCACCTGGATGTGCTCCTGTGTGACTTGGTGTAGGTGATCCTGCTGTGTCAGGGGGATTGGACTAGATGATCTTTCGAGGTCCTTTCCAGTCCCTAATGATTCTATGATTCTATTGTCCTTCATCTCTATTCCCTGGCCAACCACAGGAAACCACCCAGATGTTTTTTGAGAGACAGCTAACCCAGAAGGCCTTCCCTTTAGCAAGGACTCCTGTGCTGAAGAGAAAGGGCTGTGCCTTATTGGGTGGTGGCTGAGCACAGACCAGAGCCACAGAGCTCTAGGGAACTGGATTACTAGGGGCAGTGTGTAAGAACCACACTCACACTCAGCAGATGGCACCCAAGTGTGATGGGAGGACACAGTGGTGTCAGGAATCGTTTCACAGTGGTGACCTGTTAGTACACAGGTGGGAGATGAGGCAAACCCCCCCCAAACTTCAAGACCAGATAAATGATGGAAGAGTGATGCTGAGTATTCAGGAGCTACTGATCTTGAGTATTTGCCTCATTAATGCAATGGGTTGCCCAATTCTGAGCTGATTTCAAGAGACATCAGCAAACGGTGCCGCTGCTGCAGTCCAGATGCTTTTCCCTGGGGTGAGGTATAGGCGACGCTTGCAAACCTTTACACTGTGGCAGAGGATCACTTAGTTTGTACCAGTAGTCAAACTAGGCCAGGTTCTTTCTTTTTTATGTGCACTGAGCATCAGCACAGAGTGTTCATACACCTACCACGTTCCTCACGTCAAGAGACACCTACATCCCCCTCTCTGCAGCAAAGCAGCCGCGCTTTGCGTTTGCAGTAAGCGCTGAATTCATTCACTGAGCATCACATTCCTGTGGTGGAACGGAGGAGGGAAAGCTGAGCTAAAGCAGCTGCCCTTTCTATTGAGGATCGGAGGGATGCCATGGTGGCTCCAGGCAGGAAGGCTTGCCTCATTCATCTGTAGGCAGAACCACCTCCCCATTTCTTTGGCAGACACAGAAGCAACTCTTTTTTTTTATCCCCTCTCTCTGACTGGGAGCTACAAGTGTGGAAAAAACATTAAACCATCTGAAAGCATTTGCTGATTGCTTCCTTCATGCCACCACAGGCAGATGCTTGGGCCAGGGGGAAGATGTTGGGCAGACCATGTCCTAATACCCATCTCCCAGGGATTATCTGTAATGGGTGCAGTTTTGTACCTAAACCTTAATACCTCTTTACAGAGTTGCCTCAGCTTTGGGGCAAACCTGTGACTTAAATTCCATCCACAGAAACTGTCCAAAGAAGATACTAATGGCCTTTAATGCCAGGAACACAGCAATATTTTTTTTTAAACTGTATTTCAAAATGCTTTAATCCACTGAATTCTTTACAGATTACACCTCATATTTGAATTGTCTCATCTCTTAACTACCACCTCAAAAACTGTGAAGTTAACAGAAATATGTTCTTTCACATCCTTAGTAATATTTTATCTTTCTCTGGAGATGTCTAAAACCCACCTGGATTTGTTCCTGTGTGACTTCATCTAAGTGATCCTGCTCAGGCAGGGGGATTGGACTAGATGATCTTTTGAGGTCCCTTCCAATCCCTAATATTCTGTGATTCTGTGGTCACTTTAGTTTTCTTTCCAAGTCTTGTAAATGCTACAGACTGTGAGTTAGTTATTTTCAAACAGTGCTTGACTTTTATCAGGTGTCTGGCTTCCAGGGGGGGAAAAGGGTTTGAACTTTGTAATGTGCAACACTGATTTTTTTTTAAATGCTTAGAAGACAGTTTTATCTTCTTTGGGGAAAGAAATAGGATGATGGGGATAAAGCAGATTTGTTTTTTTTTAATTGAGGGTAATACAGAAAAAACCCAATTGATAATTTTTTAGTTCCTACCAGTTGTACCCTATGATGTGTTGCTTGCCCTTTCTAATTTGTGATGATCACAAAATCACAGAACATTAAGGACTGGAAGGGACCCCAAAAGATCATCTAGTCCAATCCCCCTGCCACAGCAGGATCACCTAGACCAACTCACACAGGAACATGTCCAGGTGGGTTTTAAGCATCTCCAGAGAAGGAGACTCCACAATCTCTCTAGGCAGCTCCTTCAGATGCTCTGCCACACCCACTGGGAAGAAGTTCCTTCTCATCTTGAACCTCCTGTGTTCCAGCTGACCCCTGTCATTAAATGACACTGACAGGAACTTGGCTCCATCCTTGGTGGGTAACACTGATAGTTTTCCTGCAACTAGATAAATCCTTTGTAATTTTTATCAAAATTGTCTTTTATATTTAAAAATATCTGTTAGTGAGATGCAAGACAATTACAGACCAGCATGAACAACAACAGAACTTATCGTGATGTGCAGGCTGCATGTGAAGTTTGGGATTAAGGAAAAAATGTTAAGACCATGAATCTCACAGTCTGGCTTCTTTGACATACCCTGCAGTTTGGCTTCAATGCATATGGGTTTAAATTCTCCAGTCTATGAGATCATTTGGAAAGCTGAGGATTTCAAAATAGAATTCACATGGAATGTGCAGGATTGCTCATATCTTGTTTACATGAGAAAGGAATAATTTTGATGCATAAGCATGTTCGGTTCCAACGTGAACCAGCCCCCACGTCTCTCTTTGGGTCTATGTGAGTGTGAGCTTTGAATGGATCGACAAGAGCTCTTGAAAAACACATCACAACAGCAAGGAATATTACGGAAGAGAGCTGGAGCTTTTTTGGCTACCCACAGACTGCAAAAGGCTATTTTGGTCCCCACCATTTCCCCAGTCAGGTTTCCAGATTACAAACCACGGTGACATATGACACATTATTTTATATAAGTGTGCCAGATACAAGTGGGTTTTTTGAAGCCGAGTTTAGACTAGTTGTGGAGAGAAAAAGAGGAAATATGAACATAGACTCTTCTGGACTTGGTTGTGTGGATTATTACCAGACTGTGAATTGCAAAGAAAACCCATACAAAATCATCAGAAAGTGAGGATTTGGCTTTACATTTTGTAGCTTAATATGGGGAGCACTGGAACAGGCTGCCCAGGGGGGTTGTGGAGTCTCTTTCACTGGAGGTGTTTAAAACATGCCTGGATGTGTTCCTGTGCAACTTGATCTAGGTGATCCTGCTGTGGTGGGGACATTGGACTAGATGGTCTTTCGAGGTCCCTTCCAATCCCTGATGTTCTGTGATTCTGTGAACACAAGGTCTTTATATATAAATAGCGTTATGACATCTGGCCATGAGAGAGGTACCATTGCTGTGCTGATTGCTCTCTAGTCTGAAAGTGGATATTGAACAGGAATGAATTCCATCCTGTCAGAGTAAATACAGAAAATTCAGTACTACACAATTCACTTTGATTTGTTTGATATTTTACCTTTAAAACATCATCCTACAGACTGTTAATCTTCTTTTAAGCATTTTTATGTGAATAAAAATTCACAATACTTTGTAAGTATTAAAAACACACCGAGAGGACTATTAAAGGCACTTTTGTCATTATGTCCTTTTTCTACTGGGGCAGAATGATCCTGTGGTCCCTTCTAACCCTGACTGACTGTATGACTTGCTCTAGGTGAGCCTGCTGTGGCAGGGGGATTGGACTGGAAGATCTTTGGAGGTCCCTTCCAGTCCCTGATGTTCTGTGATTCTGTGACTATATTAAGGTTAAGAAAAGGACTTAGAAGTTACCTCTAACAAAGTCAAACCTATTATAAGTTGGACTAGGTGATCCTTTGAGGTCCATTCCAATCCCTAATGATTCTATGATTCTATGACTGGAAGCCATTGGAAGATTTGAGTCAACCAGGGCAGCTATCCCAAGCTGGTTTACAGGTGTATCCCACACCAGCATAAAGGTGAGATTGGCTGCAGTTGAGGTCTCTTCCTGCTTCTCCCCATCCCCGGAGGGTCTCACATTTCTGCTGCCAGAATTGCACTCCTGTTTCCTATGAGCACTGTGCACTCACTGGGCTGAGTATGTCTTTGTGCACTTTGTATTGGCATTGGGATTAGTTTGGCTGATTAATGCAATCAATTTTTACTTCAGCCTGTGGATCTCCTCTCCTTTTCCTGATCCTCCTTTTCTGCTTGGGAGGGGTCACTGGGTGATAGGAGAAGCTGCTGTAGTTTAGCCCCAGATATAGGTTAAATGTGGACACACTGAAAGAAAAGAGTGTTTGTAAATGAACATCAGCAATGCCTGATGTTCCTTATGCCTGGTATTCCTTGTCTTCTTTTGCAGACTCAAATGTGTTTCGTATCACTGCTGGCTGAAAGCTGATAAAGTTCTGTCAAGGAAAGCCCAGGTAGCAGTGGAAAGCCCTGATGTGTTCCCAGAGGTGTCAGGACCTGCTACACAAACAGAAATCCCATTGCTGCAGTGATGTTGGATAACAAGGCTCTCTCCTCTGCTCTGCTCTCCTCTCCAAAGCCTTTGTGACACTTTCCTTTTACATTCATCATAACTGTCCACTACTACAGGTAGTTTCTTTCCCCACACACTTTTTCAAAGCTTTAGTTCCCTGCTTTTCGTTTCCCAGCAGTTTCACAGTGAGGTTTCTGTGTGACAGACACACGCACCCGTGTTGAGCTGCCAGATGTCAGAACTTCTGCCCACAGCCGAAGTGAACTAGACTTACACTAGAAAAAAGGTTGGGTGCTGTAATAACTTTGCTAAGCGAATAGACAAATGACCTCTTGCAGATAGGTAGTCAATACGGTTTTACAAGGGATGTCACTCGCTTTCTTGTTGGGTGACATTCTTCCTTTCATCCCCATCTTTTTTAAAAGATGCCATTTTGTCTTCATCCTCTGCCTGCATTTCTGCTACTTTTTTTATGCTGTTCCTCTCTATCGCTCTTGCTCTTCCTTGTGACTTGCCTGGTGCCAGTTTGCAGAACCTACCACCAGCTTATTACATGAAATTTCTTATTTAGAATCATTCATTCTATGAAAGAACTGTGTGGGCTCACCCACTCTGACTTTAAGTGTTGATTCACCTTCTTGATTACATCCTCAGCTTACCCAGAAGATGATTTCTGTATGCATGAAGATGCTATCATAGAACCATTAGGGATTGGAAGGGACCTCGAAAGATCATCTAGTCCAATCCCCCTGCCACAGCAGGATCACCTAGACCAACTCACACAGGAGCTATATTCCATTTGTACTGCCCAAAGCAAAACTACAATACAAAACTAACTTGCCAGTAGAGTGTAAAACTGTCTGTCACACTTAGGACAAGGGGCAATGGGTGTGAGCTGGAATAAAGGAGGTTCCACATAAGTATGAGAAGGAACTTCTTCACAGTGAGGGTGACAGAGCACTGGAAGGGGCTGTCTAGGGGTGTTGTGGAGTCTCCTTCTCTGGAGATGTTTAAAACCCTCCTAGATATGTTCCTATGTGACTTGGTCTAGGTGGTCCTGCTGTATCAGGGG
>VXBP01006419.1:0-13872 GCA_013400115.1 Rhinopomastus cyanomelas | reverse complement strand
CCCCCCCCCCCCCCCCCCCAATGAAAACCTACTTGCTTTTAAGGCTGATGACATCAAGCAATGTTCAGTGCTTGGAGTGTCTGAGACAGCATCATCAGAGGAGAAAGAGTTTATTCATTGGATTAGTTTAAAGTTTGGGTTTTCTGGTCATTTGGTTTTTTCATTTATTTTCAATCTCAATGTGTTTGTCAAATTATGGACCAGTGTCCTGGCTTTATTGCTGAAGATACTAGAAATGATCTTGAAGAACATTTTATATTGCTTTTGGTCAAATTATTTAAATAGGCTTCTATCGAACTGCGAGCAAAGGCCATTTGAAAAAAGCAAAACACATGCCTTTCCCCCTCTACCTGTTGTATTAAATTTATTTAAAAGACTATTGCTGGTCATAAAGAAGCAAGTGGGAGTGCTGTTGACAACATTCCTTATTCTTTCCCTTTCAGTCAAAAACTAAAGGGAATTTGAAGTTATCCAGTCTAGATGACTGATGAGTGATATAAACCCTACCCTCTGATTTTTTTTCTCTTGATGTAAAGACTTTTTTCCTATTTTTATTGAATGTAGTGTAAAAACATCACTGATTTCAGTAGGTATAACACTTCCAAAGTTTGGTATATCCTTGCCATACCATAAAGTGTTTATATACACAGGATTCTTTCATAAATCCTTTCATTGAAAAGCTTTGCTGTGTCTGAATATATCTTCATTCAAATCCCTGTGAGATGGTTTTGGCTTTTTTCTAGTTGCTCCACATGGCAAAATGTGTTGACTCTTTTAGCAGTTGTGAATAATCAACTGTATGTTTCAGTTTCTGCAGCACAAATGGACATTGATTTTCTTTGGCTTGCTTTTGACCCCTAAAGAAGTAATGTAATTAGAATTATGCTAGTAAGAGAACTCTCTGCGCTCTCTCCTACTATTTCATATATAACATAAACAGCCTTTGAGACCTGATCTTTGTTAATCAGATATTTCTTTTCCAAGTGAAAAAAGAGTGGAAAATCATCAGCACTATGGCTGTCTTGCAGCTTTAGGTTTCCTCACACACAGCTGTCTGCCCGTATCCATTACGGGCTGGTACCGCAGCTGTGCCCCCTGAATGCAGCAGAATTCTCACGCGGTTCTTCACACAACTCTTTGAACTGGTGATTAAAAAACAAACTTTCACGCTGCAGCGTAAAGCTTTGGTCCTTTTTGCCATCATATAACAGAGCACACCCCAACGTGTGCTTGGAGCTCTCTGCTGAAGAGAGACGTTTTGGGTAAAACTCCACGTCAGACCTGCGTGTCTGTGGGTTTTAACTGAGCCTTCGTTCTCAGTCTGTGCGAGATGTGCTCTGCTTTTTTATGAAACAACTTGATGAACACAGAATGTGATTTGTAATAAAAAGTAGCTTTGCCAAAGTCGGTGCTTTGCTTTAATAATGTGGAAGAATGGATGTGGGCCTACTCTGCTCTTACAGCTCAGAGGAGCGGGAGCAGTTAACACGTTATGAATGGGGCTGATTGGCTGCTGCCAGGGGGCAGTTAGTGGCGGGGCTCCCTGTCAGCAGCCTAAGCAACTCTGTTAATGTAAGTGCAAAAATAGCTCCTCGATTGCTTTCTCAGCTGAAGAAACTTCTCAGTCAAATACAGTGACATTTGTGAAGGAATTTTACTGGAGGAAACCTGCTGTAACTGTGCTAGACCTTCCCCAAGCCAAGTGTGTGTGTATATATCTATAAATCACAACAGCAGCTGAGAATTGGCACCTCTCATTTTTCTTTAACTCAATGAGATTAGAACAGATCTTCCCAGGTAATGGAATGCACAAGTAGAGGATTTCTTTCTACACTGTGTCATTAGTCTTTCAGCTAGTTAATTCTTAAGCATCTATAGTAATGTAGGGTTTGAGGCTTCTTTTCAGAAGTCACTGTCTTATGCAGTTGTGAGGCTGTCTGGGCTGTTTTCTTGGGGTGTCCTAAGCTGAAATCTAGGCAGTTTTAATTGTTAATCTGTTTTATCCAGCAGCTTTCCACAACATTAGTCTCCCAGTGATCTGAGCTGATCTTACTGATCAGTAAATAAATTGGGTTTTTTTGTTATTATCTAGACTCTCAGTGCCATTTTTATGCCTATAGATGTTTACAAAGTTGTCTTTGTGAGTTTAAAATAAACCCCAAAGCTTCCTGATTTGGGGAGATGGACTATATGATAACTCATTGCTTGTTCTGATTAATGAAGAAAGCCAGTTGTTAAGTGATCTGAGACTGTCCTTTATTGCTATGCTCCTACACAACATACCCTGTCCTGTACCTCCTAATAGCCTCCTTTTTAAAACCTCTTCCCAACATGACAATACCTTTTCTTGAGATGAAGATCTCAAGGTTAATCTCGGGCATTACTTACTTTCCTCATGCAGAACATTCTGCATCCACTTGAGTCTGTGTTTTTTTGCCTGTGCTGCTTCTGTGTGTCCAATTCTTTATTAAGATTAATATATTAATCCTTTATATACTGTACATTCACAGGACTGAGTCCATGAATTTTCTGGTTTGGCATCAGGCTTGATTTCTTTTATACTTAACTCTTTTTTTTATATATATTAGCTGCAATTATCTAATGACAGCAAATATCTGCTTCTCTTTTTGTAAAAGCATTTTGAGAAATGGGAAAGTAAAATATTGAGGGACCTTTTGCCCCATTACAAGAACATCATCTGTCATCTACTGAAATTCACTGGACCTTTCCTGTTAGGTTCATATGTTGTATATGAACCCATTTTTTTCCAGGATTGAACAGGATTACTTAAGTCATTACTTTTAAGCATGAAGTAAGCTTGGTTTTGGCTGATTTGTCTTAATTCAATATTTTTATTGCTTTCTGCAGGAAAATAAAGGTTTGAGGATATTGTCTGAATATACAGAAATATTAGATTTAAGGTAGAGACTATGATGCTATAGACCTTATTATGTCCTGTTTGGGGAGAGGCAGCAAGCATGGTTGGTCCAACCCTGTTGATGCTGTATTGAATATTGTCTCTAAGCCAGCTGATGATGGGACCAAGATCATGTAGTTGCTCTACAACCTCTGCTTTTTAATAAAAGTAAAATGAGAAGCAGAAAAGATCTTGACATGTGGATTGGTTGATGTGTCTGGTTAAGGAAGAAGCCTGTAATTCTGGATGAGAGATCCTTCTGATTCCTGTTAGGCAGGTGGAGCAAGTCTGGGATAGTAAAACTCAGGAAATGGTTTAAATATCAATTCTTGAATAAGTGCTTTGTTATAGTGGAGTGAAAAGAAGAATTATATCCAGTGTGGCTGAATTACCAGTACAAGAGGAGGTGGGGGACATCCAGCTCTGAGTGGGCTATGTGACAACAGAGCATCTCTTTGACTGGAGCATCTGTCTTATGTTGAGAGACCTGGGTCTGTTTAGTCTGGGGAAGGGCAGACTGAAAAGGGATCTTATCAAAACTTATCAGTATCTAAACGGACACACAGGGTCAGGATGATGGGGATGTACTTCAGTGAAGATTTTGACACTGTTTTCCACAGTGTACTCCTTCAGAAACTTATGGCACAAGGCTTGGACAGGTAGACAGCTGTGGATGGAGTTAAATCTAGTTGGCATCTGGTCACAAGTGGTGTCCACAAGGGCTTGGTACTGGGGCCTGTTCTCTTTAGTATCTTTATTAGTGATCTTGATGACAGGGTTGAGTGCAAGATGACACTCGACCCACACGCTAAGCTTGCAGATGACACTAACTGGACAGGTGTGTAGATCTGTTGGAAGGTCAAAAGCTCTGCAGAAGGATCTAGATGGCTCATTTGATGGTCCAAGGTTAACTGTATGAGGTTCAATGAGACCAAGTACTGGGTCTCGCTCTTGGGTCATAACAACCCCATGGTAGGCTACAGACCTGGGGAGGTGCTGCTGAAATGCTGGAAGTCAGAAGAGGATTTGGGGATTTTGATTGGCAGTCAGCTCAATATGAGCCAACAGGTGGCCAAGATGGCATCTGGCTTGTATCAGAAATAATGTGGCCAGCTGGAGTAGGGAGGTGATTGTCCCCCTGTGCTCAGCACTGCTGAAGTTGCACCTTGAATATTACGTTCAGTTCTGGGCCACTTGCTACAAGGACATAGAGTTGCTAGAGTGGGTGCACAGAAGGCTCGTGAAGGGTCTGGAACACAAGTCCTACAAGGTGTGGCACAAGTTGTTTAGTCTGGAGAAAAGAAGGCTGCAACTAGAAGAATCAAATATCTTTTCTACTCGGCAGCAGTAGAGAAAGATTTAAGACGTGACCCAAAGTGCCAACGTGAGAAACATCCCCCCTAGTACTGAAGGGGGACAAGCTACAGTAACCTGTCACGGGAAATCAGAGTCAAGAACTTGCACATCCAGGTGAAAGTATCTGTGAGCTTCCTTAGAGAAAAAGGTGTAGTGCAGCTGCTGACCTTAGACATTATAACTCTTTATGCAGGGAGAGATGGTACCTCTAAAGCAAATTCATCACCCTAACTGTGCAGCTACGACACAGCCAGGAGCAATTCTCTGAGTCTCGACACTGAAGCCTTCAAAATCCTTAAAAGCATTTTTTACTGATGTCTTTCTTAAGAAAAGCTTCTTGAAATGAACCCCTTTATGTCAGCAGAATGTTTACCAGGTAAAGCAGAAGCTTTTAATGGATTATAATGTTTTACAGAGGGCAGTAATAATGGCCATTCGGGATATAAAGCTGCCAGTTCTTGGAGTGTTTTAAGATGCAGAGAAGGGGCTGCATGCAGTGGCTAGCTCAAAAGAGAGGTGGGGAGTATTTAAGGATTCTGAAAGGGAATTCTGCTGGTTTTCACTACAGATATTTTTTTGCCACCTTTTACTCTCAGGAGCATAAAATGTCAGCACTTTCCCATCTAGCTACTGGGTGGTAGTACTGACCACCAGCTGTGTACAGCAGTATGCCTTCTAGACAGTTCTTTGAAGGCCACAAGACCAAGAGTCTGAGATCACTAATAGCTGGGATCATAAACATGTCAATAGACTGTATGTAATAAGGCAGAAAAATAGAGTGGATCTGCTTTTGCTGTGTTAGAGACAACCACATGAATATGAGAAGGAACTTTTTCACAGTGAGGGTGACAGAGCACTGGAACAGGCTGCCCAGGGGGTTGTGGAGTCTCCTTCACTGGAGATGTTTAAGACCCACCTGGACATGTTCATGTGTGTCTTGGTGTAGGTGGTCCTGCTGTGGCAGGGGGATTGGTCTAGATGATCTTTGGAGGTCCCTTCCAATCCCTAATGATTCTATGATTTTGTGGCATCAGAATTGACTCTTTTGGATGGTAAGAAGTATTGTAAATCTTCTAACATATAGAATGTGTCACTCTCTCTGTGTCTCTCTCTGCAGGCATTTAGAGTGTTGGAAAAACCACTCCACAAAAGCTCACAAAAAACTCATGCAGTAGTTTGAAGTTTTGCATTTGCAACTAAATGCCTCTTTCTGCAGGTGTGTGGAACGTCAATAGCCCAGGAAGCTGCTGCAGGGAAAGCCCAGTCCTTTACTTTATAAAACACACATCTGTAGCAGTCACCTAAGTGTTACGGTCGTATACATTGTCCCACCGTGTGTTCAAAACCTGTGGTTTTGTCCAGAACACCTGTCTGATGTTCATCAAAGCTTTTCACTAGCTTTAAAGGGAGGTATAATTACACAAATACTGGGGGGTTTTTTAATTATTATTATTTTTGTATTTGAAAGTGATTTTTTTTTTTAACACCATCCATCTGAAATCACGTGCAACTGGATCTAAATGATCCTGCTGTGGCACAGGATTGGACTTGATGACCTTTCAAGGTCCCTTCCAGTCCCTAATGTTCTGTGATTTGAGAAATACTCTGGTATTGAGAAATGATGGAACCTGAAAACACGCCTTTAGGTAGCACAGAGCAATGCTAGATGTCAGAATTAAGGTCTGCTGTACGAGCTGATTGTTTTCACAGTACTGGAGCACATTTGGGATGCAGATTAGGGGCAGGGTTTGGGCTTTGAGCGTTTCACTGCGCAAACAAATCCAGCAGAGTGAGTGCACATGTGAGATGATCTGGACTGGGAATTGCTGTTCATGCCAGTAACACCTGTCCATGCAGCCTTTGATTTAGGATGAGGGACCCTCTAGAGCCTGCAAGTCTGAAGTGATGTCTAAAATTATAAAATGAAGTAAAAATCAGTAAAGAAGAAGTAATTTATGATAATGAGTATTGTAGGAAAAATATCACACATCAGTACAATATTGCTGGTTTGGGGAACTGACAGAGCCAGGTTTGTGTTCCCAAACCCACAGAGAGGCCTGGTCATAATATACTAATTAATGCTAGTTGATAAGGGACAGTTACCTTCTCAGTTATCCTACTGAATTCCTACCCATAATAGATCCACAGCTCAGGGGCGATTTTAGCTCTGGAACAATAGTCTTCCTCTCAACCCCAGTATCTACCTCTTTTGTTACAGGTTGTTTCTCATGGTTATACTTTCACAGAATCACTCTGGTTGGAAAAGGCCCCTGGGATCATCAAGTCCACCCATCTACCCAACCTTACAAGTTCACTCCTTAACCAGATCCCTCAACACCTCATCCAAATGATCTTTAAACACATCCAGGGATGGCGACCCAACCACCTCCCTGGGTAGCCCGTTCCAGTGCCTGACCACCCACTGCTTTCTATGCTTTGAAAATGTCTTTTTTAAGTAAATGATTCTAATTCTCTGTGTTTGTGTGCACTGCATTATTTGTGCAGTGCTGACTGTGATGTTTGTTCATCTGGTGGTGGGTACTGCATTATTTGAGCGGTGGTGTTTGAGGTGGTGGAACGGAGACGAGCCAGAGGTAGCCTTTGTGCCAAAGTCCGAGGTCCGGGAAAGAAGCCTGCATGTTTAACCAGAACACACGTTGTGGTTACGGGTCATAAAATAGGCTTCTTAAGTTTTGTTTATTTAAGATGGAAACCCTGGTGTGTTACATGCAGCAGCCTGAAGTGAAGGTGCCACTGCTCATAATCAGAAGGCTCCTCGGTCCTGTTGCTGCTGGAAAGGGGACCCTGTGTTGTTTTCTGGATGGAAGAGTGGTTCTCGGGCTAATCCTCACAGCAGTTGTCCTGCTGATTTCCCTAGCACCCTGCTGGCCAGGAACCAGAGTCCAGGTGTTCTGTAAGGGCACACCAGGCGTGATGTGCGACTGCATCGGCTCGGTCTTGCTCAGCCACAGAGAGGATGTTCTTCTAGCACATGCTCAGTTTTCATCAGTCTGGGAAGTTTTTGATTTACTGAAGTACTCAAGGCAGCTTCTGAAGTGAGGAATTATTTATGTGACAGTAACTTCCATCTGACTAGCTGCTTGGTATTAGGGCTGCTTGGGAGTGGTCCTGTTAAAAGAAGATAGAAGACAGATATGAGAGCAGCCCTCTGTTTGTTTACAAAGATTTGCTGTAATATTTCTGTTGTATGTTAGGGAACATGCTGCAGGTAATTGCCTGTGGCTGAAACCACCTTTGGGATACACGTGCCCCACAAGGCTCAGGTTATGTTCCTTCTCTCCAGCGTGACTGCCTTAATGTCTATTCCTGTCTCCCATATCGCATGGTGTGGCTCACCAACCAACCCTACAGCTCACATGTTTGTGGTCATCCAGCACCTGGAAGGCCACAGTTTAGGTTTTTCATGGTGGTAGCTTAGTGCAGAGTGCATGCAGTTAGTCATGCTTATCTATGAGATTCATAGTTTTGAGACTTGCTGGACACTTAGGAGATCTTCAGCACAATAATCCTATAGTAGGGTGGTACAATGATACCAAATCTTATAAGTCTTATGAGGAGAGATTGAGAGAGCTGGGGCTGTTTAGTTTAAGGAACAGGAGGCTTAGGGGAGACCTCATTGCTCTCTACAGTTATCTGAAAGGACACTCTAGAGATGTTGGTGGTAGTCTCTTCTCACAGGTAGTTAGTGACAGAACCAGAGGGAATGGTTTCAGGCTTCAACAGGGGAGGTTGAGATTGGACACTAGGAAAAAACTCTTCCTGGAGAGAGTGGTCAGGCTCTGGAATGGGCTGCCCAGGGTGGTGGTTGAGTCACCACTCCTGGATGAGTTTAAAAGTCGCTTAGATGCGTTGTTGGGGGATCTGGTTTATGGGTGAACTTGTAGAGTAGGGTTGTTGGTTGGACTCTATGATCTCAAGGGTCTTTTCCAATCTGAATGGTTCTGTGAATATTAAGTGGATAATGATTTTCCCATATATAGCAATGAGCATAGATGGTACCTCTTTGCAGTGCAAGGTACCTTCATGACAGGAGTAACAGTGACCGGAATTACGAAGAGTCTCATCTTGTCTGTGAAACTTCAAGTATGACATTTGTTTCTGTTTCTGTTTACTGGTCTGTGCATGCAAGAGTTATATTTACCTGACACCACCATAAGATTTAAGTGTTGCTTTTAGATCAACTTTTCCCTGAAGGGGTGACAAAATGGGCAATTTAATATTTCTGAAGATGTTCTCTTTCACATCCACATAAAGAAGACAGTGGCCTGTGCTTGTGCAGAGATGAACCCACTTTCAGATAATCTTTCTCACACTGTGTAGCCTGCAAAATCTATTTAGAACCACAAGACAGGATCATCGTTGTGTCTGCTGGTCCCTCCTCCCTCATTTCAGACTGAAATTCTTTCTTTATATTAAGAGCTTTGCGTAGTAAGGCTGAGCATTAGATGCTGTATTTAGCAGCTTACTGAGAAATTTGTTGTTACCACTGATCCACCACTGTCTAAACATTCTCTTCTATTACTTGAAATTTCCATAATGGATATTTTTTTCTGTTCCATATGAAAGTAAAAATGCTCAGCTTTGAAAATCATCTTTTAGAGTGTTCAGTTGTCAGCTTCTACCAGGATGCTTGCAGATGGTTTCCATCTGGAACTGATTTCAAGCTTAAGAATGAAATTTTTTCAGTGGTTCATTTTGAATAGTTCTGTATGAACAGTTTTATATAATCCAGTGAGATCTTAGTGTTTGGCTAACTGAAATTTTCCCTTTTGTTCATTTTTTCTTGCTAATACATCAGGAGGATCTATCTAATGTATTCTGCTGTGTATTCAAACATCCTGGCATAGAGCATGAAAATAGTGCTGCTTCTTTCAATGACTGTGCTTCACTATTTAATTTAAAGCTATTTAATATACATTTATTCAGTGAAATTGCAGATGCTTGATGTGAATGTGCTTAGACATCTGCCTTTAGGCAGTACATATCAGACAAAGGCAGATTACCTGGAAATTTTCTTTCAGCTTGGTAAAACCTCCCTGTTGTTTGTTTTAATGGAGGAGTCTACAGCATTTTGCAGTTGCAGCAGTTGTTGTTGTTGAGATTGAGTGGAATTTAAACTCTTTGCTTCAGCAACAGAAAATACAGAGTGCTAGGTTGAAAAATACAGAGGACTTAGTCCAAGAATAACACAGCAAATGAGCATAGTGCCAGAACAAGGATGTGATGAACCTGTCCTAACTAACCTGGGCTAATGGGTGAGTTTTGTGAGCTGTCAGACACTGTGTGAGCAACTCATAGTGGAACTGGTCTGTTGTCACAGAATCACAGAACATTAGGGTTTGGAAGGGACTTCAAAAGGTCATCTAGTCCCCCCACTACAGCAGGATCCCCTGGATCCAGTCACATAGGAACATGTCCAGGTGGGTTTTAAACATCTCCAGTTATGATTTTTTTTAATTGTCTGTACTTCAGTGGAATTTTAACCCAAATTTTATTTTCTGCATGTATTGTGTTTTGTTAGTGAAGCTTAAGAAAACTTCAGAAGAGTAAGACTGAATATAACCCTGCTTATGTACTGCCTTGACCAGGGTCTCGACAGTGAACTGGAGCTGCTGAGTTGAATTTACTCTGTGATCACCACAATAGTCTTCAGCAAGTTGCATGAATTTCTCTCGGTCCATTTATCCCATTTAGCTTAAATTCATACTTCATGAACACATGGGTTAGTACTTTGAAATTTCATTAATGAACGGTTACATAAAGCTTTATTTCCAGTAGATAGAGACGCTGGAGCCATACATCGTGTTGGATGTAGCTTTACGTGCAGTTTTGGTTTCTCAGACTGTTTTTCATCATCTAGCAGCAAGTTTCTGCGTAAGTGAAGTCCTTGCTTTCTCTGATGTGGTGGTGCTGTTTGGAAGAGCATTTCACAAGGCTGGAAGAGAATTTGATTTGCTTTAGGAGCGTTTAAAATGGATTTCTACATCTTTTTGTCTGGATCTATTTGTGACATAAATAGAATTTTATGTGAAGTCATATTTGCTCGTTCTGCAGCCCCTGTCTTAATTGATCATCTGTAAGGAGGAATGTTTCAAGATTTTGGGATTCATGTACTATAATAAGCACTTGGAGGCATCTCTCTGCAAACATCCTGTCTGTGAATAGATTCACAACAGCTAGATAAATGTATTCCTGTTCTGCTGCAGCACTGTAGAAGGAAAAAGTAGACTCTTACTTAGAGAGCTATAAATTCCACGAATTTAATTTTGCTCTTACTTAAAATTACAGCTAAACATACAGGATAGTAACTTGTACTTCTTTGTGTAAACAGTTCTGACTTTGAACAAAATTCCTTTTCATGAGAGTTTAATTTCAAAAGGGCTATAGTCCAGGGTGCAAATCTGGATGTGGATTTGGCATGATGTTACATCAAGATAAAACTGAAATGTAAGAGGAATTTGAATGACATTGGAAAGGGAGCCAATGTGAGGCTAGAAAATTTAGATTAGACATGAGGAAAAGGTCTTTTAATATAAGAGTGGTGGATCCCTGGAATAGGTTGTCTAGACAAGTGGTAGAAGCTCCATCTCTGGAGAAGTCCAAGGCTTGATGTGGCCCTGAGTAACTTGATCTAGTAAAGATCTCCCTGCCTATGCAGTGGTGTTGGCTCTAGAGAGTCCTTAAGGTCCCTTCTAACCCTAGTCATTCTGATTCTATGATTCCATGTCCCTGCTTGTTGCAGGGGGATTGGACTAGATGACCTGTAGAGGTCCCTTCCAACCCAGTACATTCTATGATTCTAAGCCAGCTAGAAACACTGTCAAAACAACTACCAGTCTTTGCTCCAGCCTTGCTGTAGGCAGACTTGCAACAGCACAAGCCTCAGCCTTTGGCATGCACCAACACACAGACTTTAATATTAAAACACTTATCAAATATCCATGTTCTACCAAAGATCTAGAAGAGAAGAGAGTCACAGTATAAGTAAGTAGTGCAGTAGTAACAGTGTAAGGGAGCTGTTCTCTTAAAGAAGAGAGAAGACCTGTCCATCTCGATCACCTCTTTCCTGTGGCACCTCCTCAGTGACTCATTCTGTAGCAACCAGGTCTATTAGCTATGAGACTTTAAACCACTGACAGCTATTCTTGCTCACAGTAGATGCTCATTAGTAAAGATTTCTGGTGCCACTGCCTTTCTCTTGCACACCTACTTGTTTCTTAAGTAACAAGGCTGAGGCTGTAGCTGATCACCAGGCTGCCTCACCATTAGGGCCATGCCTGACTTAATACAGACTGATCATATCAGTCTGGTATTTTGGCACAGCACTGGGTGTTGCATAGTGTTTTCTCTTATTTAAAGAGTATAATCCACCATGATCTTGTATGTGTTATGTTTATATAAATGCCTCTGTGGTCCCACCACTGCAGGGTGTTTGTTCCTTCATAGCACCTACTAATTCTACAAGCAGTGCTTTCATTTGTCTTTGTTTTGAGTGGTAGGTTATCTAGCAATGATAAAAGCTCACATCCCTGGTAGATATGTTAATTGCCAGGAGGATTAATCATGAAGTCTTTGTTTTATCCAGCTATGTGCTTGCACAGAACCTTCAGGAACTTGTTTTGCCAGTACTGTTCTCTCTATGACTCATTCCCTACAACTGAATATGAAGAAAAGGCTGCAAACTCCTGAGAGCTTTTGGAGATGTTCAGACAGAATCACATAATGGGAGGGGGGTTGGAAGAGGTGTCTGGAGATCATCCAGTCCAGCTTCCCCTTCTGGAGAAAGACAACCTAGATTAGATCACACAGGAACGTGTCCTGATGAGGTTTGAGTTTCTCAGGAGCTGGAGACTCCACAGACATTCTGGGCAGCCAGTGCCAGAGATCTGTTACCCTCACTATAAAAAAATCTTTATGTTTAGATTAGCCACGCAGGTATTTCTCACCTGGTCACCCGTGGGGCACATATACACAGCGTGTCAACACAAGCTTAATTTTCTTATGCAATCAAATTAAAAAATATTGACCCCTTTGCCATCATGTCCTTTGGTTTTCTGTCACTCTCTGGGTGTTTGCATACTGTAGTGTTCTTTCACAGAGTAGAACTGTCGTGTATTTATGGCAAATGTGTTGTGAGCCCTAGTTAAAGCTTATTGTGGCCAAATTAGTAATCATGATACAACTGGGGAATGCAGGTTATTAACATAGCTGGGGATATGAGACAGAGGCTTCCATTAATTTGTCTGAGTACTTCTTACATTGTAGCTGGGGGACTCTGAAATTTACTTTAGAGTTCCACAAATGGGCTAAGAGAAGCCCTCATCAGTGGCAGTAGGCATTTTGCAATGGCACTTGGATGGATGAAAGGCTAAACATCATCTGCCTCATAATTCTGGGCTTTGCAGTTCATCATTATCCAATCACAAAGATTAAAGCAATTTTGAGCTTCGAAACTGTAAACCAAGAGCTGCCCAACTAAACGTCTGTAGACACAAGGGAGCCCTAAAACCTGATTCAAATGCACAGTGATAAACATCCAGAACCCATATTTGTGTATAAATATTTATTACCATTTTAACTTTTTATGTTCCTCTGAGACAAGTTTCTCTTCCACAGCAGATTTCCAGACCTTGAAAAGAGAGTAAACATTTCTGTCTCAGAAAGAAGCGTTTCTTTATACTCTCTGTCCCGTGGAGGTCACAGAGGATTGGAAATACAGATATATTTTCCACTTTGGGGTTTTGCTGGTTTTTGTTTGTGGGTTTTTTTTGTGGTATCTAACACACTACAAGGAACTTTAGGCAAATGATAAAGTTTGTTTATTGCTTATAGAATCATAGAAGCATTCAGGTTGGAAAAGACGCTTGGGATCGAGCCCAACCATCAATCCTACTGTGCAAGTTCACCCCTAAATCAGATCACCCAACACTACATCTAGTAAACTCATCCAAGGATGGTGACTCAACCACCACTCGGGCAACCTATTCCGGTGCCTGACCACTGTTCCCATGAAGGATTTTTTTCCTGATGTCCAGTTGGCAATTTTGGGGAGAAGCGTTCCCTACAGTTATTCAGCTCCTCTGCTATTCATGCAGTGTTCTTGAAAATTAAATGTAGCATTCAGACTTGCATTTTTAAATGTGTTAAACAAATTACCCCTAGAACTGAGGGGGGAAAAACATCCCACTGCTAGCAAAATTGGCAGAGTTTGTGAGTTGGCTTCATGCTTTTGTTGGTTTCTGTTCAAACGAAAGGTGTCAAATGCCCTTCTCTAGCTGAGTATGTTCTGGAAAAAGACAAATCTCACAATGATAAATTCCAGTTAAATCATATTATTGGCAAAATATTAGTGCATGCATGGTATAGATCCCTGGGAGACAGCAAACCTTTCGCTGAGTCACACGTGGGAATGCTGGCAAGCCTTTGCTGAAGGGTTGTTAGAAGTGCAAAACCATGTGGCAGGACCCAAACCAAGTGTGCATCACGAACCTTGCCTGGTTATGCAGCCATGCAAGAAGAGACATACCCAAATAAACCTTACGGGGTGATCCTGCTGTTGCAGGGGGGGATTGGACTAG
>VXBP01006418.1:70138-220120 GCA_013400115.1 Rhinopomastus cyanomelas | reverse complement strand
CTCTTCATAGGCCACATATAATCCTGACTTCTGGAAGATTCCCTGTTCTTTGTAGGCTGCACTTTCCTTCTAAAGTGGAGGAAAGCTGCTGGGATCTTGTTTGCTTGACTCAGTTGAAACACAACTAGCAAATGACAATTCGATAAGGAGCCTAGAATGTCTATCTTTAACTCTCAGACGAATGAGAAAAAGTGTCATTCTTATGGAGAATAGTAATAAATCATCTTCAGCGTTGAGAATACAGTGTATGTGATGTTTGTTATTTGCATTTAATTCACGTGTGTTTAAACTCCCGTGTGGAATGGTCAAGAAACTGTATCAGGAGCTGCTTTATCTGCCAGACTCAGTGTCATTATCAACTCTTTGAAGACTCTTGCCATTCATTTGAGTGCCAGAAACTTCAGAGGATTCTATTTCAGATTTCTAACTGCATCTGAATTCTTAGCTAAAAAACCCCTTAATACCTCTGACTACTCTGGAAAAAAATATTTCTGAGATTTTAGAGGACATGCTATTGTAATATTAAACTATATTGATATAACGTTTTTGCTTTCCAAATGATGCCATGAATGAGCAGAAATGAATTATCCCAAGGCATTAATTTGAGTACTAATTTGTCTGAAGTTCTAATAAAGGTAAACTTTTCACCACAACACTAGTACTAAGTGACTCCAAATTTAATGTATCTTAATTATCTTATTTAAACAGCAGATTGGCAAAGATGTCTTAGCCTTCCCCTGGACTCTACAAGAAACAGACTGATAAACCTACAACAAAAATCTCAACAAAAATCAATGTCATCTAAACTTGTATAACAGTCGTACTTCCATAATAAATGGTTTGGACAGATGTTTTATTGACTTTATAGAACCACAGAATCATAGACTCATTATGGATTGGAAGGCACCTTGAAAGATCATCCAGTCCAGTCCCCCTGCAACAGCAGGATCACCCAGACACAGGAACACATCCAGGCGGGTCTTAAACATCTCCAGTGAAGGAGATTTTAGTTTATTAATTCACCAAATCTGATTTGTCAAGCTTGAGCTGTTCCAAGTACTAGAATTAAGAGCAAAGAGGAGGCAAGAAAAGAAAATAATTGTGTGATGATAGGATTTCTTGAGAGGAGAAACTCAAACATGGTAGCTAATCAAAGAAAAAAAAATTACCGAAAGAGACGAAGTCTGACTGCATATTTGTTTGTATTTTTCTTTTTGAGTGATTAAGAATAAAGGATGAAAATAAATGATGTGCTTTATATCTTATGAACTGGAAAGAAATTTGCTTTGCTTTATTTAAACAAAAAAACTGATAGAAACAATGAGAAAAAATGGATGTGACAAAAGGTTGCACTGAGATTTTTATCTAGTTAGGGCTGAAAAGAAGGGAGGAGGACTAGCAGGAAATGTTGATCTGAGAAACTCTGTTATTAAGCATGAGCGCCTACGCTACGTATTGTCCCACCTCAAAACTAATAAATATGTATTTGGAAAAAGCTGCTTCTGACGCTACCGATCCATCTCCATCTCTCTCTTGCATTCAACATACTCCAGCCTAGAAATCCAAGGATTCAGTAGAGACTTCTTCATTTAATTTGAGTGAAACTAACATATATATTTGTTTTGCCTCAGCTAGTGCATTATTTCTCATTCAGTCTGATACAAAGCATGAAAATTAACATCTGTTACTTTTATTTACATCTAACATTGCCAGTAAATAATACATGTTGCTACGGAGTAAAAATTATGACTGCACTCCTCACGGATTTCCTTTTTAACTCTGAAAACAAAGTCTTGGATATTACAATTATATTCTGTAGCTGTCATGAGCTTTTTCAGGCAAGAACTCTCTGGCTGGCCAAAGGAACAAAGATTAGATTCTAAACAAAACTCACTAAAAATCAAATTAATTTGGAACGTTGCAGTATTTTTCAGTTCTTGGCAGTGATGATTGCTTTTAAAATCTCTTGCTTTTCAGATAACACTGGAATATTTTACAACTCCATAACATGATTCATTCCTCCCCAGTTACACTGCTAATGTTTCCTAGCAACCTGGTATAGGGAAATTTAAAATACAAGCAAAAGATTAAATTTTCCAGGAATCACTTATATTCTCTCCTAGTGCTTCAAAGGCAAAGTGGCAAGTTCCAGTCTAGATCCTACCAATTCTGTCCTGTAACAGTCTTATTTGGATGTTTTTGGTACAGACCACTTGACTTGTACTGACAGATTTTCAGCATCAAACTCTCATAGCCCCACAGCATGTGTCTATAAAGTATCAGCACACACTGATCCTTCTCCCTAGGCTGGAATATCTGTTGGACTAGGGGGTTTTCTTGGATATTCCCAGGTTATTGCAGCAGGACTTCAATATTACACTTTTAAGTATCTAAATAAACATACAGGGTTTCTCATGGTGTCTCTAATACCGGTTATGTCTTCTCTGCCTTTGTCACCAAAGGCTTTATTTCCTCAGTGATGCTCAGACAATGACTTGTTTTGATTCCTGGCAGCTCAAATAGCAAACATTAAACTCCCATACAAGTGGAAATGTACTTCGTACTCCATGAGACTCTATGATGGCATTTACACTAGCAGTGGTTATAAATGAAAAGTCAGTATTCTTGGATTTTCATGATCCGTTATGTATTTATGGCATATATTCATTAGAGTAGAAGGCATCTCTTTACCTTAGATACTAGCACGAGATTTCTTTGACTTTGCTTTACTCAGTCAAAGGACACAACAGAAATCAGACTATTTCACAGCAGACTTGCTGTAGAGGTTTAACTTGGTATTGTTTTATTATTCTGCAACATTAGAACTATGTGAACTTCATTTTAAACTATGATTTGTGCTCAGGAGTCTGGTGGTAGCAATCCCAGGGTGAGGGAAGAGAGAACAGTTTGCAGTTGCCAGCAGCAATCATTCACATTGGCCGGGAAACTAACTACACATCACTGTTACCTGCAGTCCCCTGCCTTTAGGGCAAAGGAGGGAGTACATACACATTCAGCTGAGCAGCTTCTCATTCCACAGTCCTGGAGAAACCCAGATACTTCTGACAGATGAGGCCAAATGGAGAAGAAGGGGACTGCATGCTCAGGGAAAGCTGAGAAACGGAGTCAGTAGTGAAGTCAAGCATTAGTTACTAATGGATCTTGCGATCCATCATATCTTTGCATTATTGGGTGTTGCACTTAGAAAATGACCAGAGTTTTCAGATGTATAGATTTGTGCTTTCATGAAGTAAAAACTTACTTTGCTTTAAGAAGACACCCTCCCCCAGTGACCTGTGCTGGGGGAGGTTACACTACAGAATTGTCCCAGGTACCTGCCATTGAATCAGAGTCAGAGAACACCAGGGATTGGAAGGGACCTCAGAAGATCATCCAGTCCAATCCCCCTGACACAGCAGGATCACCTAGACCAAGTCACACAGGAACTTATCCAGTCGGGTCTTGAATATCTTCAGTGAGGGAGACTCCACAACCCACCCTGGGCAGCCTGTTCCAGTGCTCCGTCACCCTCACTGTGAAGAAGTTCCTTCTCAGGTTGATGTGGAACCTCCTATGTTCCAGCTTACAACCATTGCCCCTCGCCCTATCACTACATGACATGGAGAAGAGCCCAGCTCCATCCTTTTGACACCCACCCTTCACATATTTATAGACATGAATGAGGTCACCCCTCAGTCTCCTCTTCTCCAAGCTACAGAGATCCAGCTCCATCAGCCCCTCCTCATAAGGGAAGTGTTCTACTTCCTTCATCACCTTCATGGCTCTGTGCTGGACTCCCTCCAGCAGCTCCACATCCCTCTTGAACTGAGGGGCCCAGAACTGGACACAATACTCCACATGTGGCCTCATCAGGTCAGAGTAGTGGAGGAGGAGGACCTCTCTCCATCTGCTAACCACCCTCCTTCTGACCCACCCCAAGATGCTGTTGGCCCTCTTGGCCACAAGAGCACATTGCTGGCTCATGGTCATCCTGCTGTCCACCAGGACCCCCAGGTCCCTTTCTCCTACACCGCTCTCCAACAGGTCAGTCTCCAACCTATACTGGTATCTGGGGTTGTTCTTGCCCAGATGCAAGACTCCACACTTGCCCTGGTTATAGTTGATTAAATTTCTCCCCGCCCAGCTCTCCAGCCTGTTCAGGTCTCGCTGAATGGCAGCACAGTCTGCTGGGGTGTCAGCGACACCACCCAGCTTTGTGTCATCAGCAAACTTGCTGACATTGCACCCTAATCCCTCATCCAAGTCATCAATGAATAGACTGAACAGGACTGGTCCCAGCACTGATCCCTGGAGCACTCCACTAGATACAGGCCTTCAACCAGACTCTGTCTCATTGACCACTACTCTCAGGCTTCTATCCTGCAGCCAGTTCACGATCCACCTCACTACCCAATCATCTGGACCACACTGCCTCAGTTTGGCTGCAAGGATGTTATGTGAGACCATGTGAAATGATTTACTGAAATCAAGATAGACCAAGGTCTATCCACCTGGTTATATCCTCACAAATGGCTATCAGTTTGGTCAAGCATTACTTCCCTTTGGTGAAGCCATGCTCAGTGTCCCTAATAATCCTGTTGTCCTTGATGTGCCTAAAGACAGTGTTAAGGATAAATTGTTCCATCACGTTTCCTGGGATGGAGGTGAGGCTGACTGCTCTGTAGTTACTTTCACCAAAGTTGCACGAGTGGCTGTTGCCATACTTCCTATGAATCACAAATAATTTAACAGAATATTTGTCTTATTTCATGGCATCAGCTACCGCTCAAAGAGAAACCCGGTTGGTTCATCAAAATGTGGAGGGATCAGTAGAAATAAAGGAAATCTGATCAAGCTTCTCAACTCAGCTTTTGGAAAAGGAGGACAATTTTCATCAGTTTTTAATCTATGGGTAACTCTACACACAAATCCAAATACATATCTTAGTCTATTTAGGGTATGAAATCAAAATGAGCTGAGATTTGTTCCTCTGGCTCATTAGATATGAAACCTAACTCACTGCTATATTGTTTAGAGAGCTTGTCATATTGGGAAAGCTGATAAACTCTAGATGAGCTGCTGAAGATAGTATCCAGAAGTAGTTTTACTTATGATTCATTAAATAATAATCCTTGGGATTTGCCTCTGTCATCAAAATGAATTTTTGAAAGTCCCTTTGTTTAACCCAATGTCACACAGCAGACTTGGGGATTGAAAATGGCAAATTAAAGCCACCAAATCGAGATTGTGTCAACACAGAGTCTATCCAAAGCTGATCTTTCCAGTTCATAATCTATAGACTACTGCATAAGGGTAGCTACAGATCACTTGGATAAAGTGTCGTGATAATTTGATGCATGGCAACCTTCATCCTTTGTCTCCTGTGTATCAAAATAAGCAAGGTATGCTGTGCTGTAAATACATCTAGATCTTAGAGGTAAATATTCAAAACCCTCAAGACTTTGAGTTAATAAGTTAGAGCAGCCTATTCAAGTGAAAAAGAAAGAACCTACTTAGGCTGTCAATACAATTCACAAAATGAATTTTTGTGCACTGCCGGGGGAGCGTTGGAGTCGATATCTGTTGCACATAAAATGTCAAACAGTATACTGTACAAAGCTCTGCTGCTTGCACCACTCTTTTCAGAAAGGTGGCAAGTCCTCTGGTTTTACAGTGTTGGGAAGTTTTAACAGATTTTTCACATTGAAGGACTGGAAAATGTAAGAGGTTTTTTCTCCTCCTTAGTTTTTGTGCGTATTTTTAAGACCCTGGGCTCCTTGCCAAAAGGGAAAATGTTTACAGTGGAGTTACATGAAAAAGACTGAAACTCCAAAAGAAGAAATGACCTGAACATGCAGGATAGATTACCCAAGTTAACAAAGGGCTTACACCATGTTCATATGTTTCTGATTCATGATAAACTAATGATGGAAGATAGATTCTATTGGTATGCTAGAAGGACATCTTGATCTAGAAATCAGACCTTCTTGCAAAGGTGCATAAGTCTTTGATTTCTAAACATTGCACTTGTCAGAGATAAATAAGAGAGAGAGAGAGAGAGAGAGGAATGTTAACTCTGAACAAAAACCCCCCACTGCTGAAATAGGCTTCTGTCCTTGTGTCAAGGCCCTACATTATTTATTTTCTGAGACAACAAATAGGAGATGACATAGATTAGCCTGCAGACTGGACAGGCAGTTTAACTTCACTGCTTCTCCTAAGCCAGGAGCGAAATTGTGCCCTGTTTGACATCTATGTCGTGTTAAGAAGGAGCATACATATTTAGGGTTTTGCAGTCCACAGGCTACTTCAGGAGAAATTTGTGACAGCCTGGGTATGATCCAAGTTTGACTTGGGTGAGCTGAGCATCTAGGGAAATCTTGCTATGCGCTCCAGTGGAATAAATTTACCTCAAGTTTCAAGGAAAAGCAGGGATCCTCCTGCTCTGCATCAATATCCCTGTTTCCACGGAGCTTCCCCTTAGGCCATAGGGGAAGCACCATTCCAGCACCAAAGAGTCACTCAAGTAAAGTACAGCCATGAGGTTTAGGTATGGACTGAGCTGTGGTGATGGTCTGACAAAGAGCAAAACACCCAGTTTACAACTGTAGAATGTAAACATAAGAAATAGGAGCAAACAGAATTAATTTATTCCCATTTGTACTGGGAATAAAACTATTAAGAATTTTTTTTTTCTTTCTTCACTCATCTGCACTACAAGCTCCCTTTAACCATCTCTATTTTTCTACACCTTGGCAAACCATCATAATTTAAAACTCAAACCTTATAATCTCTTTTACCAAGAGGTTCATGTTTTACAAAACCAGTTTTCCACAGGTCCCCTCTGGGTCTACCAAATAAACTTATAGACCAAGGTAAGGGGTTTAGTGCACTTTGTCTTCCTCCTGGAACTGTTGAATCTATAAATAAAATAATAAAAAATACACAAAGGCTCAGCAGAGCCAAGGGAGCCAAACATGGCCTCAATATAAATTGAATGCCCAGAAATGCTTAAAAGTAATTAAATTGGGAAAATACAGTATGATGTTATTTCATCTACCAAATGCGGTCAATCCAAGGAAAATTGCTGCTGGGCCCCTGCACTAAACCTTTCACTCACAGGGAGAAGGATGTAGAACAGGACTGATCAACAGGATCACTGCATTACAGTAACAAGTGCAGCTGGAAGAGAGATCCCCTTTGTTCACAGGATCCAGCATTCTGTTGATCGATACATCACCTTCCTTTCACAAGTTCTTCCACATGCTTTTTTATGATACCAAGAGTTATCCTGTGCTCTGGCTCTGTATGGACTTAATTCCTGACTGGTACTTCTGAGTGCTACAGAAAGTGAAAATTAAAAGTACTGCTTAACATAACTGAAATGAACACATACTCATTTCATATTTTTTCTGCAGAACACTTTCTAGAACAGTGCTGTTAGAACTTTTCTTTCTTGGAAATCCACTCTGCCCACTTAAGAGTTCTAAACCACCTCACAGATGCAGAGATTATCTGAAAGTGAAGTGAAAACCTCTGATTTGTCAGAGTTTTCTCAGTTTCTACATTACTTTTCTGCCTAATATTTTCCAGTTCATTAGATGTAATAATCATTCAGCACATTTTCTTCACACAGTCTCACATATTTTCCTTGGACCAAACTAAGGCAGTGTGGATTAGATGATTGGGTAGTGAGGTGGATCGTGAACTGGCTGCAGGATAGAAGCCTGAGAGTAATGGTCAATGGGACAGAGTCTAGTTGGAGGCCTGTATCTAGTGGAGTGCCCCAGGGGTCAGTGCTGGGACCGGTCCTGTTCAATCTATTCATTGATGACTTGGATGAGGGATTGGCATGCACTGTCAGCAAGTTTGCTGATGACACAAAGCTGGGTGGTGTCGCTGACACCCCAGCAGACTGTGCTGCCATTCAGCGAGACCTGAACAGGCTGGAGAGCTGGGCGGGGAGAAATTTAATCAACTATAACCAGGGCAAGTGTGGAGTCTTGCATCTGGGCAAGAACAACCCCAGATACCAGTATAGGTTGGAGACTGACCTGTTGGAGAGCGGTGTAGGAGAAAGGGACCTGGGGGTCCTGGTGGACAGCAGGATGACCATGAGCCAGCAATGTGCTCTTGTGCCCAAGAAGGCCAACAGCATCTTGGGGTGGGTCAGAAGGAGGGTGGTTAGCAGATGGAGAGAGGTTCTCCTCCTCCACTACTCTGACCTGATGAGACCACATGTGGAGTATTGTGTCCAGTTCAAGGTCTGGGATTGGACTAGATGATCTTTTGAGGTGTCTTTCAATCCCTAAGGATTGTATGATTCTATGATTCATCCTTTTAACTTATTTAGAGAATGATATAATGGCCAGTGCCATAGACTAGTTATCTGAGTCAGTAAATTGTTCCATTAGTCCACACGTGTATATGGTGCACAATAAACATGAAGTAACTTAGTTTAATTTAAAACCAGTGACTTCAGGTCAGGTATCCTTACCTCACAGTTGTCTGAATTTAAGAACACATACATAAGCACACAGTTGTACATGTAGATGCTACACAGTTGTACAGCAGTGGAGCTGAAGTAACCTGCTTTATATTAAAAGGCCACATTTTTTCCTAATGCTCATCTAAACCTGATGACGATTACACTACTAACTTTTTTGCACAATGTAAGTACTACTGTCACAGTTTTATCTGTCTTCCTCTACTATTTCTGACCCATGTTTCCCAGAATGGAAATTGGAATTTCCATTCCACAGAATGGAAGGGGCTGTTCCATCCCCTTAGCAAACTTTAGGTTTGGTTAGGAATTACAAGAGAAACAGGGGGACTTCTGTCCTTGCCTGGTTACATGGGAAAAAAGGCTACGGTTTTCCCATTAGACATTAGAAAAGAGACTAAGGTGACTATTTCAATTTGCCTTAGTATATATTTTTTAAACGTAACATTTTTTAGCTTAATATTTTCTGCTTTTGGATTCCGGGGAATGAAAGAGGAACCAATATTTGGTTAGGAGTGCTACAAGACTATATTAAATACTGGTGATTTTAGTTCAGGTCAAAATAGTGTGACATCCATAACCCCATGAGACAGCTCTCCATAGGCGCAACCACAACGAAAGGATTTCATTAGCCTGGATGCATTTCATTTCATTTAGGTGGCACCTGCCTGTCTGTCAGCGAGGCACTTCCCTGAACCTGGAACACTTTGATCTGGTCTGAATCCCACAAGTAGAAAAGCCTTAACAGAAGTTTTTCTTAAGTTCAAGTAGCAAAATCTTGTCTTTGGGTACTGAAAAATTCAGAACAAGTTCACCATTTGTTGAATAGAACATTGCTGGTGGATTTGAGCAGCATTATGTTCCCAAATAAGTTACTTTACTTATTGTGCAATGCGTCTTTTGATTTTGAAACAAGGTACTGTGTACTACAATACGTATACGGAGCCTGAAAAAATAGAAAAAGCTGGTTTTTCAAGCCATGCTCTGCTTGGTGAGCCAATATTTCATTTTCTGCAAGTGACTCAGAATTATGGACTCCAGATCCCACATAAATGAAAAGCCACAATTTACCAGTGTGTCAGCTAGCAGTAATTGCCAATAGTACAAATTATATTAATAACTTTGCTTTTCAGCCCCTCCAGTGAAATATCTCTCCTGTGAAAGCTATTTGAATTATACAGAGAAAGAACATGACTATCACAATCCGGAGAAACATATTCACATAAAAACATGAATATCCGTACTCACCCAAGAGAGAAAGGTAATGAGATTTTTGACAAAAAATTACCTAAAAAGTGGAATTGAGTTTTGAAATATTAGAATCACTTCATTGGTGTAAAACATGAAGAGGAAACTTGTAATATCTACTATTTGGGAATTTTAAAATAACAGACAAAAATAGTGAAATATATTCATGAAACCACATTAAAAAAAAAGAAAAATGAGAAAACAACGCCACCTTTTATTCTCCACATGGAGATATCCAGCATTGCTTCCTTTTTCTGCTCTTTGTCTTGCACATCCCCTAAATTCTTCAGTGTTGCACTGCTAATTGCCATCAGACGTCACCTGCCTTCTCCCCACTCTTGTATCCCAGATCCTGCTGCTCTCTACAATAGAGCCACATTCACTCCAGCATCTACAAATTTCTTTTACTATAATTAAAGTGCTGGAGGAATTGCCTCAAGTAATTAAAATTAGGAAATCAAACAGTAAAGTTCTCCAGATAACATTTACTAGTCTCCACTGGAGTGAGAATGTCAATATTTTTCATGGGTTTTCATTTAGAAAAAAGGAAATGAATTACCAAACCAGAGAAGGCCCAGGACTCTACCACAGCAGAACAATAGCTGAACACACACAGCAGAAGCAAATAAATCATGCGACATGGCCTTTTTAAAGGTCACAAAATAACAAGCATTTCGAGACTAATTGGTATTGGCACATCTATTGTAAGGATAGGGGGAAGTTGATCAATGATGAAATGACAGAAAGAAACTTAGAAAATATATCATAAAATGAAAAACAAGGTCAGAGTAGTGGCCTCTGATGTGATTGTAAAAAAAGCAAGAGTGGAGAGCAGCATCGCAGCTTTAAGATGAAAAAGAAGTGATGAGTGAGTTTTATAACGGAGATAAAATATGAAAGAATTTTGTTCAGTGGAGAGTTAAAGTTTTAGCGAATGGTAATATTAAAAGTCTAGAACATCCAAAGTGTTATAAAAAGTAAATTATTCGGAATGCCTGGATAAAGAGGAAATGTCATTGAGGAATCATTAGCAATTAAGTCAGAAGTATAGAAATTATGATAAACATGTCAGAATTGTTGTTCAGATTAAACAATCAATTAAATGTATGTCCATGACACTTCAAGAGGTTTCTTTTTTCATTTTGTCCCTTTTTATACTTTGCATTTAGTCAAGAGCATACACAGGGCCGGCTGGCAAACCAGACCAACTGAAAGCTTGCAAATAACAGTGAAAAAGTTTCAAGGCTAAATTCTGCCCTCAGGTACCTAAGCTAGTAAAACCAAAACCTAGATGAAATGTATTTTGCTGCGAAGAGGGAAACAAGTGCTCTAGAATTCTGCGGGAATTTCTCTGAGGGCATTCTCATTTTGTTTTCCACATGGCACTAGAGTAAATTATGTCATCCGCAACATGATTCTTTCGTTCCTAAATGTGCTCTCAAGAACTCCTTATAGGTCTGTAACTGCCTGAGTCTTGGCAATTTCTAAAGCAGCCCGAGGTTTTAATCCCACTGCTGTAAAATATGTAGCACGGAATCAAGATAGTACTATTAGAATATATAAACGTCCTAAATATTCAGCACATGCAAAACTTAGAATGTCTTCTAAGTTAGACTTAGACCAGGTAGACTTTGACCAATTAAGTTAGAAATAATATTTTTTTAAATTCTTTAAAAAAAGAATACTCCGTGAAAAGGTACTTCCGTGGTTTCTCCTTTACTGAGAGATATAGCCAGAAAGGTTAGTCTAAGTTGAGTGTTGAAGTGCCCAATTACCTGATACGTGACTGACCAGTACCATGCTTCTACCTTGGTTAAGAAGCACCTATGTGCCCTTCAGCAAAATCGTTACCTGAATTTGATATGACTTTTAATGCAAGATACAGATACAAAAAGAAAGTCCAAGTGCATTACTGAAAACCTTGAGCTACACTTTCCTCACAGTACACAGCGCTGATTGGGATGGGAATCTCAGGACAAGCATTTACAGTCACTTACAAACACTGCTCAGTTTAAGGCACATGAATTTATATTCATTATATTATTAGTATGCACTTCTGATGCATTTTCACAGTAGGAATAAAATGAGAAGGAGAAGATTGTAACAAATTGCATAGAATATTCCATCTCCCTTTCACATCAGCTACTTTGTCATGTATTACATCACTTGTCTTCCTGTCCATAACACGTAATTCACCTCATCAACATGCATAGAGACAACTCTGCCTTTACCTAATTAAAAAATAAGAGGGTGCTCGTGTATTACTCTTTATAAGCAAGTACATTACCCACAAAATATGGCTTTTTCTGTGTAAATCCCTGTTCAATTATCACATAACTAACTTGTCCAAAATCCTGCCATACCATTCGGGTCTTTTTCAGCTCCTTTTATTTCAGGCAGAAGCATTTGTTGCAGTGGTCACCGAACTGCAGTTCAGACACTTGCTACAGACAACATATTCTATAGATTACAGCATTCTTAATCTGAGAAGAATAAGGCTCCACTAGCATTTACCTACTAGCGTATTAAAAATCATGTTAAAAATTATCACAGTGACCATTTTGAAAAACGATACTCAAGAAAAGATTGTGAATACAGAGAAATAACACAAAACTATTTTAAGATGTTACTAGCCTGATTTCAAGAAGTAAAGGTCACTGCAACCACACAGCCCATGGATCTTCATTTAGTCTCTCCTCGATTCACTACATAAAGAAGAAAGTTAAGTAATATCATTTGCATGTCTATATCAGGAACTCAAATGCAGATTGCAGTTACAATAATGCTTTCCATAAACAAAGATGTGTTGAAAGACTAAAACTATCTGATGGTCGTTATTAAAAACATAAGAATAAGTATTTACAATAGCAATCACTGCTGGCAATCAACGAGTTAATCACTAGCATTCTGTGCTGTATTTTTGAGATGACTGATGCTGGAAGAGTCTGACTTACCTGATAGGAAGACCCTTTGACATGTGCTGTAGCACTAGGACTTGTATAAGGATTAAAGGTTTTTTGGAGAGGGGTGGAGGAACAAGCCCAAAGATTAATTTATTTCCAGACAGATTTCACAGCAATAAGATTAAGATATCCTCCCTTCCTGCAAGACAAAAATAAACAACCAAGAAGAAAAAGCAATACAATGATTTTCCCACCCCCCAGCTATAAAGCTTTATTAGCTCTTCAAGAGTGGGGTTTTTTAAGTTAAAAGAAATATATTGAGCTTAAAAGTAAATATTTTCCAACTTTATAAATGGAATTTTCTACTCTCAGCTGGGTACCCAGTGGGAAAAAAAAAAAGTAGGGATTAGGACTTGATTCACAAAAACACTCTGGTGCATCTTTGTAATGTGTAAGGGCCACCAAATTTAGTCAATTCCATTTTCCACATGGTGCATTTGTAGAGGGACTGTCAATACAAACAGTTGAGAATGTTTTCAGAGATCAGGCAATATGAGTTCAGCCCAGCTGCTAAGCTATTGTTCAAGGCTGCAGTATGCCATTGGTATCAAAATCACTTTTCAAGGCTTCTTGTCTTCAAGGTTCCTCTTTGTTCAGAGAGGACCTTGAGGATACTCCTTAGTTCAGAGAGCAGCTCCTCAGAAAATCTTTAATTTTAGTGTGTAACATTTTTTTCATTGCCTTTGTCTCAGCTTGAACAATCAAAACTTCAGTTTTGTTACTGACTTCAGCAACTTCCTCAAATGCTCATGATCATTTTCATGTTAGTGATGCAGTAGCTGATTTTAGTTATTTTATTTGGCTATTTTAGTTTTAAATTCACTTAGCTTTCCCCCATCAGTTTATGAGAATGTTTAGCTGTAACAGGCTCTTTTTTTAAAGATAATTGCATAAACTAAGTTAGAGTGTTCGTTACTCCTGTGCTAAGAGGCTGTTACAGCACTAAAGCGTGCAGTGCGATCATACTTGATGGAAGATAATTTTCTTATGTAAATGACTTTGTTACAACTAGATAATTTATAATCATAAATACTACATTCAAACAAACCAAGCTCCATCATTCTAACAGTGCAGTGGGAAATGGAAATTGCATATCATTGTGTAAGCCCACAGGCTTACAGGAAAAGGTCAGTCCCTTTATTGTCTTTCTTTTGTGCTTGCAAACAGACTAAAATCAATTAAGAAGTCAGTGTGTAATAAATGACATCTTACCCTACTCATACTTAACAGGTTTTTTGGAACTAATACTCCTTTGAAACACATTTTTTTTTACCTAAAACTAACTTAAATTTTAGTGTAACTTTGACTTCAATATGCACAATTTTTAAAGGAAAGTACACAGCTGGTAACAATTCTAGAACGACCCTGTGCTTGTGTATAGTAGATGCATATCCAACACCCACTCTTTCCGTATGCATCTAATAATAACTAATAATAATTCCTTTTCATGTCACTTCTCATCGTATTGTGTTGTATTTATAAAAGGTAGAAGTGACAGGGAAACCTTTTTTACTACTCACTTGAAAGTCGGGAAACAAAATACATCCTAGTGCTACAGACCTGCACAAGACATTGGACATGTTGTATGACCAAGGGCAGTGAGACACAAACAGTTATCTGTTTACCATCTGGAGTCACCTTTTCTATAATTCAGATTATACTAATTTAAAAAGCGCTTAGCAGTTAAACAGAAAGCAAGAGAAACCACGCGTGACCACCCTTAAATAACTCTCACTTTTTAAGCTGAAGATCATGCTATTTTGGCTTTTTCACTATTTCCAGCAGTTTAAATATCATGGGTGCTACTAGTAGCATTCCAAATATGGGAATCTCAGATAATTTGCATTTCTAAGGAAGGAAAAAAACAGAAGTTGTTCATAACCCACTATTTCACAGAATCACAGAAGAGCTGACATTAGAGAGGACCTCATGTCTCATCTCGTCCATTTCCCCTGTTTAAGCAGGGCCACCATTTAGCCAAAAACTTGTTTACCAAATACTGTTTCCTTGTTTCTCAATGCAAATGCTGGTTTTGTGAGTTGTCTATATTTATCGAATACAACATATACTGAAAAACGTTTACTGCAGAAATGCTAATTCCTCTTGAAGAAAAAACTGCTGTGCAAGAGAAAAGAATCTGCTTTCATTCTTTGATTTCAATTTGCTTGCATCAAAATTATGAAAGAAGATTGAGACCACATTTGTAGACGTGAAACACCTCTGTTCTGTTAATGCAAGTATTTCTACTATCTTCAGAAACAAACTAAAGGATGGCAAATGTAGTGTTAGTGATCTTGCATGCCATCTGGCCTACCAGACAAGCAAATAGTTTTACTAAATCAACTCGATATAATACCAATGGCTACACAAATATGAATCATCTTAAATATGACATTACCAAACTTCACTTAATCTGAAACATCTCACACACAGCTTGGAAACCTGTAACTGGGCACCTGCAATAAGCAAATATCCACTTCATTTGAAAGACATGCTCGTAGTCTGTGCAGCTAGCTTAGTTTACTGTTACTAAAACAGAAAGCCCTCTGAAAACCAAGAGTAACAGAAATCCATCTAATTCATTATAGCTTAAACAGTAGATGAAAAATTACGGCGTTTCCTAATTTTGGACAGATCCACAGGGTAATTGATGTAATTGGTTCATGAGTCAGCTCTAGTTGTTTTTCAGTAGTACAGTCACATAATTAAATTTGTACATGGCTTCAAAATAGCATTTGAATCAAAATATTATAGAAAATATTGAAAAAGTAAAAAAAAAAACCCCACCCAAAAAGCAAGCACTCGTGCTCTGAAGTTTCCTCTCCAAAGGAAAAAAATCTTTCTTAACTCTGGGCAAGCAAGAAGTAAATGAGAAATTTGCTAAAGTTTGGGGATAATGAGACAAAGGTCTACATTTACTATCAGCTACCATCAATTTTCAGTGTTTTTTAATTTATGGATCAGTATCTAAAAAGATATTTAAATAGAGAGGAGATGTGGAGAAAAGACAGAAAATTGCTTTCAGATCATACGTGTCTGGTTCTGACATATTGGTATTCATCTAACTTTGGGCTTGGGAACTGTAGAAGAAAATCTAAGATATCATTTTAGCCTAACACAAAAAAACCCCAAATAATCTGTGAAGGTGGATAAACAACAGTTTAATCCCTTTGCATATGACCGTAAAATTTGCTGAGCTTGTGTAAGTGTCCAAAAGTACACGTTTAATACTGATAGATACGTCATGGTATGAGCACTGTGGGGCATAGAGTCTGTGTGAGAAATACCAGAACCAATGTCTAAATAGTAAATGCTGAAATGAAACTTTAGCAATAAGCTTTTTTTAATGTAGTAGACATTCTTTGTACTTTCTATTTCAAGTAAAAACCACAAATAGTAGAGATTATTATCAATTCATTGTCAAAACAGAAGAAAGCAAGTGTTCCCTAAGTTACGGTTTCTCTGTTTCACCTTTAACTTTTGAAAAAGGATATATTATTTCTTTTTAAATACATTATATACACATGTATACATGCATGTGTTTGCTCTTACTATTTTGTAGGACACGTTAGGTGGTTTAAGTTGTAAGATCTTACAGTTTTTATGACCATTAGTACAACTGTACATTATGGCACAATGGTTGGCATGATGATTTTAGTCAGGTCCTGACAAAGCAGACAGTGGTTTAAACCCCTCATTCTTTTCTTTTAGTCAGTAGATCTGAATGATAATTACAAAATGTAAGAAGGAAAGGTGTTTATTGTAACTACCATCATGCCATTCCAGTGGCTCCTTGACATGTAGGACAATTATTTTTAAAAAACACACTGCAGGATGGTGACAATTCGAATTCCTGGGGACAGCTACTCCAGCAATGAAATGAGCTATTTCAGAGGAGTACATGTAAAAGAGCTGTAAGTCTTTTCACCCTAGCCATATGCCTATCTAGCATTTATTTTCACCTAAATCAAACAGGAGCAATTGTGTGGCCTGTGGGCATCACTCGACACAGTTCAACACAGTCTGCAACTTTTTGCACCTGTCTGAAATCAGATTGCGTGAACCTTTCCTCCATTACTGGAAGTGGCCACTACCAGAAGTACAAAAATAACTTAACTGATCAGTCTGCTAGTCTCTGTAGATCCTGAATGGTGCAGAACCAAAAGAGAACAGAATGTATTTTCTAAGAAAAGGATGAAATTTTGAAAAAAATACATCCTGCATATCATTCTGCTAGTACAGAGGAGACACGTTACTGATTTAACTCAAAGTGTTTGAAAGAAGTGATGTGAAAGTCAGTTCTATTCAATTTTTACTCTGTGTAACTGCTTACTGTACTTTTTTTGATCATTACTACAAACCACCAGTATTTACAGGTAGATATGTAGGTAGCTAAAGGCTTTGCTCAGCTCTTATATAGTGGAATGGCTCCCTCGTTCTTTCATTCAGGTGTAGAATTCGTAGAGATTGCATTTCCCATAATATAATGCCTGTCTCGATTCCAGTTCCTGAACTGAATCACAGAGGAATGGCTCATGATGAAAAACCACAGTCCCTCAGGCCACATGTAACTGCAAGAGGAAATGGCAGCTGCAGTTGCAGTGCAGAGCTCCATATATCTGAGGTACACACAGGTCTTCCATGGGCACTCAAGTATGGAGAAGGATTTAACGAATAAATGGCAATAACTCACTCCAAGCAGCAGGTGAATGTAATAAAGAGTTAAAAACTAGTAAGCTACTGCTTAACTAATTGCCGCATTCATCAACATTTTGCACATACATTCCTAATAGTTTTGTGTCCTGTCTGCTGCCAGCTGTGCGGCTGCTGTCTCACTTGCAATAAAGAGCAGACTTGCACAGTGCCATTAAAGAGCACAGTAGAGGTATTTCTTAGGTGAAAGAGACTTCAGATACAGATCAGAGAGATCCTTCTCTTCCCTGCCTTTCGGGAGCTGTTCAAGGCTCAAGCTTGCACTGAGATACTAGACATTGGATATAGTGAGAACTGGATGCACTTATGCAAATACAGTAAAAATAATGGTCTTTTCTAGCAAATGCATCAGTAAAATAAAGTCAGTGGTAAGTCTTCACTCATAGTAAAGCCCAGAGGTGTCAGAGTTGATTTCTTTATAATTCCTCTTTTGTATCAGCCATGGGTTTTCTCTGAGCTCAACAACTGCCAAGACACCTTCTAAAGAGGCAATCTGGAGTGTGAATGCTGTACTAGTCGTTCTGACAACACTTAAATTTACACTTTCATTTAAACAAAACTAATTTCTATTTCTATGCTAATTATGCTTTAATAGATACGAGTCCAGATTATTGAAATGCTAATGAAATCCGCGAGTACTAACGACTCTAACCTTAGGTACCGGAGTTAAACATTCCTCTAGGCGGAAGACTGGTTTTGGTTTCTAACTGGTACACCTTTAACTTGGCCTTTTTAAGGTGAAAGGGTTTAAAAACAGCAAGTTTACAACGTAACTAATTAAGTAACGAGTTAATTGTGCAGCCTGTTACCTGCGGAACAATTATAAGGGTTTACAGAAATACATGTGCTGAATCTTACCCTTCAATGGATGCGATAATTCATATTGTGTCATATGCAACGTTGCTGCAAATAAACAAGCTCATCTTTTACTACTCTTTTTTCATCAAGAATTGGTGAAGAACTTCTTTTCTTCAGGAACCAGCTTTTGAATTTCTAGGCCACCAATAATTCTCTGTATATTTGTCAGGTGCTTTTGGGTTTATTTTGAGTTTGAACGAAAGATCTGGTAGAAGACAAAGGATAAAAAAAAGGGAGGGGTGTAATTAAAATATCTGCTATATCTCATGAGATTGCACTAGTCTTTGTGGCTACGTCTCTCACAGACATAAGCTACCTTGAAGATAAGTCTTGTGGTGTTAAGTAAGTCTTGTACTGAAGATTGACAGGTGTATTTCAGTATCAGGAAACATGACTGTAAAGGACCTTCCCTCCAAGAACACTGTAAAAGTAAATTATCTAAATAATGAGTTTCTATTTAACAAGTAAGAATTATAGTTCAGATTTTACTAAAACTTCTTTTGGAGTTTAAGAGTCTTTGAGCCATTTTTGGGAAGCAACTTAGTTCTGTGAACTTGCATGTCAGAGCCATGCCCAGCCATGGATCTCATCAAACCTGCCCCAGTTCATGCCCTCACAGAAGTACAGCAACCACATCACTACTGCTAAAAGAAATCTACTGGCACTTCTGCTGAAGAGGGTTTCATATGTCCCATCTGCAAGTAAGGACAGGTAGAGCTGAAGATGAAAAGGAAGGTAAAGATGGCAGTATTTCTCACTGAAAACAAAGGTGTATCTGCTATTTCCAGTTTAGTTAAGCCTCCCACACGGTCTGCATAAAATACTCTAATTACATGTCATATTAGCGTAAGAATATGGCCAGAGGTGGATTTCAGATTCCAGATTCAAGGCAGAGCAGTTTATTTTAGACACACAAGTTACGTTCTATAATACGGCTATTTGCAAATATTGATTTGTAAAGTATTTTACAAATGGAGAGGAACATTAAGAACCTCATATGCAGGTTGGTGAGCGTTTACTGTGAATCCAGATCTGAATTTCACATAAAACCCTATATATGTTAATGAGACTAAATGTCTTTTATCTCAACAGCCTTCAAGTTCATTTATAGTCACAGTTGTTGACTTAAAATCATATGATTACAATAGCTGTAGGATTTCTCAGGGAGCATGTTACAAGATCCCTAGAAGTTTTTTATGTCAATTTAGTGAAGGAAAAAAAGAGAAGGATTAATGAAATGATCAGCATATAAATAATCAAAAAGCCTGGATTAATTTGTAAAACTTTACGTACATATGCAGTTTGCTTTTGATTTCACACTTTAATATATTTTCAGTCTGATTAATGTTAAGAAAAAATAATTAAAAAGTCAATTGAATATCCTTAATATCTGGTAGGTGTTAAGATTAATTCCTATTCGTATATTTTGGTGCAAATTGAAATATTAACTCCATCTGTTTTACTCTATAGAAATTAATGACTTTAATTTCTTTAAATCGATTTTTCTATGTGATTAAAATTATAATGAAAACCTGTACACTTGCATTTTTAGTAATTCAAAGAAGTCCTTATGCAACAACAACCAACCAAACACGCAAAGGAAGGAAAGATGAATATTGATTTTTCTTCCACATATAATTGTATTAATCTACATATAAATTAACACTTTTAAATTATACCAAAGCAAAAAACAAAACAAAACAACCAAAAAAAACTAATTTTGTAGGGGAAAGAAGAAACATTCAAGCTGTTCACAGCTATGGCACAGCTCTAATGAAGTACACTGGACAAATTTTTATCAGTTTGGAAAACCATGATATTTCCATGGTGTTTCCATCACAATTTGCATCTAATGAACTGCTGATACCCCTGCATAAATCATTAACTGTAGAAAGAGTGTATCCAGCTCTGGTTTACGGCACATTCTTTTGAAAGTACATATAATTACCTCCTCTGTATTTGTGAGCTGATATTTGAGACCCTATCTGGAGAAGTAATAGGTAATTAATTTCTATCCAATATCCAAATCTGCTAGATGTATAAGATTTTATGTTCCTTTCTACCGTGTGACATACTAAATTAGACTTTAGGTCCCTGTATCCCTAGAGTTCAATTAAAACAGACACTAAAATAATTTTATCCAAGCAACACTTGAGAACATTTTGCAAACAAAACAGAAGGCAATTTATCTGAGTGCACTGCATTTAAAAATTTTTCTCATTGTTTAGTATCTTTACTTTGAAAATACTTTGTGTGGAGTATATTTTTATTATACCAATACAAGAAAGCCTATGAAGTCACATTCTGTTCATGCTCAGAGAGAAGGAGGCTCTCATAGCTCAATATATTATTATATTCATCGTTTATGAAGATTTCATCTAATCATGCATACATTTTACTTTTTTTAGTACTGGAATTGCCTGACATTAATGCATGCAACATATGTAAGTTTCTTTAAATACCAATGTGATTAAAGAAGCATGTTTTAAAGTATAAATGAGAGATATTTCTTGTCTAAACACAACGTTCAATACCTGTTTAGTTTCTCCAGTATCCTTGCGTCTCTTAACTAAATGTATGTTTCAGCAGATTCCTGTGGGGATCACTAGGCCACCTTTCCTCTGAATTAGTAAGGATCTCAACTGCATGTGAAATGTTACACTGCATTAGGGTGAAGGTATGATCAATAAATTACTAATTCAGTCAACATTTGGAGAGACCTTGCTGAATTCAGGGTCATGCCTGATGAGAATACAATAGCAAGAGTGACACTAGACAATGGTAGTGAATTGACAATAATTGGGGTATTGTTTTTACTTAGAAACAAGTGTTAAACAACTCAGCTGTGCTAGTGAAGTATTCATCCAATGCAAACACCACAGGATTGGAAAATATACTGTTGCACCTTTTAAATAAAACGAGGTTAAATTTTCTCGTAAAGAATCTAATGACAGTTTCCTGAGTTCTCATGATATCCATCTTATTCAAGACATTTTATCGGACAGTCATTGTTTTATCAATAACAAATATAAATTACATTTCCAACTGCAACATTTTAATTCCAAACTGTGTTTAAAAATATACTACAGAAGAAGCAAAAGCATATTCTTTTCAAGTCCGTCTTGCTAAAAGATCAATGCATTTATTTCTTCAATCATGCCTTTGATATTATGGGAAAGCTTGAGAAATTAAGATTCAGCAAGAGAGTAAGGAGAAAAGGAAAGTGCAGAGTCCTGTGTATTTTTCACATCTCCATCAATATTATCATTTCTGTTCCTTTAGCAGAAGAGTAAGTAGAAAGCATTCATGGAGCTCAGCTACTTTTCCTCTATTGTCTCTACTCCCTCTTCATGTCTGCATCAGCTCTGCTTTTTGAATGTCTGGCTTCTATAATTTAGGGCTTCAACTACTGAGAAATACAGCCTCTGTCTAGCATCTTTGAAGACCAAAAACCATCTCATGCAAAATCTAATTCTCCTAGGTAACCATTGGTTTGGACAGAAATAGCCTTGGAGCACAAGGAGTCTGTATATAATTTTGAAAGGATGGTATTTTACCCAAGTTTTTGTTTAAAGTCTAACAGGGTAATAATTTGCCACAACGTCTGAGCAGCAAATCAAAGTCCAACTGCCTGTTCTTCTTCCTGAGACTATAATTCAATTATTTAGCAAATTAGATGTTGTGCAGTCTGATTCTTCACTGTATAATCAGAGACTAGGACAACAGAGACTTTTACATCTCAGAAAGAATGATAGGATTGTATTTAACTACACTACACAGCAGTAGTACATTTTGTGCACTTAGAGGCAAAAAAGGGATTCTGTCCAGAGAAGTAATCTGCAGGACACCACTTGCACACTTTTCTCCTTTCCCCAGAGTAAAACAACAAATAGTAGAGAAGTAGCTCACCACACCAGTTGTATGTATTCATCTGCTCTTCATATATGTCCTTATTAGTATTTCCTTGCTGAATGAATGAACATTTGATCCAACTATACACAAATAAACATTTCAAGACAAATATTGACTTGCGTTGTCCAGCCAACAGCAGAGCAAACCTATGTATTTGCATGATAAAAGCCAACAGTTTGCCCTTTTCTCCCCCTTTATTTTTTTCTGAGCAATGCAAACTTCTGCACAAAACTAGCAAAATGAAGGCAATTTATGAGCCAAGAGGAAGAGATCAATACATAATCTGGAGATTTTTCATATTCAGAAAGCTGCTGCAACCACATAATTGCAACAACAGTAACTTTGTGCCTTCCTACTATAAATGAGAAAGATAAAAAATTGCCTTGTTTATTGTACTTGAAGAGGCACCGCTCATTGCGTGCATACAGACACTTTGATTTTTCTCGCTGTCGGAATCATGCACTTTGATTCCTAATTCAAAAACCTGCAGGACGAGAAAAACAGCTTTTTTTTTTTGTCTTACACTCCTCTGCTTGTAGCCAGGCTAATTTTAGGTGTTTAGATTTATTAAAAAATGTATTTACAGTAGACATACATTCAGAAAGGAGGAAGACACAGCATGTTAAAAACAGGTCCTACGGAGTCTAGATTCATTTTCAAATAAACAAGAGCACAATCTATGACCCTCTTGGATCACTGCAGGATGAGTCTTGTCATGTAACACTTCATCAGTGCATGGTTAGTGCTTCTAAAAAACTCCAGCTGACTGTGCAATATGGCATGTCAAGCCCGATTTGTACTTAGTAAGAAAATTTTCTGCTATCACAGAAAAATAGAAACCAATAGCAACTATAATTCAGTATTTTAATCCCATTAAAAGGAAAATTTTAAACCGTCTGGGTCACAACAGTTCAATCTCGGTTCAAGAAGAGGAAAACACATTTAAAGTTAAAAAGAACAATCCTGGTACAATTAATCCCATTAGACATCAGTACTGCTGCCACAGTTAATATTATTGGCATGAATAAGGATAATCACCTTTCAAAAAGAAAATCATCAATGACAGAATGAACATTTTTTTGTCCTTGAAGCTCCAGTCATGGAAAGTCCTGCATGGATAGAAGGAACGTGGACAGAAGAGGAAGTGTCGAATCTTTTCACTAGATGTCTTTTCACGTTGGCATCAGGCCTTTATGCAGTTCCACTCTAGTCATTTACTGTGTTATTGCCCACGTGACTAGTACGCACTACTTGCTGTTGTGAATATTCTTTCATAATTAATAGAAAAATAAAATGTCAGCTTCATTTTGGTTGTGTGTTTGCTTTGTTTGGTTTTCTTGAAGGGGCAAATATGAAGTCAGTTTCAAAGAACTTTATGTAGGAATAAGGACATTGTAGGAATTCAACATAATGCAAAATAGAATATAGAGTTCTTCCCCCCCACATATGTTATTTGTATATATTAATTATCTCTTACCATGAGACTCCGGACGCAGTCAGACATGTCACAGCCTTAAATGTGCCCAAATTATTGCAATATTTTATAAAATCCACTTGATAAGCACGGTAGGCATTCTTGAAAAGCTGAAGCTTGGTTTTGCAGAAACCATATCTGAAAACAAAAGGTGAACAGAGTGGGCAGAGTGGGGTTATTTTCTCTCTTCTCATGGGTCAAGAGCTCTAACTTCAATCAATGTGGCAAGTGTCATCAAAACATACTCATGTGTGAGAGCCTGTAGGTTTTGGGCATGTCCTCGGGCACTGTGTGGTTTTCTATGCGACTTCATGAGAGGATATATTAACAGAACAAATCAAGCTATAGCCAGACTTGCAGAGATTTGCTGAGTTATCTCTACTCTACTGACCTCACTGGACTTGTTCCTATCAGATGTGGGCAGTTAGGAACCCAAAAGTCGTAGACTAAACTGAAATTTGCCACTGCAATCATACAAAAAAATATTATTTTCTTCTGCAAGTTCTCTCACATCAGATAATATATACTCAAAACTCATGTCATTGCCTGAGATTTGTTAAATTCTAAGGTAATATAGAAACAAAAGTAAATATTTATGAGCTTCCAGTGAAAAATGAGAAAGGCCAGGCATAGTGCTACAGAGCAGTATCATCGATTTTTGTGGCCCAAGTATTATTTTGATTATAAATGTCAATCAATATTTAGAGAGCTAATCTTCCTGTAATCAAAGTCCTTGGTGGTGATATTTTTATTACATTAATTTCAGTGGAACAAAAGTAGGACTCATCTCACAAAACCAAAAAATGTCTCTATACTGGAAATTATTCCTCTGCTTCCCACTTCAAAAGCAAAGCTTAATTTTGTATTTATGTAGTCAATTACATTTCCTATGTCTTAGGATAGATTTCTGCAACCTGGCCTTTTGTCTTTCACTGATGCGCAAAGCTGCTAGATGACTTTAAGTACTAGAGAGAACAGCATACATCAAAACACTAGGAAAAGTAATCAAATTCAATGCTTCAACAAGGAGTGGGTGAAATTTGAATAGATGACAGCTGCCACAGATATTTACTTAGACTGGATTTTAGGAAGGGTATTTGGAAAATAGCTTTCTCAGTGCTTCTCACATCCATAGAAGTTTATATTGAAACTGGGTTTTAAAAGTGTCATTGAGACAGGTAGGACATGTACACAGTATCATTGTCATTAGTAATAGAAGCACAGGTGCCTTATATTTACCAGAACATACAATGGATAGAGTCTATTTTTTCTGTCTGCAAGTCAAATATTTGTAGAATCATAGAAAGTCTTAGGTTGGAAGGAACCCCAGAGATACTCTAATTCCACCCCACTGCCATGGGCAGCGACACCTCTCAGCAGACCAGGTTTCCCAGAGCCCCATCCAACCTGGCTTTGAACACATGCAAGGATAGAACAGTTACAACCTCCCTGGGTTCCATCCATGGAATACTTAAATTTAAATTCTCCTTTCAAACCATTCCATTTTAGAAGGTTAGAAAGTTCTGTTTAGAATGCATAGAAAGTTCAACACGCATTGAAAACAAAGAACAACAAAAGTAATATTTTCACAATTAACTTTCCATTGTATTTTAAAGTTACGTTCGCAGATTGATAATCCATTTAACCCATGCATTGAGTGTCAGTGCTTGTAGCATTTAGTAGCTGAGCCTGTAGCAACTTGTTCACTAGGACTGCAAATATTGGTGGCCAAGGGTATCAACCATGACTCAAGTCCTTCTAAAGCTAGATTGAAGCAGACTGAAAGAAGTGGGGCGGTCACACACACATTTCATAACAAGCTGCACTTCTGGATTTCACTCCAATTTGGAAAAAAATAAATTAAGTTTCTGCAAGCAGAAACAGTTACGCAGTACGTGCAAACAGAAAGGAAATGTCAGGAGTATAAACTAAAAAGAAAAAGAGAAGAAATCTTAATGAGTAAAAAAACCCAGACAACTAGCAATTAATTGCCTCATTTTTGAATCAGAAGGACTTACGAAGGAAGAAACGTGACCTCTTCATCATAGCACAAATATGCTGATTTCCCAGCACATAAAGGTGTAGCGGGTTGGGGTTTCTCCACCAGGTTTAGCAGGCTCAAGTCAATGAACTGCCCCCATTCTCTGCAGTAAGGTCTCGATGACATCTCGGACAAATTTGCCAGACAGTGAATAGCTTAGGATACTGGACAGAAGTTTATTAACCTAATAGCTGTATACAGACAAAGAAAAGAAAAAACAAAAACCCCAGGAAAATAAAACAAATAAAACCCAGCAAGTCGGTGCACTCAACCTAGAAACTGCGTCACACGTGCCATTACACTATCTGAGGAAAATACCATGGGAAGTCACTATGGTTTGGGCCTTGGGTCACGGCAGAGATCTGGCAACAACAAAAGCATGCTAACCAGAGACAAGTGCCACCACCCTCTCCCTTAACGCCCCAATCGCACCCCGGTGCANGCGCAGAGCTGGGGGCACAGTGGCACAAATCAGGGTCTTCCCATGACTACTGAAAAAACAGCGGCAAATGCGAGGGCTGCCCATTACTGGACGGGGAGCGGTGCAAACCGGAGCATCCTCCGTTCCCGAAGCAGCGGAGCCACTGGAGAACCTGCGGCAAACTTCGCAGCTAGCGCTGGGGCAGGGAGAGCTTACAGGTGCGTCTCCAGACCGCGGCACATCGGCGCTACTGGAGGCCGAGGCAAGTCACAGCTGGCAGTCCGGCCGAGGGCATGGGGCTACACGAACACGGTGCATCTGCTCTTCCCGTAGTAGCGGTGGCGGTGCTGAAAAACCGCGTCTGAGCCGCATCCCGGGCCCTTCCCCCTCCCCGCCACCGTCCCGAGAACGGACGGACGGATGGACAGACGGGGGCGGGGGGGCGCTCAGCTGAGAAGCCGCAGCCCAAAAGAGCCTGCAGCGCACACGAGCGGGCTACATACTTCCTCCTTCTTCTCTTCCTCACTACTCACTTCCTTCTTCCTGATTTCCCGACTTTCTAAAAACAAACCCCCCGCTCTGCTTTTTCATAGGCTAACCCAACACGGACATCCGGAGCAGGTCCAGGACCAGGGACACCTTCCCCCAGGACAAGTCCCCTGTGGGGGAGGGGCCCTCCAAAACAAAACAACTCCTTTTTCTTTTCTTCTTCATGAAAGCATAACTGCTGTACATTTGAAAATGCTAACAATTCTCAAACTACAACAAAAGGGAGCTGAAATGTGAAAAGCATTCTGTGGGAATTAGGCAGGCTGGTGACAGAATTTACACAATTATTTTGGCACTCACTGGTTTTGCTTCTGTTTCGTCATTTCATTTCCCCCCAATCATCTCCGGCCTAAAAAAAAAGAAATATATGTAAGAAATGTAACTCTGAGTCTATGTGGAATTGATAGCTTATAGCTGAAACTGAAAGATAAAAGATTTAAAAGACCTCACTGCTAAACATCTGTTTAGCATATATTTTAGGAAAAACAGATATGCTGGAGAGTTGGGTTTTTTTCCCAGTGCAGCTAAATACAAAGTTATACAATCAAAAATACATACGGAAACTTTTTTTTAATGGGGTAGATTTTCACTATTAGTAAAAGGTCTAAAATAAATCATGTAATGACTTTATACCTACAAGGTTTTACAAACTCCATTAACAAAAGGATGAAAGTTATTAGCTACATTTATAAATACATTTATATTTAAATATTAAACAAGTTTAAATGTCCATTTATATTTCTAAATAACTAATAATTGTTTATAAATAAGTATTTGAAAAGAATGAATCATAGAATCACTATGGATTGGAAGGGACCTCGAAAGATCATCTAGTCCAAAATCACCTGCAACAGCAGGATCACCTAAACCAAGTCACACAGGACCTAAACCAAGTCACACAGGATGAACTTACGTTCCAATCTTACATGGCAACAGATTGGCCCCCTTCCTAAAATCACCTATTTGCAAATTACAACAAAATACTCATGGTCATCCTGCTGTCCACAGTATCCCCAGGCCCTTTCTCCTACACTACTCTCCAACAGCTCAGTCCTCAACCTATACTAGTAGCTGGGGTTGTTCTTGCTCGTTAAATTTCTCCCCGCCCAGCTCTCCAGCCTGTTCAGGTCTTGCTGAATGGCAGCACAGTCTGCTGAGGTGTCAGCAACACCAGCCAGCTTTGTGTCATCAGCAAACATGCTGACAGTGAACCCTAATCCCTCATCCAAGTCATTAATGACGAAACTGAACAGGACTGGTCCCAGTACCAAACCTTGGGGCACTCCACTAGATACAGGCCTCCAACTAGACTCTGTCCCATTGACCACTAGTCTTTGGCTTCTATCCTGTAGCCAGTTCACAATCCATCTCACTACCCGATCATCTAGACCACACTGTCACAGTTTGGGTGCAAGGATGCTATGTGAGACTGTGTCAAATGCATTACTGAAGTCAAGATAGATCAGATCCACTGCTCTGCCATCATCTATCCGCCTGGTTATGTCCTCACAAAAGGCTATCAGTTTGGTCAACCATGACTTTCCCTTTGTGAAGCCATGCTGACTGTCCCTAACGACTCTCCTGTCCTTGATGTGCCTGGAGACAGCCTCTAAGAGAAATTGTTCCATCACCTTTCCTGGGATGGTCTATAGTTATCTGGGTCCTCCTTCTTAACTTTTTTGACGATTGGAGTGAAATTTGCTATCGTCCAGTCTCTAGGCACCTCTCTTGATCCCTATGACTTGGAAAAGATGATGGAGAGTGGCTTAGCAATGACTTCTGCCATCTCCCTTAGTACGAGTGGGTGCATTCCATCTGGGCCCATGGATTTGTGTACGTCCAGTTTGCTCAACTTATCCTTAACCCAGTCCTCATTAACCAAGGCAGGCACCTCTCTTGCTTCAACAACTTCTGGAGCCTCAGCAGTCTGGGGCTTGATATCAAGACAGGCCCCTGAAGAGTAGAATGAGGCAAAGGTGTTCAGGATCTCTGCTTTCTCTGTATCCTCTGACTACAGGCCACCCACCTCATTCAGCAGGGGGCCGACATTGACTCTAGGTTTAGTTTTACCTGCAATGTGTTTGAAGAAGCCCTTTTTGTTGCCCTTGACCTCTCTTGCAAGGTTTAATTCCAAGGAGGCCTTGACTTTCCTAGTTGCGTCCCGACTTTGTCTCTCTAGAGGCTTATAATCACCGCAAGTGGCCATCTCCCAGTGCTCTCACTGCTGCATGCCGTCTCAAATAAACAAATATGCTGCAAATATCAAATAATCTAAATAAAAATTCTTTTGACATAGCAGTAATCGTCACATTGCAAGGCTTGTCACTAGTGAGTCTTAGGAGACAGGTTGTCTTCTTCTGCCTTCATGGAAACTCTTCATCTGTTGACTTGTCAGCTGCAGGAAGTTAAACAGAGATGGAAAACAACTTTACCATCATTCATCACTGCAGAAGAGATCCTTCTCTCCTCCATCATCAAATCCTGAAAGCAGATTATCCCCATCCAGAAAAAAGACAACTATTATTTTTGTTACCTTTGCACATTTTTTGCTTTACTAACAATTTCTGAAATACTACATTGTACTGTTTGTAGCCTTCGCTTGTCCCGCTGCTCTAGGGACTGATTTAAATGGAATTTTGGGGACCAGCAATGACAGGAAAGTAAACCAATGCACCAAACAAACTCTGGTGTAAGCAAAACGTTGTACTGAACTCTCTAGAGCTGACACACAGAACCAGGACTAGCATCACATTTTTGAATGATAAAAACATCAGCATTCATCTTGAACATCCAGTACATGAGAAGCAAGTTTTGCACATTTTCTGCAGGGTTTTTTTCTGGTTGCATGAACATGGACCTCAGCGAGTGGCTCTCCAGTGTGAATGCCTGGAATTCAGAAAGGAAACATGATCCATTTAGCAACTGAACCCCTTGTCAACAGTGACTAAAGATAAGGTTCAGAGAACAGCACAAGGCTCTTATAACATATAACTGTAAGAAGTAAAACATAACCCCTTCCAGCTATAGAGAACTTATCTTGGGCAGAAATACTTTTCTGACCTTAGTTATATCTGGTTACTGAGGCATTTCTACAATATGATTCTTAGTGGTCAGTCCTTCAGGGGTCACAAAAGGAACCAAAGAAGTCCCAAGAAAAATGTGTTCTCATTGTTCTTTATCAGTCCTGTCTTTGCTAACAGATTAAAACTGCAGTCCACAGATTTAGAGTATTGAACTTTCATCACAAGTATCTTCCCTAGAGATAAAATATCCTAGATGCAGAATATGGACTTACCACCATCTTTCCCAAACATCTGTTTGCTGGTTTTACTGTTATTAGAGTAGAAATGCCAGGGCAGAATATGTGTTTTGTTTTAGGATTAACAGTCACCACATGTGGACAAGTTGGCACTGGGTTGTGTCCTGTTCCATTGCCTGAATTAGTACTAGTAGTCAGAAAAAGATCACACAGTTGTAGACCATACAGTGTGTTGGGTTGGAAGGGATCTCCAAAGGTCATCTAGTCTAACCCTTCTACAAGAAACTGGAACATCTCTAACTAGACCAGATTGCCCAGAGCCCCATCCAGCCTGACCTTGAATGTCTCCAGGGATGGGGCCTCCACCACCTCTCCAAGCAACCAGTTTCAGTGACCCTATTTGCATTCCTGTGGTTTTGATGCAATACTGGAACCTCCTTGCTCTATTCTTTTTGCATTACATTGTTGTTTTAAAAGTCTGCATGACTGTAGCGGGTTGAAACTCAAAGTTCTTTGCTCCCAGGTTTTCGGCACCAATTTTGTGGTGCGTTCAGGACCACAATTCAGTATCAAAGAAAGGAAAGCAAGGCAGTGAGGTCTCAATGGCATCTTGGATAAAATTCACCAGACAACTGATGACTTAGGGAAACTCCAGAAAGGTTTATTAACACTAACTATACACAGAAAAAGGTTATGCAAGTTGGTGCATACAAACTGTGTCATCAATGCCCTCACAGAACCTGAGAAAATAGAATGGGAAACCACTGCAGTTTGGGCCTTGGATCTTCTTCCAATTTAGAGACCTGGGAAGGAAAGCATGTCAGTCTGGGATGGCCTGAGACCTGTGCAACTGGGGACAGGTCCCCCAGAACACAACACAACTTTTCTTCCTCATGAAAGCACTTCTACAGGTTCTAGCAGTTCTCAAACTGCAACAATGACTGAGGTGGAAACATATCCATAACGTTCACACTATAGGGATTTTTAAAATGTATTATGTGTTAGCCTTGTGTCCTGTTAGCAACAGAACGAGATCTTCCCATTGCTGTGAGCTTTTGTAGCTGTTGCACACACAGTTCCTTTGCAGAAACCCAGTCTAACCTGTTAGAGAAGCAATGAAATAAAATGCTTTTCTGAATTACAGGTTCTCTAATTCTCTAGCCTAGTCGCACATTTTTAATTATGAGTCTAGTGAACTGTAAATGTGACATCAGAATTCTTGTCTAATACCAAGAATTTGGATTTAATTAAAAAATAAAATTATACTGAGCAGATATGTTAAACAACTATAGTGCAATTAAAATATGCAACCAAGCTTGCATAAAATACATAATCTCAGAATTTATTTACACAATGCTTTGCTTAACTAGAAACTATACTAGTTTGTAATAGCACACTTGAGCACTGATTGAGAAACTCTTAACTGCACCACAGATACACTTTTCTCGAACAACCGTGCTGCAGCATCCTGACTGATGTTTCCATGAGCAAGGCAGATTTCAGTTGGAGCTTCTAACGGCAAACACCATGACAGTCTATTTTTTAACACCTTACAATGTCCTTTTAGCCTTGCCTTTTTCACGTTTAACATCTCCAGCATAACCTATTCAGAAGTGATTGACAGTTCAATTTTGGCTGAATTTACTCTATATACAAGGAGAGATTTTGTATCATAAATATTGGTGGAAGGGGAAGCAAAAAAAAAAGGGAATTATTGCCTTGGGCAAATTTAAGCAGCTTTTGCACTGGAAAAATAACCAACAAGCAAATTTAGCTGAAATAGAAGACCGTACAGGTTCAACACATACTGTAGGAAAGGAGAGTTTGGCATAACTTAATTAGGATTTGGGTTTTCTATCTTGTCTTTAGCTCCTGGTCGGAATAGTATTTTCAGACATTTCTATAAAAAATGCTGAGGCTACCACGGAGAAGGGAAGAACCAATCGGTACCTTTTCAGTAAACAAAAGTCAGATTTTCACAGACATCCTAGAGAAACTCTATATAATCACTAGCCATGCAAATCGCACTTCATCTGTCTCTTCTCTTGAATGCTTTGAGCACCAACCTCTTTTAACAGGCCGTAGTTCCCTGAAGGTTGATCATTGCCATATTCAAAAAACCAGTCACGGTCAGCATCGTAGGGCAGAAAAGCTGTTCATGATACACAGTTAGTCACTGTGACCAACCTGCAGAAAAACCACTGTCATTTGGTTTCAAAAAATCCTCATTTTTTCGATCAAACGCTTTAGATTATAAAGCATGGTCAAATCAGTAAAGACACCAACTTAGCTGGAATTCCAACCACCTACCTTAATGACATATGAACTCATGGTTGCTTAGGTTTTGGTAAGATTTACACCATTCAAGTTATTACAAGAGAATTAAGAAAATCCTACTACTATGCACAATTTTCTTTTTCTTTTTACTCTCTCTTAATAAAAACATCTCTGCATCCAAAGGCACGTATATATTTGATTTGTATTATGACCTTGGGTACAGCATGATTTTCTGTGCTGCATGCCACAGAGGGTATGTTTGCTTTCTAGATATATGCAAGATATTGAACCTTGATAGACTAGAGAAACAAAGTTTACAGCACTTTTAGAATCCCACTACCCGTGACAGGGAAAAGCCAGAAAGGGTTAGAATATTTGCATATTGGGAGAAAACACTTTAAAAAATTATCATCAGAATCCTGAGTGACTGGAGAGACATGTCAATTATTATACCCCTAAAAATTACAATAAGGGGAAATTTACTTAGAAAAACAACAACAAAATTCTCTCATATTTCCAGTCTTGCCCAAAAACTTTACACTTAACGGAGCAAAAAGTGATTTTTCTCGAGCTATTGGATTTTGTACAAATTGGATTAAAAGTATTCTGTAAAACTAAACATATTTATGACACAACTATTTAAATGTGTTTGCCATAAGATGCACCTGGCCTTTGCCTCCTTATTCCTTCCAATAAAATTAAGGGATTGTTTTATGTTTCACAAATGCTGAGTGCCTAAAAAGAGCAAAGATACACTCATAGGCAAATTTACATTAGCTTAATTAAGACGTGTGTAATGACTCCTTAAGAGATGAAGTGACTAGTGGTACTGCTGGCATAAGTACCACCTTCTTTCTTAGAGGTGCACTTTGGTAGCAGCACAGTCCAATACATAGAGGTAAAGGAACCTTGGAGTCTGTAGCTCTAGTGCTACTGTAGACACTGAGGATAAAAGGGTAATTTTTTAAAGAAACTAACCACATCCATGCCAAGTCATAATTTTTCTAAAGTCCCTTTCCTCAGTCTGTGAAATGCAAGTAATTATATTTCTGTTGCTCTGCAGCATGTAATCCACAGTGAATTATACTCTCAGTGTTTTTATTTTTCATTTGGGTTCCTTCATATTGCCATAATTGACAGGACATTTATGAGAATATCTTCATAACCCAGGACACTGCATCTTCTTTATATAATAGACAAGACAGCTTTGTAATAAAATGTTCTCTTTGATACAGAAAGTGTCATGGTACTTCATATTTTGAGTCACAGGAAGGTCCTTTTGTCTGAATCTTTTATATTCCTCATTTAACAAAAACTTCCAACTTCTGTCTGAACACATAAGTCTAAGGGTGGCTAATAGCCTTATCAATGCTTTGCCAGGTCTAATCAAAGCCATGTGTTGTGGAGACTTCACCCGTAAGAACTGAAGCACCAGCAATTCTGAGCAAGGCAATTCAACTCATTTTTTAAGTGACATGGTAACCCTGTAGGCATAAGCACTTTGTTTCGTTGAGGAAAGTCATTTCAGCTATGTTGGCAAATTGTCCTGGGAGAACACTTTAAATTTAAGGGCAATCATTAAAGCCTGCAGCTGCCAGTAGAAACCCCCTAGTCAAGGCAGATGAAGGTTCAGTGTAGCTGGTCACACAGAAATAGAAAGGAGAAAAAAAAAACAGTTCCACAGATTCTTGAAGAATCAAAATGAAAGAGTTTAATTGAGAACTAACTAAGCTAATAGTCTGAATCCAGTTTAATACACAGAGCTGTAAGAAAAAAATCAGACCATAAATGTGAGATGATAAAACAATTTAAATTAAACACACAGAGTGAACAGAAAATAAAAATGGGGGGTGAAGGTTGATTTTAATAATAGACATTTATATGTCCAAAATGTCAATACTTTCCTGTTAGCACTGCAAGTACCATCTTCCAAATTGGAAGGCACAGTAAAATCGATCTCTTCATTATGCTGATCTCTACCTGGTGTCAGTAAGTACAGACGCAGTGATTGGTAGTGTTGGCTTAACAGAGCTGGGATGAAAAACAGAAGTGCTGAAAAAAATGTAAAAATTTTCTACTTTATTCGTAATATATTATGGCTGTTTCTGAATGTGTTAACTTTTTACTGGCTTTTAAAAGTATTTTTCATGCTTTCAACTACACTTTTGACAAAGAAAATGCTACAGTAGTGAAAGGACAGATGTTGTTACGTTCAAGTCCATTTGTTGTATTTGGTCAGCCTAGGTCTCAATGGGTCATCTCAAAGTGTGACCCAATGAAAGAGAGAATTTTACACCCTGATTTCTATAATGACCCTCTCTGCTCTCCACCACTAAGAGGTACAGTATTGCATCATTAAGTGTTTTAATAAGAAATGAGTTCATAAATACTTTTAAAATCTTCTTCAAAATTATTCAAATGCATTTAAAGTATAACTCTCTCCAGCTGCAATTAGGAAATGTCTGGTACTCCATTCATATCCAATTTAGTCATTTTTATAACAGATTAGAATAGTACTCGTTTCATGTCTGCCACATACTTCTACAAAAAGCCAGAATTTATCTTGGGCTCATATTCTGGAGATAGATGCCTTTCTCCTCTGATTATCTGGCTGTTTTAGCAATGCAAAGATCAGAATGTGGCAGCAAAAGAAATAAATTACAGGGAACTGGGAACAGCAAGGCACGTGTGTTGAAAAAACATCATGTCAACTCACCATTTCTCCTGGATATGTTCAAAGAATGGCTCACAGATTCACTAAAATATTATCAGGACTCAGAAAAAAAGAAATGAAGAAAGTTCATAAAAATCCTCAGAAATTAGGAATCTGTGTAAAAGACATTAATTAATTGAATCTGCATTCTCTAAATGTTTTCAGACATAGAAATATCGCCTAAGATACTGCTTATAATGTGAGAACATGACTAAGATCAGTTTCTTTTTGCTTTTATTAAAATCTTAGGTCTAAAATCTTGGGGGTTGGGGGGGAAGTGAAAATATACTCTATGGAACAATTTTGTGATCCAAGATAAATTACCATAGTGAACAAAAATTCTGAGTAGTTTTGTCCAGCTCAAAGGGTAATAAAACTTTAAAAATAGGCAGTTATAAGCAAATCTGCAAGGGAAAAGATCCCTATTCTTTAGATTACAACTGGAGACTGGAGAGAGAAAGAAAAGCGGGTCCCTGAAGTAATTCCCAAAGCTGAGATGAGTGCTCACACAGATTATGGGCTATGAGAAGTCCTTTGGATTGCAGCCATACAAGAGGGCCCATTCCATCCCTAGCATCTAACAAGAATCACAGCAATTTCCTATTGTGGCAGCCAGAGAAAACAATGAGCTGCATCAAAATCAGGAAACACACATGGGTGGGTTAGAAAAATGAAGTGGTAAGCAGCCAGTCTCCTTACAGGGAGTAACAAAAGCAAAATTAATCCCAAATGCCAACAAGCTTCAGGCCCCAGTCCTGTCTCTAGATAGAGCAGAATAACCCTCCCACTAATTTCACTAAGTCATCACTGGCATAGCCAAGAACAAAGTGCACCGCTTTGCCTTCTTATTGCCTCCTAGAGAGAAACGACTTGGATACACAACTAATTAAAGTGCACGGGGCACTTTTGGGCTAAATCTTTGGAATGGTGGGAGATAGCTGGCGAACTACTCTCTTTGCTTGCAGGATAACAGAAGTTGCTAGCATTTATTTAAAGCAATAATGAACTCTTTGATCCCTTTAATCATAAAATCCAGAGAAAATTATTCTTGACCAGTCAGACAACAAGTACCAAATGATTAATAGTCAACTGCGAGAGACTTGTTTTAACCTGATTTGCCCTACAGACATTGTGTTTTAGCTTGGACAGGTTTTTTTCAACTAAAAAATTAAATTCACTTTCATTCTAATATGTTCTATTACCTTTTCATTAGCTGGTTGCTTGATTTTTGTAATACCAAAAGTGACTTCAACAGAGCTTTAACTTAAAACTTAAAAAAATTAGGACCAACCCTTTCAATTGGAAGAGCATAATTTGCTTATTTACTTTTTTTAAAAGTCTAGTCTTCCAAAGCAAGTCATACACCAAGGAACAGATTTGAAACCGTAGTTATGAACTGAGGGTTTAGAAATGGAGACCAGAAAGAAATGTCAAAAATACGTCATCTGTTAGAATCAGCAACAGCAGTGGCAGAAACAGACTGAAAACAGGGGAAAAGACCTTTTGGTTGAAGAGTAGCAAGGGCAAATCTCTCCCTTGTCTATGGCTCAACCCGTCAAATCTTTCTCTGAAAGATCAAGTTATACTGATTCACAGACATGGCTTCAAGACTTCATATGATTTCTCTAAGTCTTTAGTCAAAAAGAGACCTTTTAGTACTGCCTGCTTCTGCAGTATGTGGGGCACATCTCCTCTTACCAGTTCCTGTAAATACAGAAAATATAATGGTAACTCATGCTTCAGGCTTCTCATTCATTCATCGCCAAATGAAACATATCAAAATATTCTAATGGAAATAAAATTGCATGGAACAGGAATGGATGTTGAAATGGTACCTTCAGGTGAGAAAAATCAGTCAGTAATTTCATGTGCTCTTTATTTTTATATAAGTATAAAAACTAATACGCTTTCCCTCTCCACTCTCCCATACCCTCTTCGTGTTTTGGAAAGAAGCGGAAAAGAAGAAAAGTCAATTAAAAGTGCTGAAAGTTCCCCGAACTCATAAAATACAGGTTTTTCTAGCATCAAAGTTACCGATACTGTAATGAGTGCAGCATAAATGGTGTAACACCAGAGCCTCCGAGGTTCTTTCGGGGTAAAACGTGCACTGGAAGGCATGAAAACGAAACCGGTGAAATGCATCTCATAAGAGGATCTGTTTTACTGGAGTTTGAAAGCTTGTCAGACTCCAAGCAAGCCTCAGCACACTGTGGCTAAAGCATGAACGTGACTAATGAAAGTTACAGTAATCAAGTTAGTCTCATGGCATGAGTTCAGTAGTCCGGACTATTTGGCTTGGTGAGGGTAAACTCAAAGTTGGGTAACTGAAATTAGTGCAAGAGGCAGTGAAACAGGGTTGAAACACCGAAATATAGTCAAATAACGCTAAAAGCTTTTCCCTTAATCAGCCGGAGGAAGGACTTGAAACTGGGTCTTCCACACTCGTGAACTTTACCCTAACATTAGCACAAGTCCTTTTGCTCTCACTAACCAAGCGTGGGCAGACGAAACAGTCTACATTGTGCAGATGGGGCAGGTAACTTCGTTTCTCACTGTGTTAGCAGCACTCTCCATGATACCACAGCAGCTGTGATGAGAACGGTAGATGTTCCCAGCCTATGCTTCATTTAGCCCCAGAATTTCACAAAGGCATTGCCCTGCATTGAGAGTGGAGGGTCTTTTTCATCACTGAAAATTTATGAAAATACTTAATTTTTTATTTTTTTTTTGCTTTTTTGTTTGTTTTCTTATTTGTGACTTTTTTGGTCAGATTTCTAGAGATATAAATTTATAAGTGCTGTTGCAGGGAGTTTCTGAACTGATTTCAGCTTTACTTTACTTCCAGATTTCGGAATAAAATTTAAATCCTGCAGCTAGGTCTACAAATCTCTTCTTGCAGAACATATTGGCAGCTGCTAGGAGACGTGAACTCACCTTACCCTTCTTTTGAAAAGTCGAAGGAAAGTGTTTGAAGCAAAAATTAGTATAAGAAGCAGCATATATGGAATGCTCATATGCAGTATTATTAGTCACAACACCATGCATGGCTATGACTGCTTTGGGAACGAGGCTTTTACCTTGAACTGGTTGATCTCAAGTTCTCTGCCTAGTAGAATCCATTAACTTCTGTACAGGTATAGTTCTACCCTAACCAAAGAAAGCAGACTTCTTAACTTTTGCTAGTTATATGAGGTGGAACAGTTTCTGTGAAAGAAACCAGCATCCAGCATATGCAGGACCTCTCAGATTCTAACCAGCCATCTCCCTCTGATAAGGTATCAAAGCTTGATATTTTATCACTATAATTTTCAACAACTTTCATGACAGCTCCAAAGTCATTAACAGACCTATCAACAGGATCCAGCACTGTTTGCCAAGTTTTTCGAACCTCTGTGTCCCTTGGTTCTAAATGTCTCACTAATAATTAAGTTTTGTTTTACCTATACTGAACTCTCATTTTTAAGTTTCTCTCCAGTCAAACAGCACCACAAATTTATTAGGATAATGACTCATACCTTCACCTTTCTTGCAATCCTCATCCTCTTACCATCTCGACATTTTGAAGACAGAGCTAGTGGCTTGAGTATGAACCACAGGAAACTGCGTTCAACCAACAGCAACTGGAATACAAATATGTAGTTATGTCTATGCACTGATCTTAATTGTATCCTGTGCTCTCAGGTAAAAATAACCTGCACACTGAATATCATTCTGCAATAGGCAAAATGATGTTCTGGAGCATGGTGCTACTACATGAGAATTATAAATCACATATCACTCTCTGGGATCATGCCCAGATATTCTCAGGAGACCGGTGCTCTTGTGAGACAGTGTAGCATGTAATATTGGCCATGTTGAAACTCAAAGTAATCAGGCAAGAAATCCCCTGAATAAATCTAAGTGTGGTATCACATTATTCTTCTGAGCAGAGGGTAATACAGGTCCAGTAGTGTCCTTAAACAACTCTCCTTTCTAAATATCATCCTGCCGCTATGACACAGTGATCACTACAAGAAGGACTCTAATTTCACCTCAGCTGCTGAAGGCTCCTGCTGCCTAACCTGAGGTAAAAGCTAAGCGAAAGCAGGTCTCTCACATTTTTGGCACACTAAACTCGCCAAGGAGTGAATTTGTGCCTTTACTAACTTACTATGTGTTCTACGGAAAACCACAGCAGGGGACGGTGATTATTGTATTTCATTCACGAGTGCTTTCAGACCTAGAGACTTATTAAGGTCAGTCTTGAGAAAAAACTATCATCACTTTTTACTGGTAAAATATGAAATTTATTTTATGAGAAATAGTTTTTATTGATTATAATTACAAGAATATCAGGCAGTTAATAAAACACTTAGGAGCTTTTCATCCATCCTTCCATCTTACCCTGCTGTGACTAACACTGGTGCTTCCAGAATGTTATATATTAGATAGAAAATCTTTGATGTTGTTTAAGAGAATACTGTTTTATTTAAATATCTACAAAGATTTCACTTCTCATAAGTTAAAATACATTTGCCTTTCTTCCTGAATCAAACATAAGTGTTCCCTCTCGGGTTTTGGCATTCAAATTCTTGAGCTGTAATAAGCATTTTGCTTCTTAATATATTTAGATCTTTCATCCCTAACAAAATTATTACAGAGTAGATTTGATTCTCATGAAATGAACTAAAATACAGTGAGCTTGAACCGCACTATTTCAGTTCCTGTTTCAGCAAGGATTATCTTTTAAGTAAATACTACACTGTTCTTTTGCTCCATGCAGACAAATAAGGAATGGATTGAAACTAAAAAATCAGAGTTGATATGTAAAAATTAAAAGAAATTCATTGGTGCAAAACATGTTATCACTGATGAAAATGTGTTTAGATGAGTGAAAAAAGCAGAGAATAGAGTTCTGCCAGACTTTCTGAGATAAACAGGATGCTGTGGTGGGAGCTGGGGATCTCACATGCAATGTGCAGTTATGGAACTTCTATTTTACACTCTGTCTTTACACACAGCTACACTCCTGCTTTAGAAATTGCAAACACACACCTTAAGTGAAGATTTTCACAGTATTTTGTATACAATTAATTCTACCACAGTGAGATGCTGAAGCCTTACAAGGTGGTGTCAGACAAGCAAAATTCTTGTATTTCAGAATAGGATTCCCTGGAAATTAATTGAATTTCTACATTGAGGATTCCTACATTGAGGATTACACCAGGTCATGTATTTTATTAGTGGAACTGTCGCACAAAGATGGTTTAAGGTACACTACTCCTGTTAACAATAACGTAGTACCCTCTAATCTGCGGGACACTACCATGATGTGGAAGGTTATGACTTAGTTAAGAGTCAGGCATGTAGAAAGCTTTACTTCTGATGTCATCAAACCAGCTGCTTATTAATGACCTTCAAAAGAAGGAGCTTCCAGATTTGGAGTCATACTTAAACCAGAAACAGACTTTGAACAGAGGGCTCAACTTGAAGCAACAAAAAGCATGGTTTGACCATGAATTATCCTGAAATCAGTACAGTAGTGTTATTCTGGGCTGTGGGAAATTGAAAAGATCAATACAACATTTTCCTGCCATATAAAGCTCTGAAATCTTTCTTTGGTGGAGCCTTAAATGCCATATATTCCTTATTTTTTTTTATTTATAAACTAAACCAGATTCATAGGAAGTTGACAATAGTAACTGGAGATGCATTTCAGGGAATAAAGTAATTTAGAAGCAGAGATAGAAGATAAATGCAACTATCTACTCATTCTAAAAAGGCAAAGCTTGACTCACCGGGAAAGAAATATTCAAAAAGCACTCAGCACTGCTTCCTGTCCTTTGAAAGTCAGACAAACTCCTACTCAGTTGATCAGACCATTTCTTCCTACACTCGCTGCTGTAGAAAATTATTAAAGATAACTGGGTACTATCTGTTTGCCTTATACAGAAGTACAGAACCTTTTCTCTCCTCCTGCCAGTTTCTCTATCTAGTCACTGTCTTAGATTTCAACAGAACCACTACCTGTTCCTTGAAGGTCTCTCAGAGAAAGATGTTTATTCAATTCCCTTGAAAGTGTAAAACTGTTGAAACCATTACAGCACATGAAACATAAAATAAAAAGTATAACCTTCCCTCAAAATTTAAAAAGATTTTAGCACCTCAGTTCTCCATAAGTCTTATCATAAGTGAAAGTATCCAGAAAAGTTTTATGGAGGTTCATGAACTCTGATACCTCAGTAAAGATGGCACGAGCTAGCTAAGTATCACTAACCAAACAAGCCCTTAGGCACGAAGCATCCTCAGAGGTAGTGACTGTAGATGAGATTTACACTCCTCCCAATTCCTTCAAGAAAAAAACTTTTCAGATTCCTGCCGTCAGTACCACTGATGGTATTTTAATGCTTTTTTGTGTGCTCCTAAAGCAAATGCTGACTGGGAGGAGTTGTAGGAATTCTGTGAACTTCATATTAGATGTTTGTCAAACTTATGTACTGAATAAAACCAGTCAGGGTCCAGAATAAATTGTGCTATGTGTTTGAATAAGAAATTAATATTGGGACCTGCCAGTAATATTTTTTCAAACACTACAAGACAGGCATGGAAGGCTTAACACATGTTAAGAGTAATATTCATTAGTGAAATTATCTAACTCAATATATTAATGAATTTATCTTCTCAATTACCTTTATTGCAAATAAGATTTTTTGATATTTCAATATTCAGCTCCTTTCATAAAACCAAAAAAATATCTGTGTATAGATTTTAAACAAAACCACTTGTGGAATGTTCCTGTAAATGTATGCATATATGCATCAAAACACTTCCTGTCATACTAGATTGTTTGGGTGCATTTTGTTATATTTAATGAATGATGAAAGGAAACTTTACATTTACTTATATGTTCATGAATTTTAATGCTACACCAGAAGGAATTAAACCAAAGAGCACATTTAACATGGCAAGACATAGGCAGCTACCAATGATAGGAATATTTAGTTTGCATGTTCTGTAGAATGAGACAATCAAGATTCTTCCCTTGTCACAGCCTAACACTGGTATAATTAGCATATGAACTCAGGATATGCAATGAAACCATTCCATAAAAAGTAGGCATATTCTAGAGAAGCATTTAAGCTTTAAATATTTTTAGAAGAATTTAAATAATAAAGTGACAGTAAGTTATTATAATAATAATTAAGCTGAAAATAATAATATTTTAACAATAGCCAACATAAACACAGAAAATTTTCAGGGAAGTATTAATGCTCAAAGTGACCTTTCATTCTTATTGTGAGTTAATGTTGGTCGTTTATCAGGAAACTGGAGTTTTAAAGGAATTAAAAAGGGAAAATTCTTTTAAATCACAGTAAGCATCAATGAAGGCTGTTTTCAATTCAACTGACTGTAGTTAATAAAACTTATTTATATACTCTGATCCAAGGTATGGAAGACACATAAATGAGAGTTCTAAACTTTAGTCTTCAAGGTTTTCTATAGAACTAAAATCAGAAACGACTTAAAACCTAGGTTACACTGATTATACTAAATAAAAGTTTGTCTCCTGATAACCAGAATGGACATTGCAATGAAAAAGCGTGTTCTATGTTCAGTCCTTTTCAAGACAGAATGTATGAGCAGATTTGATTGTGCTCAAGAGAACCTGAGCATCCTGAGGAAGAATAAAAAAAATCACTAGTAACTTTCAAATAATTCTAAAATAAGCATGAATGAAAGGAAGAACACCAAAGAAAATGTAACTATCTGGAGTGCAGACATCTCCAATGGTATTTCATGGGTTTTTTCCCACATAAGGGAGCCCACTTATCACTTGCAATAGATAACAGAAGGCCATCATCAGGTTTGGCAGACTTAAAAGACAGATCACAATGCAGCCTTGCTTGGTATGATAATCAGAAGATACTTGCAATGTAGAAAACTCAGAAAAGATTTATATTTATCTAAATTTATCTATTTGCACATTGGGAAAGATGGTGGGAGAGTAAAGCTAAATATATTTTAAACACAGAAGGAGATGTAGCGCAGAGGAGCGGGTGAAGAGACATAGAGACAGGATGTCAGATTAGCTAAGCAAGGTTGGGCCTGGTTTGTACTTGGATGGGGCACGGTCTGGGTACACCAAGTGCTGTAGGCTTACTCGGCTACAGTAGGGGGGGTTGGCCTCAGATGATCTTTGGAGATCCCTTCCAGTGTGAGACACTCTGTGATTCTGCCATTTAAATAATGCACCAAACAGCATGCAGGAACGGGAACATTGGAGCAATACCATGAGAAACAGGTTGGTTTTGCAGAACTCGTGTAGAAACTGGTGCATTCGGGTCTACACCATAATGCAGTCACCAATCACTTGTGACAGGATTCACCAAAGATGAAAGCAACAACACAGATATTTCCAGAAGTATCCAAAGGTGCCTAAGGTGACATTTTCTGACCATGCATGAAGCTGACTCACTTATTTTGGCACAAGAGCTTACTCCTACCAGACCTGCATGCAGGCACCGCAAAATACTGGAAGGATAACAGATTGGCCTGAACTTCTCTGAATGACATATAGTAACACATTCTAGAGGCAGAATTTCAACTGCTTACTTCTTCTGAAAGTGCTAGGTGCAAGAGCGCGCTCAGCTACTCATTTCTGTGTAAGGAACTTCATGTTCTCCATTTCTCCATGCACCAAGCCTCATTTACACTCACATTCCTGTTACTGAGCAATAATCTTAATCATGCCTTCATGACCTAGAGGCCAGCAAGGGGTCAGAATCTTTCTGGACAGAGCAGGAGCAGCCGTTATATTTTCAGGTCAGACTGCTCTCGCAGTCTGTGCACACTGTTCGTTAGTGATGTGCTCTCTGTTAAGGGACTGCAGGGGCGACTGCAATCGGTAACACAGAACCAGAAGCAGCAGCCCGGCCTATCTGGTGCTAAGCAAAGCTTTTTTCTCTTCGTAATCCACAAGGTCAGTCTGAACATTTGAAAAGGATAAGGGAAATCAGACTGGTCAGACCAAGACACCCTCTGCCTCAGGCTCCTCTCTCTCAGAGGCAGGCCTGAATTGCTCAAGGGATGTTCATAAGGGTAGAGCAATGATACTTGCCCAGAATGTAGCCCACCCTCTGAAAATATGGGCTCAGGAGCAAAACAAATCTCTGTCTGTTGAAACAACATTAAAATCTTCGCTGGTAAACCAACTAACTCACTGCAGACTACGCTAAAGCATAGCACTCTGCTGCAGCCTATTGTACAGTAAGAACAAGAAGTGACGTAGACTGGAAAAGAGAATCTGCAATTATAACCTCTTAAAATAACAAAAAAAGGGTGTAACATTTGAAAAATGAAAAAGTGGGGGGAGATTTTTTTCCCCGTTTTCCAGAGAAAACTTTGTTCAACCCCATAAAGGGATCAGCATGTATTTTAGTGCTGCATTAAAAAGGTGAAATACAGCCAGTTCTTAACAGAAATAAAATACTGCAGCTCCAGTGCAATCAGGAGTGAAGAGCTCAGAATGAAGAGCACAACATCACTTCCCCTTGAATGTTCTTGACTGTGGAGAAGCTTTAGAATTCCAGTAGCATATGTTAACACTTACTGACTGATTACAACAGATCCAGGCCACGGAGCAAAAGGCATCTGCATATTTATACATTTTTATAAAAGATGCAAGTTAGGGATGGTTCTGCTTCATTCAGAGCCTCTCCATAATTATGAGTTTATTGTTTAAGATTACCAGTCAGTTTTGTTTGGAAGGCTAAACATGTTCCTAAATGCTAAAATCTTTCATTAGTGTGTTTGTCATCTTTATTTCTACTTCAGAGATTTTGTCCATTTGTAAATACAATCTCACTATTTGTACCTCGATGCATTCTCAAATAATTAACAATTCCTCAAGATATAAGCATGGCTAACATTAAAAATATGTATAATTGCTTATCACTGTCAGACGGCTATTTTCAATTCTTAAATAAAGCTCTCTGATAAGCAAAACAAAAAAAAAAGAAGATAATTCAGTTGTTTCTGCTTTAAAACTTCTAGTGTGAGGCTCTGTTATTCTTTGTACAGCCTTTGGCATTGATAAGGCTGCTGAAGGAACACGCCTGAGAATTTAATCTAACATGCCTTCATGATAACATACAATATTTGCCAGATCTCGATGGAATTTATATTCACTTCAGTAAATTCCCACTCATTTACGTTGCTTGATTTATCTCATGTCTCTACTATACGGCACATTACTCATAATTTAGAAGGTTAAGACATTATCATATTTACTCCAAAGAACAATTTACAAAAATGCATCTGGTTCTACATAGAAAGGCACTGCCAGGGAAGAAAAACTTCCAGCTTCTCCATCTTCACGTACATTTGAAAATAGACTGCAGCAGCTGACTGTGAGACATGACTGCCTAGACATAATACAGACAAACACAAGGTGGGGGAATATTACAAAAATAAACCACCACACCGTAGCCAGAGTATTTTCTAAATCAATGACTTATAAGACAGACTTCCAGTAAAACATATAAACAGTTAAAGATAATAAAATAAACAGGAACCTACCAGCTTTAGACACCAGATTATTAAAAAAATTAAAAGAAATGTAAAAACATTGCATGTATCAAAACTAAAAGCAACAGCAGGACTCAGACCACTTTGATGATCTAAAAGAGTGCTGAATCAAAGGTTCGTATGCAGATGCATTTCAAACACCACACTGAACTTTCATTGCTGTAAACAGTATCTAATGAAGTATAGCAGCAACAACTCATCAGAGAATGTGCACAAGATGATTACCTGATACTTTCCGTGTTCAATCTCTAACATTCATGCAACAACCATTTTTATTACTGAACACATTTCATTGGTCAACAGATTATTGGATATAGTTTACAGCTATTATTTCACTTCTAAGCAATCTATGGAAATGTATGTAATGTATATTTTAACATAGCTTTACTTGTTTTGTATAGATATTTTAAAAGATGCATCCTATGCGTGCATCTCTTCTTGATTGTCTGGTGGCTAATCCACCAAATTCAAGACAATCTGTTAAACAGCCTTTTTGTACATCCTCCTCTTTAAATGGCATCCTATAACCTAGTAGAAGACATGATTTAACACAATGTGGTTGGCTTCATTCCTAGACACGGTTCCGTAAGTTCCTGAAGAATCTTTCTTTGGGATTTTATATTCAGTACTTTTGGTCATCCAGTCACAAAGACCAAGATCATTAAGGCATGTGCGGATGCATTCATGTGTGCTTGGAAAACACAGCCTCTTCACTAGAAAAACATTTTTCATCATTAAATAGAAGTATGGAAATCCCTTGGGTACCCAGATACAGCTCTGTACAAGTCCTAATGTTCAACTTCCTTCTGTGTAGTAATTCAAGATGACTTCTAAAAATAAATTGCCCTACAAACTTAAAACATCTTTCAAATTTTTATTTGTCTCTTAACTGGAAATGAGATAAGTTGAAGGTTTCAATGTGGAGTTATTCCAGTATTTGTGATGCTTTGGCTAGAGACATTTAAATAACGGTAGTGCGACCTCTGAGTGCTATGCATCAGGGTTTGTGTAGAACATTTTAATTGTGGCAGAGATGTTCAATAAAACTATGAATTAGAACAGCAAAGGGGTATAATTTGAAGTAATTACATGGATAACTGAACAAGAATGTTTTAAACTTCCATCCTACATTTTACTAACTCTTCTTTTTAAGGTGCCTTAATATTTTCTGAATCAGAACAGGTCAGAGGAAGTGTCACAATTCTACTTTGTGTCAAGGAGATCTCCGAGGAGGCTTTGGAACTACATACATCTTTCTCAAAAACAAATGATGAATCATATACTTGGCTAAACAGACTTTAATGGCAGGTGCCATTTTGCCTGTTCAAACCAAGCTGATTTATGTACCACAGGATATTTGCATCTCCTTATTCACTGACCTTGTTCTTAATATTCCTGAATAAGTTGCTGAGGAAGGATTACTGCCTACTTATTTTTTGGTGTAGTCATTCAACTTACACTTGACTTCACAAAAAAAAAAAAAAAAGAAAAAGTGGAACACAAATGTCTTTTTCTACCTCATATGTGAAACTCCGTTTCTGAAAGGAAGGTTGTTTTCTTTGCCACAAGCACTAAAATTGTGATGTTAATGTAATGTCCTGATCATGACCGTGTTTGGGGTTTCATTATATGTTCCTTATCCTGTTTAATCCTACCTAACAATGAATTAATTCAAAGCCCCTATTTTCTTTGAGGGCTCAAAACATCCCAGTCCACAAAGGACAGTCAGAAGATCACTAGCTATTTCTTTCTCTTTTGGTTAACTGAATGCCAGACTCATTTCTCACCTCTCTTCAAACTTCAGAAGACTCACTGATCTTAATTTGTGCCATTCAGCATTATGATCTACCTGTCCAAAGCCACTAATCTGTCCTGAAATGGTGTCTTTCTCTTGTAAACCAAAGAAGCTCTAGAGATTGCATAACTAGCTATAGGACTGCAGAAGAGGAGAAATCTTCTGGCAACACCCAGCTAGAGCATCTCTTCACCAGTGTCAGCCCCATCACTCCTGGCCCAGCATGTACCTGGGGAAAATGAAACACAGGCAGGATTCCCTGAGCACTAGTGTCCCCAGGCTGCTCCAGAAGCATGTGAATACTATTGGCAACTAGCACATGTCACGGCACTTGAACATCTGCAAGCAATGGAAGCACACTAGTTCCAAGAAAAACCATTTCAGGAGAATGAACAGACCCTATTTAAACTCCTGTTCAAATAGCCCCGGTTCAGTGATAGAGTTTGCTTATCCTCATCCTCTGTGTTTATGCATTTATCACAGCGTAATAAATATGTACATGCTTATATTAAATCTACATTAAGATTGTGCATGTAATTCAAATACATTTAGTTAGAAGGCTAAATTCAATGAGGTATTTAGAAGGCTAAATACAGAGTCTGCCACACACTGGACAACAGAGTTAATAGAAATCAAAGTAATTCAAGCAACTCTGAGACAGGATCTGATAAAGCTGGGAGCAAGGAGCAGAGCCAAGGATGGGCCAAACTACTCAAGACAAGAACTACTCACCACCCAAATGCACCACCTGGGTAACAACAGACTACACAGTGGCTGCTAATCTGAGCTTTTGTGATTTACAAAAATTGCTGTTGAAAGACCACAGTGGGAGGTGACATCATAGTAAAAAAAATACAGAAAGCATCTTCAAGAGCCAAGACAAGGCTTCTTGTTGTGGAGATAACAGATGGGACCAAAGCAAATAAACATAGGATGATATTAGGAGAAAACTTTTCTTGTAGGAAAGGTGATGAGGCAAAGGAGCAGCCTTGGGAGTTGCCAGTGTTCCAGTTCTTTAAGAACAGGTTAGACATCCATGAGATAGAGTTAGGGCTATGAAACATGCCTCAGCACATTCTTCTCCACACTTTGCAAGCCTAATTTCAATCCCAGTCACTGTTAGTATTTTCATGCTCCTGCATTTTCCAAAACCATCTATTCAAAGGACAAATAAATAAGACATATGTAGACATAGATCTGAAGTCTTTGCAATCTGTACAAATGTCATTATTGTAAGCTACACAGATCCATAATATAAAAAGTCTGGGATCACAACTAAAACATGAGAGAACTGCATTTCTGCAACAGACTAAGGCATTTCTTCATCTTAGTCACAAACAGAATAATATATCGCAGATAAAAAATCACTGCAAAAACTTGGAAGGTAGCTCTGTCCTCCTCCTAAATGTCACTATATTTTACCTGAAATCCTAGTATTCCACAAAATCCTGAAGATTCTTAAAGAGAAAACTACTATTTTGATGCTGCTTTTTTATGTTGCTACAAAGACCTTCCTACGCTTTGTCTCTTGCTTGAGGTATAATCTTAAGAAAAGGATTAGGCTGTCTTGTAGAAATCTGCTTAAAAGATATAAAACTGCATCTGCTTCTGTTTTACCCCCCAAAACAGTATGTTTCTGCTAGAAACATTTTTAGGGATAAATAAGAGTGTGTGTGAATAGGTCAGAATAAGAATGAATTTAAAATTTCCAAATTATTAGATGAATTTGATTTGAAAGATATGGTCCTGTTTTACACCATAAAGTACCAAAGCCAAATCCCTCAACATACGTATTTATCACCGTGTTCCATTCATCCTTCTAGGAAGTAAGTTCTTTGATTCAACAGGTTTTTTTGGTATTTGGCTTGAGGTGGGTTATTAAATTTCTTTAATTGTTATAAAATTTGGCAAAGGCAAAGGAAAAAAAATACCACTGGCAATTTGCCTGCTCTGCCTGTGAGACTGTACCATTTTAACTTGAAAGCAGTCCACCTGGAAAATAATTTATATACTGCTGCAATAATGCCATGTTGCCTCACTACAACAGTGAAAAAAGAGCAGGCAAGCAAAGTCTCAAACAGAAGATGCCACTGAAAGCATGACTTTTCAGAGACACCGGAGGGTAAATCACATTAAGCCATATAGAAGGCGGGCTTAAGAGTGGATACAGCACAAGCCTGCTACAAACCACAGCTCCATGGAAATTAATAAAATAAATAGCATTAGTGGTGATAATTACACTCTTTTCAGTACTCCTCTTTCTGTAGCTGCATAGAGTACTCAGTCTATGCTCAAACACTGAGTAAATCAAAGCAGAGTGAATGTAATAGGTCTATTAAAAGTGTACTGCTAATGCATCTTTATATAATTTAGACAGCAATACCACTTCTACTGAAATAAGGATAAATATAATGTGTCCTAAGAAACTGATTTGAACAGGTACTTAGAAAGATAATATTTGTTTAGATCAATATCCAGTTAAGACTCCAGCTATTCAGAGTCTACTCTTTGGTTTCCCTTCAAATTATGAAAGCAAGTGCTGTTAGTAAACCTTATTAGTTCCATGCTGGTCTCTTGAGATTTTTTAATTTCCACCTGGCTGCTTTGTATCCCTTAAAATACAATTTTAAACACAGTGTGATATCAATTTTTTCAAGGCACAAGTGTGAACTGATCAAATACAGAGAAAGAAAATTTTACTGTATACGTAGTCAAACAGAGGACTACAATCTGTCAACACTGACGGTTAATAATTTCCACTTTACTAAATAAATTACATTTGTAATCATATGAACTCTGGATAATATTGCAATGAATTAGCTTTGAAACATCAGGAAATTATGAACTGCAAAGTCTGAAGTCTACAGGTATGTTAGTGTGAGGGAAGGAAGAAAAAACATAAATTTTTCCTGTCTTTTCCTGCATTCTTTGTGTTCCTTCTGCCTCAATGAATAATACTAACACAAGACCACACATGCTGATTTCTTTTATGAACCAAATAACCATACGAGGTGAGAAATGAGACTAGAATTGGGTTTATTTACACAAGTACCTAGCTGTAATCCTTCCTAAAGGCTACAAATGTTATTTAATGGAAAGGTATTGTAGGTTGAATGCAAATAAAGAGATTTTCCCTCTCCACAACAGGAACCGAGATCCCGTAGTGGCTCCCTATCTTTGCCTTCACAAGCTGAGTTGTTAAAGGAGTGCTTCTTTCTCTTCAGTACGCTCACATCAAGGTTCCTGTGCAGAACAAAAAGTCCTTCTAGGCTTCAATGTTACACCTGTAGTTAGTTTGAATGTTTCCATTAACATATTCAAAACAAAGCACCACGACTAATTCCTCAGTTCTTCACTCAGTTTTTTTCTGAAATGGACCCGGCTGGCTGATTCTCCCAGAGGGCGGGAAGCTTTGCGTCCCTCCTCCTAATAAATGTCAATCGGCATAAGTAGCCTAGTGCTGTCTGCTAACCAGACTATCACTGATAGGATTTAGATCAGTGCGACAGCATGAAGGAGGCTGAGAGTACTGTAAATGAAACATTTTAAAAAAATGTGGTTTTCTTTATTAAATGTGCCTGTACACAGTTAAAACACTAAAATATTTTCAGGAACAGAACTATTTTCATTTTGCAATCAAAATCCCAGGACATCGCCTCCTGTTTCCCTAGTGTTGATGAAGGATACAAGTAGCACATTCTTTAGTTTCATAACTCCTCCTAATGGTCAGCCCCTTGATATCAGACAAATTTCACTATGGAAACAATTACACACTCATACAATCTCTGTAGTAATAAAAAAAAAAATATGATACTACCAAGAAATAGAAGATAAAGAATTGTGATGATATAGAAATAACAGGCTTGGTAGAATTAGCTTAATTGCTTTACATACAGATAAAAAGGGTTTTAAGCTAGAAAAAGGTAGATTTAGGCTGGACATCAGGAAAAAGTTCTTTTATCTGACAGTGGTGGATCCCTGGAACAGGGTACCTAAAGAGGTAGTGGAATCCCCATCCCTGGAGACATTGAAGGGCAGGCTTGATGGGGCTCTGGGCAATATGTTCTAATGAGTGATGGCTTTGCTTGTTGTAGGGATGTTGGAACAGATGACCTTTGCTGCTCTCTTCCAGCCCGACACCTTCTATAATTCTATGATTCTATACAATCCACTATTATCTACTCTTTTGATAAATGAGAATTTTATTTTTTTAAAAAGAATTCAAAGATGTTTTTACCTGGGTATAATTCAAAGTGTGCCAAAAGAACAGGAAAGACATCGATTCTAAGAGCACTGTGAACTAATACTAATTTTATGTACATTAGGAGAAGAATAAAGCATATTTCACTATCAAACATTTCACTTTATACTATACTAGTGTCAACATAAGTATATGAGCTCAATTAAAAAGACTTGTTGCATGCTGTATTCACAGACCCATTACAAGTTGTATTACATTATAACACTCTTTGAAGTTTCTATTTCATGTCTCCTCATTAGAGAATGTACAAGCTATGAGAAATGATATGTTTTCTGTGATTTGCTTAAGCCAAACACAATATTTTCATTTAGACCATCTTTCACAAGCAGTATCATGGGGCTGTCAGAAGAAACCACCACTGTAAAAGCTGCACTTTAGCTGTAGTGAAATTAAGAAGGAATCCAGTCTGAAGTAGCACCCAGCATACCCACAGTCAGCATAGCAAATGGTTTTAAACAGAGTGGTCCTGTGTGCACATCAACAACTTCCACTCTGACAAAACTGAACTGAACTTCATCCAAGCATAGAAAATAACTCCCTCCAAGAGCTGCAACTGTTCACACTTGAAGGATGTTTATTACACAGAAACATGAAGTGTACTAGTGAAGGGAAATAGCTACAGTGACATAAAAGCTAAACTAGCATGATGACCTACTTTTGTTGTTCTGCTGAATGAAGTTATGTTTTCTCTTGCCTTCAGAGTCTGCAAATATCATTGCTTACAGTACCAAACATTATACACTTACCTTCAATGGCAGATCAAAGCACTGAGGTATTCCAGGGACCACAGTATTGAGCTGTAGCGACAGTGGTACACAGTGAAGCTCTGCAAGGAGGTCACTGCATATAAAACACAGAAAATCCATATAAAATACTGTTGTGTGTGCAGTTGAAGACACTGCAGTTAGCAGAAATATTAGGCCTGAGCAGAAGACTCACTTTTGTAGGATCTCCATCTGATTTCCTGGCAATTACTAAGTCCCACTCACCATCCTAACCTTTAACCACTAAGGATGCTAAGGGAGAGCATTCAAACTGCTTAAACTAAAAGTGAATGCAACAACAAATGCCAGATATTACAGGATTTTAAGTTGCTGTGTTAAAGATAAATGAATGAGCAAAATATTTTGAAAAGAGGTTCCTTTAACCACTCAGTATTAGCCACGTATACGCAGCATTAACACGTTGCTATAGTACCTCCACTATGGGTGCCTACATCGCCTCCAAACATTCTTATCTGTAAAGATCTACAGGATTAGGAATTTCAGACCACGTTACTTCTGTAGATTAGACTACCTTGAGTCACTCACAGCTATGAACTTAATCTTTGATACAGTTTTGTAATGAGGTGGGAAGTGAATAAGATTACAAAAGAATAAATTTTACATTGAGCCCAGAATTCCTGGCATGATACTTTGTGAACATCAAACTATTCACTATTCAGTAACCTTTAGTGCACTTTCTACTGTAAAGGACATAAAATATCAACACAGGAAACTTTTTTTTAAAATGCCACATGACTGCATCTGTCACAAAGGCTAACTTACTGATTAATGGACCCCAAAAATACTCTGTGAAATTCAGTTCAACTTATTGATCATTTTCTGACATTTAAATATTTTTTTCCTTTACATTTTCTATACAATTCCTGCCTGCAGAACCTCAGAATATATTTACTACTCTGTACAAATGCAGATAATTAAAGTGGTATCTCCAGTTATTTCTGGATTCAAAATAACACTTAGATAATATTGAACCAACAGATTTAGGGCTAGTTTCTGCACCATCTTGCATGATTCTTGCAGAACCCGATACATTCCAGTTGCTCTCTCACGTAAAGAGTTACTCCACCACCTTGCCTTACTGACCTGTCCATGACCACACTCCAGTCATGCGAGCTGTCCCACCATGTCTCTGTAATTGCCACCAGGTCATAATCACCTGAGTGGACACAGATTTCTAGCTCCTCCTGTTTATTCCTCGTGCTGTGTGCATTTGTGTACAGTCATTTCAGGGAGCAAGCTGAGCACTCCAATTTCAACCTAGGACAGCGAGAGGCCACCTGGTTTTCATTAAGAGCAGAGCTCTGTCCCACTGATGTGCACCCTTCAACTATCCCACCCCCCTTCAAATCTAGTTTAAAGTCCTCTGATGTTTGCTTTAGCTAAGACTTGCTTGATGCAGTAGTACAAGACCTAGTATTAATATAAAGTATGCATAATTTTCGTACCAGTTCTTATCTGGTTTTCTGAATGGCATTCATCAGTCAAACCATCAACTGGACATAGGGAAGGTTGCCATACAAAAAGTCTCACTGTATGAGAAGCACTGAGAAACAAAGTCCTACTTTCCTCACCCTGGAAATATGACCCTGAAAGTATTCAGAAACAATGCAAAGCTTAATTCCTCTTCTGCAGCTATAATGCCCTTGTAGATTTTGTTGTTCTTGGTTTTTGTCATGCTAATGAGCTTCCAGCGGATAAACAATTAGCTATATGTCTTTCAGGTAGACGGTCCAGAGCAGTACAAAAGAAATACAGAATTGCAATAAAGCATAATTATGCTGAAGTTATCATACATGGCTGAATGTGACATTTTAGCAAAAAACTATTTAAATTACAAACAAAAGCAATTAGAAATTCAGAGTAGAACACAACATGAACATTTTACAAAGTAATGTTGAACAGAGGTTCAGTGGGGTTGAAGATGCAATTTTTGCATGCGTCTTCAAATAGGTATCTTAGCCATAGGCATCTACAGCCAACTCCTAGGTCTACTAGTCAGTAGAGGAAAACAAGCGTGTCTTAGGGCAATTAAGTTCGCACTGATGAGTCTTCCCTGTTACTCAATGAAAGTAGCTCATGTTAATCAGTTTAGATTCAGATATCTAACTTTAAATATCTAGTGAGATAAATGTTCGATAAGGGCTTTGTCACTCAAGTGAGATAATTCTCAGCTTAACCTTTACGAAAACCTTAGTAAGAGGAAACCACACAGTAAGTTAATGCTCACCTTTTCAACAGCTTGAGTGCAGAATTCACACTGCCTGATGGGCTGAGCAGAGTTCCTACACCTGCCAGCAGACACCTTCCTGAAAGGGGTCATGTACAGAATTCCAAGTGAGAATTTTTGTAAAAAGCATCCTAAATGTCAAGAGAAAGCTCTTTTCTGTGAAAGGACAACTAACATTCTCTTTCAAATTCATCACTCAGTCATTTCAACTTTATTATTATGATGGTAGTTTAAGTCATAAAAGGAACTCTAGATTCACTGCTGGTCACCACGCTGGCCTTTGAGAGTTCCTCATCTGTTCTCAGTGTCCTAACTACCAAAAAGGAGTTAGTACCCATAGAATCATAGCATCATAGAATCATTACGGATTGGAAGGGACCTCGAAAGATCATCTAGTCCAATCCCCCTGACACAGCAGGATCACCTAGACCAAGTCACACATGAACACATCCAGGCGGGCCTTGAACATCTTCAGTGAGGGAGACTCCACAACCCCCCTGGGCAACCTGTTCCAGTGCTCCGTCACCCTCACTGGGAAGAAGTTTCTTCTCAGGTTGATGTGGAACCTTCTGTGTTCCAGCTTACAACCATTGCCCCTCATCCTATCACTACATGACACTGAGAACAGCCCAGTTCCATCCTCCTGACACCCACCCCTTAAATATTTGTAGATATTAATGAGGTCACCCCTCAGTCTCCTCCAAGCTAAAGAGACCCAGCCTCTCCTTGTAAGGGAGGTGCTCCACCTCCTTCATCATCTTCGTTGCCCTACGCTGGACCCTCTCCAGCAGCTCCACATCCCTCTTGCATGTGTGTTAAATACTTTACCCACATATCAAGAAACAGGAATTGCAGCTTTTCAAGAGTAATTCCAATGCAATGCAAATCTTTCATACTCTGAAATACTCAGACCAAGCAGCCTCTCCTTTTCTACTTCTTTACACTATATTTGCAGGTAGTCACTTAATAGCACTTGAATAAACCATGTTGAACTGCTTATGGATCTCTTTTCCTCTTGATTATTTATGGTGCCTCTCTTTACTGAGCTATTAGAATTATCTGAGCTCACTAATTGTAGCTTCCTTCTATTTTTCATTATTTTTTCCTCAAGTTGTGCCTCAACTGGAATGTGTAAAGACATCAGTAAGTATCTGGTAGCTGATCTTCATCTTAAAAATAAGGATGCAAGACATCCTTATTTTTAGCAAATTGAAGGATTCTTTGGCAATCTAAATTAGCAAATGCAGGTACAATTTATTTCTTCATTGGAATAAAATAATCAGATAATATAATAACATGCTTGTCACAAATCAGGGCAAACTGAAGTGGTATGTTACTCATATATTTATTTTAATGTCTGTTCTCAATAGGTGCCAAATGGCTAAGATAACCTGATCTGTGCTCCTGAACTAATGAGCCAAGATTTGAACCACAAATCTGACCAAATTTTGTATGTCTATGCAATTTCTAATAAGAAATCAGCACACCTCAAAGTCTGGAGCCAGATTGTTTGTTGTATCTTCAATGAAATCGTAGAATAGAATAGAATAGAAATCATTTGAATAAGCTACAGAGATGGCGTTGTATGGTGTCTTTAATGCCTTTTCTTCTGATGGCTACATGACACATCGTGTTGAAAAAGAAAATCAGTGCAGAGTTTCATCATCCATTTCTTCATAACCTTTGAAAGCCAACTGAAATGTAGTTCACTGATGTGCTACTATAACTGTGTGCAAACACATTACTGATGGGGGAATGAAAAATAGCTTTCAGAAATAAAGAACTTTAAAAATTCCTTTATAGCAGAGCAACAATAATTGGTACAAGTTTAGAGACTTATTTTGCAGAACTATGCTGAGTTGCCCATTACAACTTGCTAAAGCAATACATTTCAAAGCAACACTGCACCTCATTCGGGAAGATTCTTTAATTAATTTGAATGGTGAAGCACTGCAAAAATAAAAACCAGAAAACATGTTACGCAACATTTAGTTCCACTGAGCCATACAGCAGCATAATTTTTACCAGTTTCTCTATGTTCCCATTGTGTTTAATTCTGTTACGTGTATTAGATTGCAGATGTCTGTATCTTTTCCCCACAGCTAAGACTGTTCTCTAGTATAGCATAATGGCTACAATATAAGCCCCCAGATCTAAGACAATTCACTTGTTATAGGAGGTTAATATATATTTTTTTCACTTTTCTATGGAACATTTACTTTCAAACACATACTGTTGACTGAGGTGTTAATTCTAAACAGTCCTCTGAACAGCCAGTAAGAAAATGAAAGGTAAAATCTAATTTCAGAAAATATGTAGACGAAAAAAAATACCTTTAGAGAATTGTCTGTAGATTACTTTGAAATTCTCCTCATAACCACATGACAATATGCAACAAAACAGAACCTCATTGTTTTGTCTAACAGCAAAACAACCAAGGCAGGCAAAAAACCAAGATTTGGGAGAAAAATCTACGGACCAAGTCTGTGCCATATGTTTTTCAGACCATCTTTTTTGGGTGCACAGGCGTTCAACTTACCTGTACTCATGACTCCTGTCTCTTAGCAAGGGTGGACTGGACTAGATTTTTTGAGGTCCCTTCCAATCCCTAATGATTCTATCATTTTATGATTTTATGACATTTCTCCTTGTGAAGTCCCTCTGCTCTGAGACTTATTACCAAAAGATCAGTGATAACAAAAGTTCTTTTTCATGTGTTCACACTTTTTTTTTATTTTCACAGGCAAATACGTACCTAAATGCTGGGAGGAAAAGGAGAATGCTTCAAGGCTGCATTCAAATACAATCACCATGTTGATAAATTTCTCAGCTTTGTCTACTGGTCCCAAGTATAATTCAAAATTTTTCCACCAAAAACTATTTTTTTAAAGGAGAAATACTGCTGATATGCAGAGTAGAGGGTATCGTTCTATCAGGCAGTAGAACAACTAATTCTTTCCTCTCAGTGCTAGGGAATGTCATTTGGGAATAAATGTTTATTCAGAATGAACAGAAGAACGAAATAATAAGTTCATCAGCAGCCAACAAAGCACACATACTGTGATGATTAATATGCATTTGAGTGGAGAACTGCTTTTTTTGCCATTAAAACTCATATTACTTAAATCACATCTTTCATCAAAGTCTTCTAATTGCACTAGTTTGTGATCATTTAATTATCTGCATTTTTTCCTCAAGATGGTATCTTGAAAACATACCGTATATATTAGAGTACTTCTTCATTTTGAATTGTAACCCAGCAAAAAGGGCAAACTATTTTCTTCTAGACCAGTTTGGCCAAAAGCCAGTTAATAAATGCAAAACATTCTCAGTTCTCCATTTGCAAAGTTACATGGGCAGACATTGTAATTATAAATTCCTTTTGCAGTTGAAGGTTCACAGGACAAACTTACAATAGCTTCATTACAAATTCCCTGTGATCTCTTCATACATTTTAAGCACCTAGAATATTTGCATTTCTGATTTTACTGGTGCAGACTTAACAAGAGAATTACATCCTTTCCCAGTACAAACTGGGTGAGACTCTGCAGTTTTCTCTTGATTCTTAGTGTCACTGACAAGAGAAAACAGGGATATAGGTATCTAAAAGACAGGCGAAGGATGGCTACTGTGGCTTACATTATGACGTGCTTCAATCTCATCTCTTCTTACAGGGAACAACATGGAGAGGGGTTTCCTCTTCCAATTGTTGCTCCAAATTTCTACATTCTGGCAGGTCTGTTTTGAAAGAAAAAACAATGAGAAAATAATTGAGTGCTTGTACACTATAATGTGTAATGGGGTTTGTTTACACTCCTTCAGATGAATAGTGAGTTGCTACTTTATTAAATGTCACCTGTTTAGGAGAGATTTGCACTAAAGAAAATCTAAACATCCTGGGAAATCAAGATTTATCAAAATGACACTTTGTGCAATTAACAAATAATATAGTTTGTCAAATGGGATAACTATGCTTATATTGATTTCTATCTTTTATCACAGAATCACAGAACATTAGGGATTAGAAGGGACCTCGAAAGATCATCCAGTCCAATCCCCCTGACACAGCAGGATCACCTAGACCAAGTCACACAGGAACACATCCGGGTGGGTTTTAAACATCTCCAGAGAAGGACACTCCACAACCTCCCTGGGCAGCCTGTTCCAGTCCTCTGTCACCTTCACTGCGAAGAAGTTCCTTCTCCTATTTACGCATGTGTGTTTGTGTGTCTGCGTATGTGTTCATTAAAAAAACACAATGAAATATGGGAACAATACAATGCCATTCATGTGATTAATATACCCAAGAACTTTTTAATATACTCAACACATCTTAAAAATATTTGGTACCATGTTTGGTTGGAGATACTTGATTTGTCTGCCCCATTGTGTGTAGAGAACAAAACTTGCTGGGCAGGTTTTTGAGGTAAGAGGGAGAAAAGCTGCATGTGCATTCGACTGAATAAAATAATACAAGTATAATCTGATAAACACGTTTTTTGACAATGTAATTTCTTTACATTTGTAAATACCGAATGCGTGCAAATAGGAAGCATTCTTTGAGAAACTTATTATCTTCTTACTGTTACATCAGTGCTTCCTTCTCAATAATTACAATATTGCAGATTGAAATAGTTTTATAATTATAAATAAGAACAAGAATTAATTAATTTAATTAACAAGGCATAATACCTTAAATATCTCTGTTTCTGTGGGCTTCCAAATTCTCTATATATTCGGTTTAGTCAGCAAGTCTCTGGCTGATAGTTATGCCGTCTTATTATCACAACAGATTGTTTGATTTGAGAGGAAGAGGTATCAGTTTTATATCACAAAAAAACATTTCTGCCACTCTATTCTTTCTGTTTAATCTTTTTTTTTTTTTTCACTCTTTTCAAAGGGAATTATCTTAATCACAAAAATCTGTTATTAATGTGAACGCATTATAGAAACCAGAAAACTGGAATCTGAATGTTAAACATACGAAGGTATCCAAAGTCATAACAATATATTGCTGTAAGATGTATTTTACTACCAGTCTCATTTCTAACGTTTAGCTGGTGCTTCCAGCAGGAGGGAAATTCACTTTTCTAATCTAGGTATATTCTATTCTGGTGTATTGCTTATTAATTCTTGCTCTTTTGCGATGAAAACTGTGCTCCAACACCCTCAGATTAAAGAACATTGTCCTGATGTCTAACCTAAAGCATAGAACCCTTGTTTCCAGTTTCATTTTCTCAATGCGCTTTTTTTTTCTCATTTACATATAAGTTCAAATTAGTTTTTAGATACTTCTTAGACAGCAGCAATAAAACACAGAGGAGACCTTCAGGAGAAAAAGCGCTGCGATGCAGCAGGCAGCTCGAGCATTTGAACGCTGCATGAGGAAACTTACAGGAGATGTCTGGAGATCTCTAAAATTAAGAGTTCTGGTGCTAGTAAAAATTTCATTTTTCAATCCAGCTAAACAAATGTTACCCTTGCTGGTCACGTTTTTAATCCTTTTTTTCTCCTCCTGCAGCTAAAAATTGAAAGTAGGTCATGCTGCAGTGTTACCTGTTATGGATTTTCCACAGTTGGAAAATGAGTAACTGGCTCAACAAATGGATAAAATTAATTAAAAACAAAAAATCATAAGATACTTTCTTTCTCTGAGAAAGATAAAGCTTTCTTCATTGTAGAATTAACACTGAAGTCACAGCAATCAATAAAACAGAACCCGCAGCAGAGAAGTTGATAGGACTCCAAAAAGCTGTAGATGCAAATTTCCAGGGAAAACCTTGAAATTAAACTTTCCAGTCACTCTAAGTCCAGAGACCATAGCATTGAATGGGAACAGGTTGCCCAAAGAGGTGCTAGAAGTCCCATCCCCTGGGACACTCAAGGTCAGGCTGGATGAGACTCTGAGTAACTCAATCTAGTTGAAGATGTCCCTGATCACTACAGGGAAGTTGGACTATGTGAACGGAAATCATTCTATGACCCTATATCTGGGACATATCAGTGCCACTGTCTGTATGAACACACATTACTTAGGGGAGGTGCTATATATTATTATTAGATGGCAGCATGGGAGAAACATTATTACTTAATGCTATAGAGAAGATAGATTACCTACAGATGATCCCTCACCTGGCCAATAAACATAATGTGACACAACATTGACTGATGATATTCTGCAGAGATTTCTAAGGACTCCATAACTCTTAAAATCTTCCAGAGTTGCACCAAGTCTTTTCATATGTAATTAATTGCTCTCATAACATCCTATTAAATTTTTCTATTGGATTCTCTGCAACAAGGTCCTTTGGCTTCTGTATATTTTGCATAATATAAACACCTGCATATACTAGGACTGCAATTATAAGATCTTAATTATATCATAAGAGTTGTAGGTTTTTAGTTTGGATTTATTGTGAGAAGCAAAGCCAGCTTTCCTTTGAATTGCCACAAAAATTAATATCCTTTTCCTCTAAAAGTACATCATCAAAATGGGACAGGTGGTTTAAACAGTTGCTAACATCTCTGGCAACGATGCTGTAGTGCAACTACAGTGATGGTCTTTGCCTGAAAATCTAAACACTCATGTTCCTCATATGGCTACTTTTCATGCCGTTCTACTGGTTTGTCTATTTGTATTTTATTTATTCTTATTATTTACATAATTATTATATCCATTTATATAGGGATGCTTTTGTTTTTATGTCTGCTGCGCAAACAACAGGGATGATTACTGGATGTAAAGAAACAAAGGGAAAAGATGACTCAATATTTCAAGAATACCAAGGATCTAAATTTCCAGCTCTGAGTCACAGCTCATTGTTCATCACAGCGCTTGAGTGCAGACCTTGTAGGTTAGAAAATGTCAAAGAATGCATCACTGTTCAGAACAATGCAGCAGAGAGGGAAGAAAGAAGAAAAAGCCACTCGATTCCCGAATGTTAACACTAGACCCGAAAGTAAATTCCATAAACTGTTACTTCCTCATGTGGCATTGCTGAGCCGAGGACCACTGTACAAGTACTTCAGTATGCATTTCAACCCATACCTTTGCCAACAAGCACCACAGTTACGAAACTGTTGACAAAACCAAAATTTAATTCGATCAAAGCAAAGTCACATCAAAATTACAACAACCTCAGACAGGCCCCCAGACAGGCCTGGACTAATCTATTAATTTAATCTAATCAATTAATGCTCTAGAAAACCTCCCTTCCCAAAGAGGGAAGATTTTCAGAATTTTACAGAAGCTCAGTTAAAGTAAGCCTCATCTCAGTATATATAGGGGATCTGATTCTTTCAAACACTTCTGTTATCTTGAATTCAATTTTGGGAAGGTAATTTCTGTATTGTCTTACCAGCTTTTGTTGAGTCAGTCAACACACTGATCCTTCTGTTAGAATCAGTTAATTTACTTTTTTTTTTACTTCGGTTTAATTTCAAGTGTCAGACCAGTCCCTGTATATTTATTGTTTTCATGATGAAGGCAGGCACTTTCCTGTATAATTTCTGCAAGAAAATAAAACTAAAGTAACCCCTTTACATAGAGATCTAAAATGATTCGGGTAAGATATTGTGTTTTCTGATAGCGAGTAGTATTAGATTTTGGACAACTTAATGCACTTCTTGAATAATCCAGAAGTGTAATTTCTACAGTACTTTCTTTAGGTGAATAATAGCACTGTCAGTGAGTTATACTCACACTCGGGTTGTACTCATTCAGCTTTGCTCCCATTAGAAATAATTCTTCATATATCAACCAAACAATATTTATTCATAAGAACATAAATCTTTGTTGGCATAGACGTAAAGATTACCTATGATGGCAGATTTGCCATTAGCCACTCTATGTTTATGTAGATTTTCTGTCTGTTATGGAAGGCATCAGTCTGTTCTAGAAATAAAGTTAATTAAAGTTCAAAATACTATGAAGAAAAGAAAACATCTAATTTAACTTCCTAGAAATCAAAATTTTCTGGATTAAAATATTTGTCATCTACTGGATTAAGATACAAAGTGAAGACCTCGTTTGGATAACGTATATGAATTTTCAGTACTTTTCTTTTGGCTGCTTCTTCAGAAAATGCTGTCTCCGGCTCAGCTCCCAAGGGTTCTCAGCAATGTGGGTGTCTCAAGTTTTCCGTTGATTTTGTTTGTCGTCTCAGTATGACAGGAGGCTGTAGGCATGAGTCAGCAAGCTATAATGTTTTACTGCCAACTCCCATGGGGGGCATGTTTCTGGAAGAGCTGTCAATCTCCTTTTGCTGCCTCTTCTTTGGGACATATATCCTTTATATAATCAAGGTCAGATTATTTCATCTGAAATAGTCTCATTAACCAGTAACCAGTTTTGTGGACAGGGTACCGTGTCTAGAGACTGATGTTTTGTGCCTCTGGGATAGAATTTATTTAGGAAGTTAAACAGACTAGGAACTTCGACAACTACCGATTTGAATGGAAAATCAGAGCAGACACTCTCAGATGCCACTGGGCCAGGCTCCATTTTATAGAGGATATAAACTACTTCACATACAGCCCGTATCTTTCAGCATTTTGTACTCATATAATGACCTAAACACAAACATTCAGAAAACACTTGCATACAAACTCTCTGTACTTTAACTTACCTGCCTGCACCAACCTTATTCACAAATGTCACTGTTATAATATAGATGCTGTCCTGCTGTTGAATTCTACTCTGGTAACACCCAAGGCCATGGTGAGCTGCTTTTGTACACAAATTACTTTTATGATGTGGCTGCTACTGACAATAGTTTTTCTGTTACTGAAAACTGATAAATTGGTTGGTTGACTGACTGAAGGTTTTATGCTTGGAAACCAATAGTAAATTGCTGTTTTCATCAGTTCAGCCTACTAAATACAGATATATTCGTGAACTCATTATGAAGAAAAGTGTTTTAAAGGTGTAAAAAGCAGAACTTAAAAATACCATTTTATTGCTGCAATTACAGCACATTCATAAAAGAGTTACCAGAACCCAGTGCTAATATCAAATTCTGTGTGAACATTTCCTCTCTAGTCTATAGTCATTGCAAAGAAATAGCGTTCATCGTATGCATCCTATCTCTCCAAAACAACTTCATGTGTGGAAATCCCTGTCACGATCAACCATGAAAGCATCTGGGAACACAAGTAAGACACCATGCAGACTGCACTCACCCAGCAGAGGTACAGAATGCAGCAGAACACGTGTATGGCTCACTTTATAATGGAAAATGTATTTACTTCAAAAGGATACAGGGCTACTATCACACTAGAATTTCTTCTGCAACAAACTCAGTGTCATTTATGTCTACTGCATGTAAAGGAAGACAGGTTTATCACACTAAGACACTAAAGCTGGAGGTGTGCTTTGTCCTTTCACTGCAAGCAAATCCAGGCAACTGGGAAAAAACAGCAGGCAGGCTGTCAGACAAGATACACAGGAGATCTGTGCAACAACTGTAGTCAGTTCTTTCCCATAACAAGTTGCTGTGGTTCATTACAGATAGATCATTATCATAGTAGAAAATGGAATACTCCAAGAAGTAAATCATTGTTTATTATGTCTTGGAGTTCTTACAGAACAGTCTTTTGGTTTAAACCTGTTCTATCTTTCACTTAAAGAGACTCATCTGATGTACGGTACTAAACCACTGCACCACATCTGTACCCTGGGCACAGTTTCAGCTATATAATGTCAGATGCAAGTTAGTTTTCCTTTCAGTATAACTCATATTAGACTTTTACATGGCACTCAATGATTAAGTTCTGCAACAGAGTTATTTTGTGAATGAACAGAAGGATGAAACTGTCTGAAAAAAAACTATCTTGGAACTATCTGAAAATATAATTTGTTGAATTCTTCTATATTGTCATTCATAAAAGAGCCAATTATTATAAAATACCTGTCAGTTAGGCCATGGGGCAGAATTCATCCCTCTGTCTCTCCTCTCGGATAAATTGAGAATCAGAGTTTTAGTTAGAGCTCATGCAAAAGGCTGCACTAGGAAGGATCTCAATGATGAATGTGCCAGTAAAGAGATTTAATATTGTCAGCACACTCTGACTCAGGTCTCTTGGAAGAAAAAGCATCCTTTCATTTCTGCACAGGCGAGCTCTGGTCTGTATTTTCAAGTGGAAACAAAAGCAAATGGTTTTCAAAAATATGTAAAATAAGACTCACCTTTATGACCCACACAAAAGGAGCATTTTTATTTGTGTTTCCTGGAATTCATATTGTCTTGAAAACTAAATAGAGAAATTACTCCTCAGATAATCAGAATTGTTTAAGGGAGAGAGAATCATAGATTCATTTAGGTTAGAAAAGACCTTTAAGGTTATCGAATCCAACCATTTATCTACTTTACCAAGCCTACCACTAATCCGTGTCCTTGAACAGAGCAGCAGAAACAGTCAGTAAATTGCAATACTCCAGAAAGATGTTGGAACCATGAATGCTGTGATGGTTACCAGACATCCTTTAGTTAGGCCTCAGGAAGAAATTTCTGACTGCCAAGGTGGTTAGGCACTGGAACATGTTGTCCAGGGAGGTTGTGGATGCCCCCTTTGTGGACGTGCTCAAGGCCAGGTTGGATGGGTGTCTCTCTGGGAACCATGGCCTAGTAAGAGGTGTCCCTGTCCATGGCAGTGTGTTTGGAATTAGATGATCTCTTACGTCCCTTCCCACATAAACCATTCTGTGATTAATGTCTATAAATATTTGAAGGGTGGCTGTCAGGAGGATGGAGTCAGGCTATGTCATCTAGTGATAGGACAAGGGGCAGTGGGTGTAAGCTGGAACATAGGAGGTTCCACATCGATATCAGAAGGAACTTCTTCACAGTGAGGGTGACAGAGCATTGGAACAGGCTGCCTAGAGGAGTTGTGGAGTCTCCTTTCTCTGGAGACATTTATGACCCACCTGGATATGTTCCTGTGTGACTTGGTCTAGGTGATCCTGCTGTGGCAGGGGGATTGGACTAGATGCTTTTTCGAGGTCCTTTCCAATCCCTAATGATTCCATGATTCTATCTGGGTTTGCTCTCCCAGCTTGCTTTGTCTATATAAGCCAGAAACTGTCAGATTCTGGTCCTCATCCTGACAAGTGCAACATCTTGACAAATTCTAGACTAGCAGCTACCCAGAATTTTCTGTAAAACTTCATTGTAACTGTTTAGAAATAGATTTAGGCAAGAACATATTTCCTAAGAGACTTTCTTAATTGGTTTTGTACCACCAGTACACATCCTTAGACTCTATTTTGGCTAACTCCAAGCATGCGTGTGAAGGCAGACGCAGAAACTGCTTGTTCCCCACAGTTGCCACCACAGATTTCTACAAGAGAGATCAGATTCATCTCAATAACTTTTCAGAATCTAAAAATTCAGCATCAAGCTAGCCTCTTGAATTTGCTGAATTAGCCAATAGCACCCTGATGGCTTTGGCAGAAAGAGCAATTACTAGCTTAGACTACACACCTAAATTTTCAGTGACTAAAACTAGATGGTTTACCTCATTCTATATGAAGACTTGACATAAAAGAAGGGAGCCAATACTGAAAACAAGGTGCATGCCATTCTGCCAAAACATTTATAAGTACAGGAATACAATTTTGCATTTTTATAGCCTCATTTGTATGAGCCTTTTTATAGTCACTTCTATAAAATTGTCTCAAAGTGCTACATAAATATTAATGAATTAACCTCCCCTGCATCCCCTTATGGTAGGTGTTTGTTTTTTACACTGTAGAGCTGGAGAAACAATTGCAATAAAGCTGTGCACAAGTCCAGCTTCCAATTCTGTTGGAGAACCAGGAATAAATAATCCTGGACATGTGTTAGTAGACTGTGTACCTGAAGGAGAAGTTATTTATCCAGCCACATATAGCCTATGACTTCAGAGTAATGGGATTCCCAGTTACTTTTCTCTTGCTGCAGGTCTCCAAACTCAAACAGCCAGAACAATCACAGTGTATTTTCGGTGTTAGATTACCATAGCACAGTGTTCTTGCAAATGCTGAGAGTGGTGGGGCACTTTCACAAGTGATATCACAGAATGTTATAGGTTGGAAGGGACCTCGAAAGATCATCAAAGTCCATCCCCCACTAAGGGTGGACCTAAGGAGCAGGGTAAGCCTGCAGTACTGCCTCAAGATATGCTGTCCTACGTCCTAACTAACTGCAGATCTGGCACCTGAATAACATTATTTTTGGTAGGGCAAATGCAGTAGCTGCACCACACCTTGTGGTTTGTACAGGAGTGCTGCCCCAAGGGCACTATCAGACTCAGGAGGCTGTCTGCTTCAATAAATTGTTGGGGGGGGTTTATGTTAATCCTGTAGATGTTCCTTAGACATTTGAGTGTATGGATCTGAGACTGTAACCCAAGACAAAAAGTCTTCAAGAAAAAGTATGAAATTCCAAATTAATTATTGGTAAGAGAGAATTACTGAAGAACTATGACTGTTCCTACAAAAATTAGTTCAAAACAACAAACAGGTATCAATTAATTGTACCAGAAACAAAGAAAAGGAGTAAAATATTTCTGAACTTTCCACCATTCTCAGAATGTTAGTAGCCATTTGAGGTTCTTCAACACAGTTTGCACCAAAAAGAAATATCTTACAAAACCAATACAACCATCTTTACAAAAGCAGAACTACTCCGCTCAAATAACACAGTGTACAAGAGTTAGCATGAATAATCCCATGGAAATATTTTGTCCTGAATGCTCTTTGAGAAGAGACTTACAGAACTTGGGATATGGCTTGGGAGAAGCTTCTACATTTTTAGTAGTAATTTGAAAATTTTCCTCCTAAATTTTTTTTCAATGCTGTCATCATTTTCCTTTTGTAATCTGCTATAAATCAAACATGGCCAGGATACTAACTGCCACTGATAATAAAAAGGCTTGCTACTCCAACATTTTCCTTAGCAATTGGACCAGACACTGGATGACGACTATTCTTTTCTTATGCTTCAAAACTATTTTTTTCTCCAAAAAACTGTTTCCCTAAAAGCAATAACTGATCCGCTGTGAGTACTACTGCAATACCTGACTTTTCTTTCAGCTTTATATTGACCTGCATGATATTGATATATAGAAGAACTTCTACCTCACATCAAGTTTAAGTTTTAATCAGAAACATAATCAAGATCTGATGTTTTTTCTTTTTATATCTAAGGGAACTTCTGACAGAACTGCTACCCACGACATAGGCAGTATATTAACATTTCAGACCGTGCTATGATTTATATTGACTTTAAACACTCTTATTTTGATCTGTGTTCAAAGACTTAGAAACTAAATCTAAAGTTGCTGAAGGAAATAAAATTTATTAACTTCTTCCAAAGTCAATCAGAACTATTTCTGGAGATGCAGTGGTACGCTACTGGCCACCATTCCTTTCACTTGGAAGCATACTCTTCATGAAGTACAGTCATCAAGGTATGAGCCAAAAGGGACTTAATCAAACACTGAATAAAATTGGATTTAACCACGGACAAAAATTATAAGATATTTTTGCAAATGCATCTGAATTCAGTGGCATCATCATTCTACTGCCCTTAAGGATGCAGATGATGTAATATTAATAGAATAAATGAGCCAATATGTGTGAAATCTGTGTGATTTCTCTTTGGCATTTCTTTCACTCAAATTTACCACACTAGATTTTCTGTAAGACATTGTACAGGATGGAAATAAAAGTGCTTCTGAAATCTCAGTCTCTAAATAAAGGGAGTAATTTATTAGAGCAACAGATTCACAGGTTCTTTATGGATTGTCGGTGATAAGTACTGTATGCAAAATATGTGTACACAAATGTTAAAATTATCAAAGCATTAAGACAAAAAACAGCTCTATACCAATGCATTAGATCGTAAAAGTAACTCTATAGAGATTTATAAAGTTCTCGAGAAGATTTGTATCTCACCCAAAGGCGTCCCCGTGGGGGGGGAAGGAGGTCTCAGCCCGTCGACTGATTCCAAGGAGTCAGATGTCCACGAATATTCCCCGACTTGTTCAAGATGGTATCTTCCCTCCCTTTTTGTGGGGCTATTTTATATTATTTTTTTATCTTCAAGGTGGAGCTTGAGTAACTTTAGTCATACATGTTTTTGTTTCTGATTGATATCAAATTTAGCGATTCATCAAAAAGATGACAGAACGATGACTCAGGGTTGCAAGAGTACAGCTTTATCTTCTTTGAGGTACCAGTGCATTCCCATCCGGTACATCTTATCACAGGCCTTGGCCATGGCTGCACATTTCCTCACAAGGGTTGACTGCAATACCTTCGTATTGCTTCACCCCTCGTGGTTTGCAGACTCAGTTGCCTGGAGAACCATCAGAGGAAGGGATTCCTTGTGTGCCAGCTGTACTCCACCCTAGAGGCTTAGAACTTTCCTTAATGTGCGAATAATGCTAATTTTAATTTTTAAGTTATCCCACATCTTAGTGCATTCCATGGATGGCATCCATTGAAGTTATCTTTGTCGCTATGATATGCCACAGAATTATCCCAGTCTCAAGAGCAGAAACATTTTTTCATCGTTTTAATTTAATTTTATTTACTTATTGTCATTTTGGCAGCAATAATAACTTTCTCAGCATGATAACTTGCCTGGATTCTTTTTGTTGCACTTTTGGAGGCTTGGTAATTTTTACTGTGCCAATACCATTAGTGCTGTTTGTTACTGATTATTAGATATTGCAGAGTTTCACTCTGCTCTGTTATGAACTAGATGACAGAGCAGGGAGTAATTACCCACCCTTTTAGTAAATTTTCCATACAATGTAAAAGAACTTTTTTTTTCTTCTTTTTTTTTTTATTTTTTGGTGCAGCATTGGGCTTTTAAATTGTGAATCACCACAAGAACCCTTCTCCAGTCTCTCCTTAACATTTTGGTCTAAAACGTCAGGACATCACTGTTCTCCTGTGCTTTCTGATATACTTTCCCTCTTATCCTTCCCAAAAGCCATTTTGGATTATCCAGGCTGAGGGAGGCTTCTCGTATGACACCTCATTGAAACATTAATCCTTTTCATGCTTTTGCACAATGTGGAACACTTTCAATTCATCTCTTTGCAGCAAAGTGTTGGTTCTTTCTGACTTTCATAAACTATATGAGCACTTCTCTTTTCTACTGCACTGTTAATTCTTTTGTATTATATAAGGAAAAACTTCTTATTAGGGAAGTATGAATTTACAGAGATCAAAGTCCTACTTTCAGCTATGTTGAGGTCCCTTTATTCCAGACTGAGTGTGCCAAGGTACTTTTAAAGCAGGTCTTGATGTCTTCCACTAAGCAGATTCGGGGATACTCTTTTTAAAAAAGATTTTGGCAGGAGATTCTGTTATTGTGGGCTGATTCTGTTCAGATAAATTCTTTTTAAAAAAGGAAAGACATCTAACCTTGCTACATAGGTATAAAAGGAAAACTTACAAATTTGATGTGGAAAATATTTTTTCATTTAGCATTCTGGATCCATTACACACGTTTTCTTTCTCAAAGCTGAAAGACTCTGTTGTGTCACCACGATCTTTGCAGCTGCATCCATCTGACAGTGTGTATTATTTTCCCTATCTGCCACAACTAATTTACGTTTACATATATATTGACATTTGTATATTTAGCACACTATGTTTATATAGCAAATATATATAAAATATACTATTCTATTTATAGTAGTATGCATTTATACATCTCAATACACATTTATATAGTTTCTAACTTATATTTTAGTTTTGCCTGATTCTAAGTTTAGATGTTTCTAAAATAAGGAAACATTGATCAAAATGTGTCCGTATTCAGCATATCTCGACAGCATCAGATTATACATTGAGGTAAAAGAATCATTAGAATATGAATATGTCATTTACACTGTAATAAAATATTACAATAGTAATCTAAGTGTAAAAGCTGAATAAGATAAAACTCAGCTTTTTCCATGTCAGATTCAGAGTGCCTTACAAAGGACTACGGTATCACATGTGTGACTTGCTCTAGGTGATCCTGCTGTGGTAGGGGGATTGGACTAGATGATCTTTTGAGGTCCCTTCCAATCCCTAATGATTCTATGGTTCTACGATTATCAAGCTAAAAAAAATTGATCCAATGTGAAGCTGAGCTTAGCTTAGGTGGATGCAGCTTGCACAATAGCTGGGCTTCACGATACTGTGGGTACGGTGGAGCCAGAGAAGACCAAGTCCATTTAAAATCTAGGAGGCACGGTGTGGTTGTGTTTGTGCAGCACTATGAGCAAACTAAAAAGCATAATGAAAATGTCCTAGATTTCTAAGAAATCCTTAAATGGATAAGAAAAACAGTTTGTAATGGGTTCATCATACTATTGTAGTAAAGATAACAGAACATACTGTTTAATTACTAAAAATTTATACTTCTGGACTGGATAAGTAATTTATGTAATTTGTTAGGCTGATTCAAATATTTAACAGAGATTTTATTTTTTATTAGATCCAAGTGTTTTCTCGAGGATAGATTTCATACTTCTAAAATGTCACTTGACAAATTCAATACAGGATCATTATCTAATTTTCCCTATGGAAAGGGAAAGGAAACAGAGATTAAGAATTCCTTTCCTGAGTATTCAATAATCAAAATTAAAATTAGGGTGTTTTTAAAAGAAGGCATTGTTCAAAGATGTTGAAAGGTCTCCTATCAAGTTTGCTTATAGTCCCGTGTTTTATTTTGAGTGGATTTGCTATTTCAATAAAAGCTAGAAGTGCTCCAGTATTTTAAAAATCCAAAGTTCTCATATATTAGTACGTCAAGTCTGCATCAGAATGATACCCAGACAATAGGCCCTGTATCTTATTCTCCCTGGTACAGGTAGTGTCTGGGAAATCCTTTCTGTTTTAAAGATCTACAAAATTCAAGATTCTAGTCTAGGTGACAGACTCTCGAATCTGCTTTATCCCATTTGTGCTGCAGAGCCTTAAAGATGCGGTTGCCAGCGCAGTGTGCTCCTTGCCCAGAATTACACAGTATCCTTTTCATAAATAACACATAAATACAAATTGAATGAATAATAAATAAAAGGGTATTGATAGTCCCTAAGTTAGTCTTGGAAATTTTGTCATGGAAAAAAACTTAATCCTGTTCTCCCGCACCAGCAGAGGGTCAAACTTGGAGGATTCCTGATGGGAGTTTCATGATTCAATCACTCACTCAGCTGCTGTCAGCTTTTACCCCATTCAACTACAATTTCAGTCAAAAACCACCACACTCAAACTTCACTATTCCTATTTTTACCAGAAAATATACTATATCCTATTTTGGAGGCTTTTTCATTTAAAATTAAATGTCAGATTGAAGTCTGGTCTTCATTAAACATTTTGTTTCTTTAAAGGATCTCACTCTTTGTGGATGACATGATCGTCTTTCTCCTCACTGTAAACAGAACCGCTGCAGGCTCAGCTTGTACCATTTCATCATTAACCTGCAAAAAGGGACAGTAGGCCTGATTAAGTCTAGTTAATGCTAACAAGCACTGTCACATTAATAGGCACTCATTTCATTTTCTTTGAAGGTCTTAGACACATTTTATACACAGTCACAGAGCATAAGGAGAGAAGGCACTTAGAGATCTAGTCCATTCGCCATGCCCAAAGGAAGGACCAGCTATATCTTCATCAGTCACAACAGACATCTGTGTGACCTTCAGTGATTGTGACTCTATAAGCACCCTAAGCAAGCTGTTGCATTGTCTCACTGCCCTGTTTCTCCAAGTTTAATACAAATCTCCCTGACTGCAATTTAAGTCCATCTATCTAAAGAAAGAGTATTTTTTTCCCTGTTCTGTATCACACACTTGAACAGTGCTACTGTGCCTCACTTCAGCCTTTTATGTGCAAAGACTTCTGTCTTAAATGAAGAAATCAGATTGCTCTGACATGTATTACTATACACTGGCTCTTGCCACGTGGGGATGTCATAGATACATGAGAAGACGATGGGTTTCAACACGGTCGTGTTCTTTATAGTCACACAAAATTCCAAGTATTTCTAAATCAGGAAAAAGCTCTGAAATATCAGTGTTATAGTGTTTATTATGGTGGTCAGCAATAAAACACTAAAAATATGCTTGTTCTAATGAATCTACAAGTAAATTAACTTTGTTCCATTAGATACTAAAAATAATTTCTATATCAATTTAAAATATGTCCCTGTACACTGAGTACAGCTCATGGGTTCTTTACTTTTTCCTGTTTTGTTTGAAGATTTTAAATCTAAAAGGGGATTAAGGAAATATTAACTTATTACAGGATACTTGCACAAAATAATTTAAGCATTCACAATGAGCCACGGTACAAAATGCCACTAAATCAATTTTTAATAATTGAATTATTTTTAATCCCACAGATTCTCTGAAAATGAGATTAAGACCTCAATGTTGATTAAAATATTCTTTTTCAAGTATGGTGTCAGCACTGCAAAATTATTCATTCATCAAAGCTTGTATTTTAATGGTAGCTACAGCTATAGCCTGATCATTACCAAAAGCTTCATTTTTGAAGGGCAGTACATGATTTATTCTGTACTGCTTTCTTCCAAGAAATGAGCTCCAAAATTTTCACTTCCCTAAGCTGCCCCCAATTTCTAAAATCTACATTTTTCCTTATTCAAGGACAACCACTGGTTTTATGCCCCCCCAAAAATAAAGATGATAAAAAAGGCAATTACAGGCTGTATTGTAAGTGGCTAAACTTCCACAGAACAAGGTTAGAGTTTTGCTAGCAATTCATTGTACTTCTAGGAGAACATAACAGATAAGTAAGTCGAAAAGACAGGTGTTTAACAGAAAATAGACAAAATGCAGCCAGAAAAATAGGGTTAGTTTTTACTACTGTCCTACGGAGCTAAGCACATGTACACAAGGTTTCAGTTTGGATCATTCCCTTTACAGACTGATTAAGCTTTAATACGAGGCAGGTACAGGTAGAATTGAAATTTACATTGCACATTAGTGTGCTCTCCTATCAAGATGCTACAATAAGGGGCAAAAACCAGGTAGCACACTTTGTGGCGGAAAAAATACCAAACAACTCCACCACAATCATTTTCTAGTTACTGCTTTGGGAAAAAAAAAAACCAAACACTTTTGTACATATGACAACCAGCCCTGATTTGTGCTTTCTTTCTATTTTACATTATACATTAGAGGGAAAAGAAGCTGTTCACGATAATACACCAAAACTTTTGACTGCATTTTAACACCTCTGTATTTTTTATCTCTTACCTGAGTAGAACATCTAATACCTCGCCTGCTCTTTGAATTCAGTTACCACTGGCACAGGGGTTCATCGCTTCCAGTGGTACCAAACCCTACATCTCGAAAGCTTTGGGTGTGTTTTGCAGATCCTTGAAACTTTCTACAGACCTCAAAGTCTAGAACGTGGATCCACCAAAACATACGCAAGGATGTAAAGCAACGTTTCTCAAAAGTCCCACTATATGGGACTGGGGTGCTAAAGTTCCAGTAAGGTTCTAAACTCATGTTTGTGCTGTTTTGGCCCAGGAGCTTGGTTTGGCTGTTGAACAGCAGTAATCTGTCAGTCAGTCTCTAAATTTGGGTGTCACAACTAATGATGCTTCACATAGCTGAACATTTTTTCCTTGGAAACAGACTTTTATGTGCATCTGACAGATTTGGGAAGAAAATGTGCCCAAAATATGTAGTGAAAGTTAGGCTGGGAGGCACAGATGTTATTACTTGCTGCCATATTCTTTTAAAGCTTTAATTCTGTGGATTTATAACACATTGAAAACGTACTCTGATACGTGAACATCAGAAAAAGCATTGGTCTTTCTGTGGCAAAACAAACCAACAAAAGCACCAACATTCCTAAAAGTTACATTTAATTTTTGACTCTACAAGTAGATCCTTTGGGACTTTTGTGGCAGAGATCAAGCTGATCATTAGGAGTCCTATTAAACCATTTTATACTGTCTTCCTTATTGTCTGAAGAAGCAGCTTTCATGTATGTTTTCATCTTGGTTTACTTGATGGCTACCTTTTACACAACGTCTTTTTTATATAAATGTGAGCCACAGAGTAACTTGGAAACAAGGAACAAGACCTCCTGACATCCAAAGAATGTCATGTTTCTGAAACCTTTGCCACCACACATGGCCTCACCTTGGACTAAATTTCTAGTACATGTTGCATTCGTGTAACTCGATACAGAACATTCATACTTCAGAAAGACTTTTGCTAGGTTTATGTCATGAATATTTTCTTTAGATTTCCAGCTGTGTAAGTCAACTGGCTTTGGTGGAATTTCCTTCTCATCTATATGGGGGCAAATGAAGAAAACACCATTTCTGTAAATTTATTGGCTGCCTTTAAATCCTTTTTCTCATTTTCTTATTTTCTTACTATTAATCTACCTCTTTTTTGGTATCACAAAAGCCAAAGCTCAGTCATCCTGACCTATTAGGTAGTTGAAATGTGAGATAGTCATCTACAAGTTAATCAAGCTAAATGCAAAGTGTGCAAGTAATAGACTGTAGGCACAGCTCCAAACATTATCTTCGTGTGGTTCAGCAACCTACTGCTTGGTACAACTACCGCTAAAGTGGAAAGCAGAGATTCCTCAGCGCTAACTGTTCCTGATTCACAGGGAGCCTTTCAGGCCAAGACTTATCTTGGCCTGATAGTGAAGCTGCCCAGATGTGCACATGGCTCAGCCAGCACAAATCCGAGCTGTACGTCAGCAGTATCATGGTTCAGCACTGCAGATTATGTTACAAAAACTTTTTTAAGTCAGTGAGAGGTGAAGACACACTACCTCACAGAAGGTGCTTGATGGAGCAGCCAAAGATTTTCTGCACAGCTTTCCCTGCCCTGGTGCTTTCAACTGAAAAATGTACAGCACTGTACATCTGTGTACAGTGTCACCTATGCCAGCAGTCACCAGATTGTGCTTGCCTGGCTGTAAGAAACGCTCATGTACCTGTAAGTGTGAGTATGGTCAAAAGAGAAAGCAACAACTCTAAGAAGACCACTTGGAGTGAATGTGAAGTCACATATTACTGACAAAATATAGTATAAAAGTTTGTTAATTAAAACTTGAAAGATTAAGGCTTTTCATAGCTCTTATTCAAAATAAGTTTTGTCCCCATCGTTCACTTGTGAGAACATTTTCATTTTCTTGTTGGACAGGGAGTAGACAGGACCCCGACTTCTCTGTTACATGTACAGTCATTTACCCTAAGCTTGCTTCGCATTTTGCCTAAACTTCTATGGATTTATGTCAAAGTCAGCTGCTTTTGGTCTTTTCAGAAAACAGTGGCAAGAAAACCCAACCCCTCTTCCCTCTGCTGTTACAGACAGATGGGAGCTCCCTTCCCTCGGAGACTTGAGGAAGAGATGCCACCCTCCCGCCCTTCTTACCTTCATAACCAGGGTAAGAGCTCCCTGTCCTGTTCCAACACTTTTTTCACCACTGTCCACACAATCACAATCAGAATGTTGGGCGTGGAAGGGACCTCGAAGATCATCTAGTCCAACTTGTGCTTTAAAGCAGCAATACGAGAGAGGAGCAGACATCCCTTACAGACAAAAGTAGGGGATACGAATGAACTAGAATATAACCCCGTTCAGGAAAACGTATGCCTTGTGGACCTCTCAAACATGGAAATTAATAGTGACTTCTCGAACTACAAAATATCACAGAGCTCTGGCATCAACTACGGCAGTGAGATCAGACTCTGTACGGGGACTAGCACTACGAGCATCTAAGTAGAAAACCAGACAGCCAAAGAAAGTTCCTCCTGGGACAACCGTCAGAAGTCCTTAAAACTTCAAAGTAAATACAATAAAACAAGAAATTAAGTAGTTATCCTGTCACACAGAGATTCAGCAATTATAGAATGTGTAGCATAAGTACTCAATATATTTAAATTTATTTTTAGAACTGGTAGAGAAGAAACCAACTGAGAAGAAACACTTCAGCAACCACAGAGAAGAAGCTTACAAATCCAAAATTTTTATAAAACCTCAGAGAAACAAAACATGTTATCTTTATTCAGGACATATCTAGAAATATTCAGTGGCTACAAGCTATTATCCACTTAAGATATTTGATTTGAAACCTATCAAAACCAATTAATTTTATTATAAAGCAGGAATGAAAAGGAATATGAATCATAATTACAATTAGATTGAAAAACAAACAAAAACCCCACAATCAGTAAATTGCCCAAAGAAGGGCAACAAAGCTGGTGAAGGGCCTGAAGGGCAGGTGTGATGAGTTGCAGCTGAGGGAACTGGGGTTGTTTAGTCTGGAGTAAAGAAGGCTGAGGGGAGACCTCATTGCTCCTTACAACTACCTGAGGTTGCAGAGAGGTGGGGTCAGTTCCTTCTCCCAAGTCACTAGCAATACAGAAGACAAAACAGCCCGAAGTTATGCCAGGGGAGGTTCAGGTTAGACATTAGGAAAAATTTCTTCCCTGACACAATGGTCAGCGACTGGAAGAGGCTGCCCAGGGAGGTGGTGGAGACGCCGTACCTAGACACCCTGGGGCACATGATTTAGTGGGCATGTTGGGGTCAGGTTGATGGTTGGACTGGATGATCTTGTAGGTCTCTTTCAAGCTTAATGATTCTATGATTCTAAATCGAGGAAAACAAGACCCCAGAACTGTCCATGTTAGGAAGGTAAAGGAGCAAGTTATCTAAGCTAAGAGGGGAAAAAAAAAGTCCAAGAAAAATTTAGTCAGTCTATAAATAAGCAAGTAAATAAAATAATGAAAATGTGAAATATAAAAGAACCATGCGTGACTACAGGAGAACTAATGTGAGTCAATAATCAATGAATCTAATGGCAGTCTTTCCAGTGACATTAATAAAATTCAGAGCCGGCTTTTGAGCTCAAAGCTGATGGCAGTTTTAGGTGATACAATAATTTCCAAGCATTAAACCACAATAATGACAGCCCCGTCTGTTTGGCTGGTTGTGTGTGTTGGCGGGGTGGGCAGGGAGCGGTGGGCAGTGTTAAGACTGCTATTAGAGAATGATTAAATGTTATTGCACCACTCCAGATTAGAACTGAGAGCAAATAAAATATTTCTGGGGATGCCCTTGAGATAACCACCTGTCACTTCACTGGACTATGCCTCTGAGTTATTTGTGACGGAGCTACACAGCTAAGTCCCTATTTTCAGTAGAACATATTACTTTCAAGTGACTGGTACTCGTGTGTTAATTTTCATTCTTCTGACGGAACTTTTAATGAAGATGAATTATAATCATGACATTTACATCTCAATGATTTCCACAATTGAAACATTCTCATAATGCTAGTGCTCATGCTGGAAGTGGGTTACACAGCCAGATACTAAGGCAATCATTTTATCATTGTCAGAAGGAATATAATGCCTACAGCAATCAAATGGACTTTTATGGGAACAGTTAGCTCAGCTGGTTTTGCACTGAAAGAAATGCAGCAAAGTGCCCATTAGCCATCTCCACTGTCAAAGGACAAGCCAGGATCTTCAGTTTCATTCCTAAGAGTGCCACACAACTAAGATCAAAAAAGGGCCAAGGCAGCCAGCAACAGCCAAGAGCAAAATAACTGAGACTCTTGGGAGAAATAAAGGAGCACTACTGGCCTCTGGGTCAAACTAAGACTTCAGTACTCATGGAGGGCAGGGCATACTCCTGGCCAAGACGAGAAAGAGTTCTGAAGACAATGAAGGTGCTAAAGAAACATGTAGATGAGTGAAAAAGACAGAGGTTGCAAGAGTCCCCACTGGAGAAAAGTGTTAGTGGAAACAGCAGTACTGATGTGGGTGAAAAAAGAAGCCAGAATAACATGCGCACAAAAACTATAGTTCAGCAAGAATAATTCCACAGTTATGTTAATTCCACAGAGAAAAACTTAAAAAAGCAATTTGCTATTGCCAATATTAAATTTAATTAAATTCAATTAAAATTGAATAAATAAAAATTATATAAAAGTCAACTGGCTATGTAAAGGCAGCTCAATTCCCCATGCAGTTTGACAATATTGCCAGAGCTGGAGAACACTTATCTGTGTCTACAGTGGCCTTTAAGATGTGGTTCAGCAGCTGGGAGGAATCTGACAGACTCTCAGATTTACCAACTCCATGGCCAGGCTCTCCTGATGTCAGACAAAGACCTCCAGACATGGTGGAACAAGCTCATTCACATGCCTGTAGACTGGCAGTCACTGCTCTCACCATGCTGCACTTTCAGGTCTGCTTCACTTTGTAGAAACCTAAACCTACATCTTAGGATGCTTGCCTAGGGAAGGAGAGAGGCAGAAAGATATTTTTCTGACAAAGCTCCATTGGAAATAGTTGAATATTGCAGTTAATTCAGCCAAACAAGAACCATTCCCTGGAAATCTTATCTCCAGTAGTGTTGACCAAATTGACCAAAGGCATCTCAACCTTCTGTCAGGTGTTTTGCTCCTTTACTGCAAAGGCTACATTTATTTTCTCTGCCCTATCTTGAAATGGTTCATTCTTTTCTTTGATTTCATCTGGTTCAACCCAACACCTTTTCCTCCACCTGCCCCAAGAAACTGTTTACTCACTTCTTGGCTAACAAGATTTCTATGAATCAAGAAATACCTTTTTATACTATGAACCAGAGATGTGGAAAATGACATTATGCCTGGCAGAAGCTTAAGATGCTGGGATTATTCAAAGAACATCAGTATGAGAAGTTTGAAGCTGCCAATTGAAACAAAAGGAGCAGCAAGAAAGGAGACTGTAGAAAATGTATTGCCAATGACTCCTGGCCTGGAATTGAATCCCTAGGTGAGTGCTGAGAGGGAATGCTAATGAGATGCTTTGCATTATCTAGTGCTTCAGCTGACTTTGTGACTACAGAAAGCAGAAAGAAGGGGAAATACAATACAGACCTGGGAAATACAACCCTCAAACCCCTGCATAAATCCTGTTGGCAAAGAGCAGAGACGTGGTAGCATTTTACAGTCATGGGTCTCCCAGACCTCATGGTACTCACCAGGGAGGACGCTAAGAGAGCCAAGAGTGTGATTCCGGTGTATGGTGGGTCTCAAAGAAGTTCTCAAGGGGTGACCAATATTCATCATAGTGTTCTCTTCCTTGGTTTGTTTGTTATTCAGGACATATTTTACTCAACAGAGAAGGTCTGAATTGAAGGAAGAAGCATGTAATGTTTACATGTTTGATTGACTCCAACATCAAGAAATATTCTAATATTTTAGTTGATATATTGCAGCATTGAATTGTTTTAGAACAATGTCTCAGACATTACTTATCTATTCTTTTCAGATCATTAAAAATTAATAACACTTAAATAACAAGATACGAGAAATATAATTTACCAGAAGAAAACCTCTCGGGAAGAAATTCTTGAAAGAAAATTTTGTTAGTATGTTGACTCTTTTTAGACCTTCTGAAGCCTAAAATGATAAAGTTCTTCTTTTAAAGATATAAAGTAGAAAATACTACCATTTTTTAAAATATAGATCTTATCTACAGAAACAGCATTGTAACAATCCTAAGAGTAATGAAGCTGTCAACCGTGTGATCAGGTAACACAGCAACATCTGAAATAGCTTTGGATATGAAACCAAAACTGGCTTTGAAAAATACCAATCCTACTCTTAAAAATGATTTTTTTAAAATGTATTTTTGAATGCCATTCGATTGTACAACCACAAAATCAAATACTCTAAAAAGTAATCAAATTTACACTATCAAGTTGAAAAGGATTCTAATTTCTATGCATTTACAGGCACCATTTCTAAACCACTTGACACATAGCAGGGGCTGTATCAGTTTCCCCATCCTCTCCTCAAGCAAAGTGAAGTTTCCTTACAGAGACAACTTTAGAATGCTGTCAGAGGCTGAAGACTGAGTTTTGACAAAAGCCTAAGAGATGTCTTTCTTAGAAATTCAGAAGTTTGTTGCATTAGAATAACCTGCCAGTTTGCAAAAACACACTAGTTCAAGTGACTGATGGACAGGGAGCTAACCTTAAACCTGGGAACCTTACAACCAACTCTCTGCTGGCCAAAGTCCATCTTAGACAAGTCAGATATCAGAAAGCAAGAGCTAGAACTGATGCGAGACTTCGGTACCTGTCAGGATTTCAAAGCAAAATGCCAGACTGTTGGAAGCAAAAATACTCTGTGGAGCACTGTTGATTCTGATCAGCTTTGGAAGTCAGTAACAGTAAAGTACTCAGGTGCCTTTGTGCCTTGGTATTTGGATAAACTGCTCAAGAGTAGTTCATCTGTGAACAAATGTGAATCTGTAGCAACGCCAAGGTCAGGGATGTGCTGAGTAAGTACCGCTGGCAAGTCAAGATGCCTGAGGGCACCTTGAGCTCACATACCCAATTTTTCCACTATGTCAAAAATGATACAAGAAGAGATTACATCACGTAACTTGCCATCTCCTCTTTTTTGTTAAATCCTTGCCCTGCCCCCCAGCCCAGCTTCTGAAATCCCCTCACGCACCTGGCTCCCTTCCCAGAACTTGCCTGAGTTTCATTAAAGAGGGAGCATACTGATTTGGGGTGATCTGGTCTGCGTTACCATAAAGTATGTCACTGTCTACTTATTCAAGTTGTAGAGGAAACCTGTGATCAACAGAGCATGAATAAGATCAGAAGCTCTTACATATCTAATTTCTTCCTTCAGGTTAAAAAAGGCAAGGGATAGGAAAAAAAACAAACCCATCTCCCTGAATATTATGTCTTTGGTAATACCAGACTGGACCCATGCTGATAACCATCTTGCGACACAGAGGCAACCTCTTAATAAACACTAAACCCTTCTAATCTGAAGACTGCAACCACTCTAATTACCAGAAATTAAATTGTTCAAGGAAAGCTTATAGAAATATAAGTCACTGTGTGCTCAGAGAATAATGACATTTTTGCCTTTCTTCCTTCCTTTTGACAGGACCAAATCCCACTGGGTGGTATTATATAGCACACAAGATTAGAGGCAGATGCCCAGAAATACAGATAGCTGCTAAAAATAGATCTCACTGCAAAGTGTTTGCAAGATTTTGCCATAAAAACTGGGGAGATTTTTCCCAATAAAATTTGTATGTCCTTTTGCAAATGCCTGTGATATGTTAATTGCTCAGAGACCGCTGCTTTATAGAGGACTTTTGTGGGGGAAAATTCGGTGCTAGCACTTATACATAAAATAGGAATAACTAAAAATTCATAGCTACTTAAAAAAATTTGTAAATATACCTGTAAATGATGACGTGCACAGGTTACTTCTGCCCCTTTTGTGCTCAACAGAAGTGCTAGTTTGACAACAGTGGGGACAGGGTGGACAGTTGTGTTAAAAATTTTATGGAAGTAAATCATGTCCACAGACCAACCCATGAAGAGCTGTCACTACAGGATATAAAAGAAATCACGTAATTATTCCCACTCAAAAAGTCAAAGGCCACGGGAACTTATGCTACAGACAGTGGATAGACACTGGACAGACAAAACCAGCGTACAGCGGGTAAACTATTAAAACAAAATAAATACCAATGAAATGAATTCTATTGTGCCATATGCGTTCTCTTTTTTTCTGTGAGAATAAGGTTTTACTTTCCTCAGTAGTTCTGTTTGCTGAAGGACTGGATCAGAGAATCACAGCAGAGAGGTCTTGAAGTTCACAGCTTCAGTTCTTGTGCCCTGAAAGTCCTTTATTTCAGACACTTTTCTCCCGTACTCAGAAAAAACACATCCTTTTGTGCTGTTAACCCTCATCACCATATTTCATATCCTTGCTGATATACTTCAATAAGTCCTCTGGTGACAGAGAAGGTTATTGAGGTCTAGAAGTGCCTCTGCTGAGCAATGGCAAACATACTTAGTTAAGTCCTTTTTTGGGTTATATCATTTGGAAAACAGTCCAAACTGTTTGCCTGAACCTCACAAATGCCCTACAGCACACAAGATTTGAAGACAGCTGCCAAACTAGGAAGATGCCAAACCTGCTGACATGAATGAGCTCATTCAAACAGAGGCGCAACTACCAGGGGTCAAAAAGAAAGGGGCGTGGGGGGGGTAGGAACACATCTAATACCTCATTAGGAGCTGAAGACCAGCCCTTGCATTCTGACACCCTTCCTTCTCCCTGCAGTAAATATTTTCTAGGTTAAAAATGTAGCAAGTTATCCATTTAGTTCTTTTTGGCATTTGTTAAAGGCTCTTCATTATTCCATTAAGACTGTCTCAAATTTATGAGACATTTGATCACATATTGAGTGTTTTATTGAAAAGCTTGGAGCTGGCTTTAAAATGTCAATCTCCCAAGAGGTGTGTGCCTATGAAGATCTATACATAGATCTATAGCCCACAGTGAATGTATGATTCACAGTCTTCCAGGTGCACAATGTATAATATTACACCACATTATTAGCCAGAAAATATTCCCTCTGTACTAAATGTTGCAAGATTAAATATGAATTTCACATAGATCAATGTCACAGAGGTTCATACACACCGATCTAAGAGAAACACTGGTTCATCTATGAAGTATTTTATATCAAATTGCAATAGTTTCTAATTCATGTATAATATTGACTGCAGATTGCACAATCCACTAATGAAGAACTTCTAGCATTTCATCAATGGTTTTAGATGCCTCTGTCTAGCTCATTGTTTAATTTTCCCTTCTTAAAAGCTGTGACTCTCAGTGCTGCAAGATAAGCACCCTCAAATACTAAGCAACCATTTTGGGTGTTGGTTTAATTAAGGTCTCCATTTTCCATTCCAGGTTACCAGAAATGGGCAGTAAAACAAGCTGTGGAAAGATCTGACATATTTTGTTGCTGCACAGAATCTCTGGATGGAAAAGACTTTTAAGATCATCAAGTCCAACCTTTGATCCAGCATTGCCAGGTCACTACTAAGCATCACTTTATAAAATAGAGTGTTTGATACGAAGACAAAGTCTACACACATAGTATTCCTTTATGCAGTTTAAGAGTGATGCATTTCAGAGGCTGCACGTTACTACCAGAATAAACCCCAATTTTCATTCCTCACCTTGTGCTGAAGTTATCTGAAATCAGCATGATGACGTGAAGGGAAGGCGCAGTCAGAAGTAGCATGCGATCCAAATGCAAACTTCCATAAAAGTACACATCTAAATCAACATTAAATAGAAATGGTTCAGGAAAAAATTAATAAGAAAACTTGCACTTGGTGTTAGAAGTAAATAAAGTATGAAATTCTTGAGACAGGAAACAACAGTGGCTTAAAATGATTTTGAGAAGTAATTATAAATAATTTCTGTTGGCATAGTTTAAGAAGTTTCCAACAAGATCCTAGCTGTTCCATGATCAAAGGTCATATTTGTGTGTCAGTAGTCATTACTCGAATTTCTTTGGACGTAAGTACACCTGGGAATACTATAACACAGAAAATTCTACAATATTCAGGTACAGACTGGACGTTCAATCCTCATTTATCTGGAGAAAAGAACAACCTCAGAAAAAGATACTGAGAAGAATTGCACACAGGATGAAAAAAATGAAAGAAAAAAGTTGAGTTTTAGAAAATAGTAACTGAAAACTGTCAATTTCAAGATTGTTTCACTATGAAAGGAAAACAAAAAACACAATAACGTTTCATAGTGTGAATAAAAGAACAGGAAAGATGAAGAGGGGCTTTTAGGCAGCAAGATAAAACATATCTAGATATAGTACAAAATGTAAATGGATACATTAAATTTTTAATAACAGCAGTGCTGGACCTGGGGCAAAAGGAAAAAGCAAGGATGAAAGCACAGTTGCAGAGATGACCAAAGCTGAGAGGAAGAAAAATACTTACTAACTCCATCAGTCAGCAGGATTAGAGAATCATCGTCCCAAAGTATTAGAGTAACTAGCATATAAAGTCTCGAGGATTTTTTTACTTCTTTTTTTAATTAACGGACATCAAATCACTCTCCAAGTGACTAGAGAGCAATGAAAGCAGTGTTTTGTTTCTAACCTGGGAAATAAGTGATAAGTGCAGTCATGGACGTATTATCGTAGCTCTAGTGCATGTAAGATTTTAAATAATCTTAAAGGGGAGTGAGGAGGGGGGAAATAAAGATATAGAAAGGAAATGAAAAACAGGATCTGATGGAGATTGGGTTTCCAAGGAAAGATTAGTGATACTGACCTACTGGTTTTCCTTTTATTTTCCCTCAGAGAACTAGCCTGCTGTAAGGAAAAATAAGACAAATTTAATATCTCTGGACTTCAGTAAAAGACCTGATTAGTTGTCACACTGAAAATTACTTATTAAAGTGGTCTAGATGAGGACTAGAAAAAAGGAAAAATGAGGCACAAGAAAAATGAGGATGGCCACAGAACCTGTGATGGGATGTATTTAGACTTAATGACTCGGAGGCTTTGCTTCTTTGTCAGTCTTTACAGTCATATGACAAATACTATCCAACCGCAGGATTCTTCCATGTGAGCCCATGAATACCATTAAAGAATAAAAACATGTGAATCCATGTAAACTTTTGCTTTGTATTAAAAGCAGGTGCTAGCATTTTTATGACCTGGTGGTTTGTCACTCTGTGAATAATGACTGTGAATAAATACTGCATTCACAGAACTTTAATCTCTCTGCCATCTGAAGTTCATAATGATAACAGTACTAACAGATTTATATACCCCACCCAGCCAGCCTCATCAAATGACAAACCCTGGCATTCAATTGCATTAAATGACAATTCACAGAATCACAGGAATTGAAAGGGACCTCCAATGATCATCTATTCCAATCCCCCTGACACAGCAGGATCACCTAACACCAAGTCACACAGGAACATATCCAGGCAGGTTTTAAATGTCTCCAGAGAAGAAGACTCCACAACCCCTCTGGGCAGTTTGTTCCAGTGTCCCGTCATGCTCACTGTGAAGAAGANTACATTCCAGCTTGCACCCATTGCCCCTTGTCCTAGCACTAGATAACATTGAGAAGAGTCTGGTTCCACTCCCTGACAACCACCTTTCACATATTTGTAGACATTAATGAGGTCACTCCTCAGTCTCCTCTTCTCCAAGCTAAGGAGACTCAGCTCCTTCAGCCTTTCCTCATAAGGGAGGTGTTCTTCCTTCATCATCTTCATTGCTCTACACTGGACTCTTTCCAGCAGCATTGTATCTCTCTGAGGATACAATGGAGGAACTGAGGAGCCCAGAACTGGACACAATACTGCAGATATGATCTCACCAGGGCAGAGTAGCAGAGAAGAACCTCTCTCAATCTGCTAACCACCCCACTTCTGATCCACCCCAGGATGCTGTTGGCCCTTCTGGTCACAAGGGCACATTGCTGGCTCATGATGAAGGTCAACTCTGGATATTGGGCCCTCAGTCCCCTTGAGGAGTGAGTCTTCAATAACTAGTACCTTCTCTTCTTTGTCAAGGAGATTGTCATATTACTGGAAGACATCTCCGAGTTATGCAACCATGCTAGGACCTCCAGAATATGTTGCCTATCCTCTATATCCTCATTAGATTGGCTGTCTTCCAGGAGGGGCTTATACCTATTTCTCAGTGGCAACTGTGAATGTGAGACAGGCAAGGGGGGTGCTTGCCTTCTGCCATGGCCTTGCCCTTGACTCCACTCACCCCTTCTACCTGGGCTTCTGTCCTCCATCTGAGAAGAGCAGGATACAGGGGCCTCTTGATAATGGCTGTTATTTGGCTGTTGTCCAGACTGCAGAGCCTGGCTCCTCCAGTCTACCACTATTTCAGCCTCTCTAATGTTTCTGAGCCTTTCTACTTCTGCCTGTAGCTTTTCAACCTCATCTTGCAGCTGTGCCGTTCAGTTAAGCAGATAATATCCCTGCTTGCGCTGTACATAGCCTGGGACACATGAGAGACTGTTGCATTCCCTGCAGCTTGTCACCTGCACAGCTTCATCTTGCTGGGGGACCTCAGTTTGGGTTCCCACATCCATGTGCAGTGGTGACTGTAGCCTGGTCTTCCTCTGCTGCTGAGTTGACACCATTTTTAAATTTTTTTTGCCCCCTGATGGCTAAAAGCTGCTCAAGTGGCTGGCTCTGTTGCTGCTCCATGTGGTTCACTTCTAATCTGAATAATTACATTATGTCAAAGGTTTTCTTATGAAGGTGATTGAATTGGAATTTTAAAACCTGCCTGGACATGTTCCTGTGTGACTTGGTCTAGGTGGTCTTGGTCTGGCAGGTGGATTGGACTAAATGACCTGTCGACATCCCTTCCAATCTCTAATGTTCTATGATTCTATAATTAAAGTAATGGGTCCCAAAACCAGACCTGAAGCTTCAAAGAAGCTTGGATACGGAAACAAACGTGAACCCAACCTTTCTGCTTTGGATGTCTCATTGTGTCATAGGCCAAACCAGAATCAGTGTACTCACTTCCCAACTCTGAACTTGAGAGAAATTGAGTTTTTACATGAATAGGTAATGACATGATCTTGACTGAGTCTAGTGTGACAAAGCAGTGCTTTGGAGTTTAACTACTAACAATGGCATGAGAAAAGAGTCACAGAGTTATTTGTATGTAGCTAACTACACACAAATTACGAGTGCTGTAAATGTGATGAAGCTTCCACTTAGCTTGTTTCTGCCACTCCAGAGAAGCAATAGACTCTTGTGGGACTTCAGTGCTAATCTGCCAGCCCCATACAAAATATGGCATCTAAACACTCACTCTCAAGTATCTTTCTTTTCTTTCTTTTTCTTTCACAGTATTTCCTGAGATGAAAACCTTTGTTGCAATAGGTTTTTCAAAAGGTTTGAGAATGCCAATTGCCCATTTTCCACAACTGGTAAGGAACTACATACAGAAGTCAAGGCAGTAAATAAAGTCAGCTTCAGGGAGAGGCAGCAAACCAGCAAGTATATACTCGTAAATTGTTTCCCTTCCCGACACAGCCCAATATTCCCATCACACATATCAAGAGCTAGTGTGATGTATACCAGTGATGTGTGCAGCATCAACAAAAGAGTATTAGCCAGAAAACAATAACACTAATCAGTTAAAACCTTCTAGGAATAACTACATGCAGGGACATTTTGCTAAGTATATCCATGTGCAGCACAGCTACAGTCAATCATTCTGATAATAACTATCAAACTGAACATAACTGACAGTCATTAACTTCATTAACAGATGAGCCCCTAAAGAAAGATAATTTTATGCTGCCCTTCAGCTTTCTAGAACAAGATTCATGGAAGACATAGTCACACCTTTGACATCCCCATTGTCAGTCTTCAGTCACTTGATCGTCTTGAGCTACACGGCTGAATATAGGGCTTCAACCAGATATGCGTTGTGCCTTTCCTATCCAACTGGGTCTTTTATGACCAACCTTCTTTCTACCAGATTTATGTATTTGCAAATGGAACCAAATGTTTCCCTTGATTAAAAGCTAATCAGACACTGGATTAAAAAAAAACCTTACAACATGCAGATGCAGATCCAGTAGAACCTAAGTCCACATAATCAATAATGAATCAGATGACAGAGTCAAGAATTACAGAAGTCTCTTTCCTTACCAACAAGTGTTGGCCTTCTTTGGTCTTAATTCTGAATTCCCCATAATAATTGAGTTTTAGCCTCCTCACATTTTGACAATAATCCCTGAAGAAAACTATGGACTGGGAAACCATTTACTGTTACTGGGTCACTTTCATCTATGACTTAGGGTAAATACAAATTACTGTGGCCCAGTCTTTGAAATTTCATGTCTTCGACAACTTCAAAAGACCTTAAAAACCAATTTTACTTGTATTTTTACTTGTATTTCCACTCATTAACCACACTTAATCTAAAAGGATTTACCAGCAAAAAAATTGAAAAATTAATTGTGATCAATAACCTCAAGTGCATTTTTTTCCTGTAACGTAATTGTACAGTATAACACAGCACTACAACACAGTGCATTCTTGTTTCCGAATAGTACTCTGAAGTGCCCTACAGTGTAGAATAATGTGAGCGCCAAATTAAATAGCTTACAATGGAAGAGGTGAAATATGGCATTAAGAGGCTCAGACAAGTGAGAAAAGCTGCTTTCCAGTCAGATTTGTAAAGATACTACAAGAGAGTGAGACAGAGAGATTGAGAAAGGCTGTTCCAGATGGCGGGGCCTTCAGAGGACCAGGGGTTTAGGGCAAAGGCACATCTGGGGGATCACACAGCGAAGAAACAGTTGTCAGAATAGTGAAAAGAGCAAGATAAGTCAATAGAAGATGACAAAAAATAGGACGCAGTGCACACAGATGCCTCAGGACTCTTCAATTTCCATCATGTGTTGGATGCACATGCACATCTTGCTAAGTTGTTTGGAATTATAAAGAGATACCAATCACAGTCACAACAATGGTCCCAGCAAGTTCCTCTGGAAAAGATCACAAAAGCATTCTCAAACCATAGCTTATTGAATAAAAGAAGAATTCTATTAGAAAAACTAAAAAAAAGGAAACGACAATGTTTCTGAAGAGCACAGGCAACATCACTCAGAATATTGTACACTCAAGAGAAGCAGGACCAGGAGACAGCAGTGAAGGGAGGAAAACTAGAATGACTTTTTTTTAGTTCTGTAAGCCAGAAGAGATACGGGTGGAAGAGATCAGTTCACAGAATTGAAGGTACCCTCTGGAGAAATTGACTTGCAGTGTTACTCAGCAGTCACATTCCTTGAAGATGTAATGAGATCAGAGGGCTAGCAAACTGGGCAACGTGTATGCTCAGACCTACTATGCTGGAAGGACTAACGATGTCAAAGCAGCAAAATTTCTTACAACATGGAGAAACTGTCATTTCTGCTTTTAGTTCCAAATGTGTCATTACTCATAATCTGCTGGGCTCTGTGGGAATTTTGCCTGAAAAGTGACAAATGACTACTCCCACAAAGGAGTAGGCTTGGATATGTTCCCTCTGTGATGTGTCTAACTTAGGCAAATAACCACTGATGGGTATCAATACAAACAATACATCAGTCATATCAACATTTTCACACCGCAGTGAAATTCACGTACGCAGTCCTATTGATTTCATCTGCTTTGTGCTAAATTAATGTCAGCATGATTATTCATATCTATAACTGTTTCCAGCATAGAGCTCTTACAGAACATCTTCCCAAAACCTGGAACTGGTCAGTAGAAAAATGTTACAGCATCTAAAAATGACATTTCAGATATTTATCACAATCAGAGGAGGCAAGTCCATGATTCAAGTTCATTAGTTCTGAATACCTAGCTTTGCATGTATTATGGACCAAGATTTGCACCAAAGAAACTCTGGTAACATTTTACCTAAATGTTCCATTTCAATGCTCAATTACTGTTAAATAATAAGTAAACAGATTTTAAAAATCTGGGATAGTGTCTTGTACCAGGTAACAGCCAAATGTGTATGAAGCTAATTTTAAGATTGTTACAATGGGTCTTTGGCCTCTTTTTTTTATAGTTGGTCATTTTAAATCACACACTGTGTTAAGCGATCACGTCAAGGCAAATTCTCTCCTTACTTGGACAAGCACATTTCTTGTTACTTGCAAATGAAGACTGAGCATATCTGGTGGCAATATCTCATCCAATACATTTCTAACACTATAAAATGCCTCTGTGAGTTTTTTAAACATCACTCTGATCTTCATAAGGTTCAACAGGGCTTAATTTTCTAGACACACTACTCTGCCAATATAGCTGAGAGTTTGAAAGAAATACAAAGCAGCAAAAACCAGTGAATTTCAAACTCCAGGCTTTGCTGGAGCAACCTTCTCCAGCTTATGAAAGGTGAGCAGGCCTTTCACTTACCTAAAATAATTTTTGAACCTCTTCTCTCCTCCATAATATTTTCAGAGGGCTCCTTCAATGAAATAAAAGTAAGCCATTCTGCAGTGCTTTCTTCTTATTCCCAATCTAGAGCTCGCTGAAAGAAGACTGACTTCTTGACAGAATTCTTTCCAAATCATTGTAATGAACAAAAGCTTTGGTTCATCTCCATGTTCAGCTCCTTCTCTTGCACTGAAAGCACAAGAAAATTACTGTTCTGCTCACAGAAACAAGAACAACTGATTAGTATATCTAAAATGCCATGTTATGTATGTGCCATCTGTGCACAGGATAATTTCCAGCTCAAAGTTTCAACAAGTAAAGACATCCAATTATACTAGTTCTGATAGACCTGATCGGGCTACATGATGGAATTAATACAGAGAATTGGAAAGATCCCATTAAAGAAAAAAAAATTAATTTCTTGGTATGATACTGCCTTCTTTAAACTAACTAAGCTTGTTTGGAAAAAGTCCTTTTGGTCATCTCTATTCAGTCTAACCTCCAGTGCCTCTATTCAGTCTAACCTCTGGTGCCTGAAGAATTGCAAAGCATTTTAAATCCTAGAGACTATAACTGCACCTCAGCCTGTTTGTTATTTGGAAGCTGAAATAGTCAAATATCTACTTCTTTGGAAGAAATTTCCATTGCTTTTCAAATGCAGCTCCCCTGCAACTGAACTAAGCCTACATACACAAGTATCACCAGAACTCATTTCACAAAATATCCACATTCCAGTAGCTCCTAGTGGGATGAGGAGTGCTGGGGGAAACTGGAAAGTCCAAATGTCATAATATTCACCTCCCGTAGATGTTAGCGAGCTCTGAATGCACGACTGGGGAGGCAGGGAATTCCCTTGTTTAAAAGAACCCCAGACAGCTGAAAAAGAGAGATTAATGACATAGTTCAGTTACAGCAGCACAAGCCTAAACTGCCTTAAATATTTTGTCTACATGTTGCATTATAAGTAAATAAAACTAAAGAAATATTCACACCACATACAGCAAAGCTGTTCTGCTGCACCACATAGTTCTATGCTGCCTGTACCAGCATCTTAATGACGGTTTCACACAGCGAAAGGAAAAACAAAACCAACCAAACAGGAATAACTTACTTCTTCACTAGAACAGTGCATAGTCCAGCTGTAATTAGATTAGGAAAAATAATTACTCTCTTCTTTTAATTCCTATGAAGCAGAAAATAATAAATACGAAGCAAAGAGTATGAGCAGGCAATGAGCACTACACAGCCAATCATATGCTGGGCTGCATCTAAAGAAGCGTGGCCAGCAAGTAAAGAGAGGTCATTCTGTGCCTCTTCTCTCATGAGATCCAGCCTGGAGGACTGTGTCCAGCTCCCAGCAGAAGAACATGAGCATGTTGGTGCAAGTCCACAGGAGGCCATAAAAGTCATCAGAGGGCTGAAACACATACCCTAGAGAGGCTGACACAGTGATGGCTTTCAGCTGCTGGAAGAGAAGGCTTTAGGGACACCTTATAGCAACTCTCCAATACTTAAACAGGGCTTGAAAGAAAGGTGGAGAGGCTTTCAACAGGACCTGTAGGACAAGGAGGATGGGATTCAAACGAGAAGAGGGGAGATTTAGATTAGACATAAGAAATTCTTCACTATGAGGATGTCAAGACACAGAAAGAGGTCAATCAGAGAAGCTGTGGGTTCTCAATCCCTGGAAGTGTCCAAAGTCAGGTCAGACAGGGCTTTGAGCAACCTAATCTAGTGGAAGGTGTTCTCCCCCACAGCAAGGGCGTTGGAAATATATATCTTTAAAGTTCCCTGTAGACCTAAAATTATGTTGTTTTTCATAAGCGAAGGGAGAAAGAGGTGACATGTACTGTGAAAAACGCTGATAAACAATGTAGGGTTTTTTTAAATTCCTTTGTATTTAAGGGGAATCAGCTTACTGTAAATCAAAAGCTTAAAAGTTTTAAAGTTGTAATTGGATCAGCAGGGCTCTGACAGTTTTCTGGTTTTATAGCAGCGTGGATCTAAAAGAGTGGCTTTTTTTTTTCCCCAAGAAGAGGCTCACAAGACACAAGCAGCAAAAAAGATCCAGCTTGGGATATATTTTCAAAGGAATTTCAAATAGACTATCAATCTCTTAATGCTCTTTTTGTATTACGAGTAAACAGGGCTCCAGTTTAAACTTCAGAATGCAGCATACCCTACTTTGCCAGCTTATTCTCAGTGCACCAAAGACCCCATTATTTGACAGATGACTGAGGACTTAGTTGATTGTCTGCAGTGTTTGACAAGCGTAGTCTATTAAATTAGAAGAATGCCAGGCAGAGTGAGTGACAGAGGTTTCAGAGACGCAGTGAAAGAAGTGGATAAAAAATAAACAGTAAGGCTTTCACCTAGGAGGGCCAGGCACCCTGGCTGTTGTCTGTTACCAAGACTCTTATGTCTCAAAGATAATTATTGTACCTCAAAAAGAAGTTTGAGATATGTTGTAACCCTAGTTAGCAATTAAGATGCTAAGGAGAGCAGCATGTAGAAGTTCATAATGTTTATAATCCTGTCCTAAAATCCATTTATCTAAGTTCCACTGACTTTCATTGAGACTTAGATCCCCAAGTCATTGAGATGCTTTTGAAACAAATCCAGAAGAGGTTCAGATAAAGTTCTAGCATCTTCAATACAGAAAGTTATACCTTTCTGGTACTAAAATATAAAATACGTTTAAATATCTGCACTGAATAACAGCACGAGCACACGAACTTGCTGAAAGATTCCAAATAAAGGGTCAAGACTTGAGATGTCATCTTGCTGCAGCTTTTTGAAGCATTCTCCTCAAAAACAGGAGACCTTTGCAGCCTTTAATATCAGCAACAATAGCAACAAAAGTTAGATTTTTCTCTCCTGTATATACTTGTATATCCCAGGTAAATCCTACCCTATCTATCAGTACTCTGAACACGAAAAAGGCACAAGGAAAGGAAGGCCACCTGTCAAGCTGAAAAGAACAAGTACTATTAGAGAGGATTTTACAACGTCACAATAGCTAAAGTAGCAAGAGGAAAAGTGCAGTATATGTGCTTAAAAGACAAGCTGGAGAATAACCAGGACAAAATGGGTCCTAGAAAGAGAAAACCACTTTAGCTAGACTCAAGGCCTAAGTTACCTCTCAAGGACTAAGTTACCTTTCCAGTTTGTAGAATAACTGGCTTTTCTAAAGAGCACAAGCATTAAGTGCTTGACAATCCAATATAACTTTGAATTTAGCTGGATCTTTTCACCTATGCTAATTACACATTTTTCCTAGTTTGTAATTAAAAATTTAGTAAAAGTCGGTCTATGTGATCAAGACAGGCCAAGTGAAACATCTGGATATCAGCCTCAGTTCACATTGCCTGCATATTTACTAGATTCTATGAATAGTTTTCTGACAGAAAATAAGACTCACGTCTTACAGGGGAAATTATTATTATGGCTTAAAGTATATTTTTAGAAGAAAAAACACATGGGGAGGTGAGAGGACACACATATTGTCAAAACAAAGATTATACAATCAGAAAAAAAATCAGAACACAATCTAGGGTGATACGAAAATATCCATGAATTTATGTCTTAGCTCTAACCCTCAACTCAGCTTCCCCAACTTTCAGCACTTTTTGGGCACTGATGGTTGCCTAACAGCACTGGTGTGGTACCGACACCAGTATTGCTCCTCAAAATCATGAAATCAAAATTAAATATCAAGGTTACTGGGTGTTTTTTAAACAATCCAGTAATATTTCTCCCAATAAGAGTTGCAACTAACATAGTGTACCTTAACCACTCATTAAATGCATCCTTGAATGTCCTTCCTTAGTGGGCGTGGTGGCACTGGATTGGTAGTTGGACTTGAAGATCTTAGAGTTCTCTTCCAACATTAATGATTCTATGATGCCTTAAGGAGCTTATGCACAAATGGAACAAAAGTAAACTATGCACACGTGTACGTAAACACATAAACAGAGAATAGAAAAATCAAAAGCAACGTCAATCATCCATTCTGTTCTCCACAACCTCACCACTATGCCAAGAATCTTACCCAGATCATTCCAAAAACCCTGTCGCACAGCTTCTCCATCTGAAACATAAAACATTTCTGTGTTCCTCATATGAACTAAGCTTAGATACTCAAATGCAACAATTGCTCTCAGATCTGGAGTACACGACAAAGCTTTGCATCAGAAAAGGTCTCTTAGCTTAAATTGAGGCGCTTCCAATGGAAACAGTTGCTTATATTCATGACATGGAACTGCAGCGATACAACAACAATTCTAAAGTTTATACTGAGATTCAGAATTGCAGATCAAATGCCTGCAGTGTCTCTGACACTGACTAGAGGTATCATCCCATGTGCATGGGGATGGAGAAAACCATAACAAAGTTGTCAAAAATACATGAGGCATATTTATACTGTACTGCGTTTCTAACTCTTTTGAGTATTCTCACAGCTTCCAGATAATTTATTGACTTTAATTTGTTGAATCAAAATAAAAACTATTTCCTACATTTACCAGCTTATCTTTTCTGTGGATTAGATTTTCATGTAAATGTCCTCTGTTGACTTAAATTTTAGTGTTTCTCTGGGCTTATTATACAACCTTTTTTCCCCCCTTCAGTCACACAAGAGAATATCTGTTCTTCAAGTTTTCCCTCAGGTTCACACAACTCTAATGATCTCTACATTAGCAGAAGTGACATGACATTAGAAGAATATCTGCAGAAATGCACATTTTATATTTGTTAAAATGCCACACTGCAGAAATTTAGTATTTCATTTTCCAGTGTGTGCACCAGGTAAACCAGACCCAAGGCAGCGTCAGTGTGGAAATCACACGTCAGGTAACAAGACTCTCCTGACCTAGACTCAGCAGCATATTCAGAGCTCTGCTTTTAGTCAGGTTAAACCAGCAGAAATCACATGAAGCGGGGCATCATCTGGATGTGGATTACACCAAACAGCTTTTGTGAGTTATAAGAAACCAAAAATAGGTAGATTTTCTCTTTTATTAGTGTTCATTATCTTATTGGAATGTCCTTCTCTTTTCCCTAGGTTTATTGCAAGGCGGAGAACAGCTGAAACTTCTGGCTCATATAATCTTCATGTTCTAACATAATCAAACACGAGTTGCAAGTCCTTGTCAATGGTGTCCATGCGGTGGATGCATAGGTCAGGTCAGAAAGTTTTAGGCAAATTGAGGAAGAACGAGTCTAGCAAGCCTTGAGATTTATCTGACTGACATCAAATTATATATTTTCCATAGAAGACTGCAGGAAAAGTGTTTTCTATATTTAAATTCTTAGAAAGCAAACACTAATGAGGAACACGACTTATGATCCATGCTGCCATGTGACTCACATTCTTTGCTTTCACTTCCATTTCAGTGAGCAAGTGTTATGTAATGAAGCTGTTGTGTTTCTTGACATGATAAAAGCATAATCGTTTGTTATTCTAAGGAAGGCTCGAACAGACATTTACAATTTAAGTACAGATGAGAGCAGCTGTGGCAACTGTGAGCATGCACGAACGAGCTTGTAGGCTTCTCAGATTAGATGGAACAAGATGTAGTCTGAATTCCATTGAAAGCACCATAGGTTACATTAGGGGTGAGTCAGTTTGTTCACATGGAGTAACTGTAATATGGCTGCTGAACGTCAAATACTATTTGACCAAACATCAGAAATTTGCCTTTTTCATATCATAGAATCACAGAATCATTAGAGATTGGAAGTGACCTCAAAAGATCATCTAGTCCAATCCCCCTGCAACAGCAGGATCACCTAGACCAAGTCACACAGGAACATATCCAGGTGGGCTTCAAATGTCTCCAGAGGAGGACACTCTACAACCTCCCTGGAACCTCCTGTGTTCCAGATTACAGCCATTGCCCGTTATCCTATCACTGGATGACATTGAGAAGAGCCTGGCTCCATCCTCCTGACACACACCCTTCACATATTTATAGACATTAATGAGGTCATCCCTCAGTCTCCTCTTCTCCAAGCTAAAGAGACCCAGCTCCCTCAGCCTTTCTTCATAAGGGAAGTGTTCTACTTCCTTCATCATCTTCGTTGCTCTAAGGTGGATACCCTCCCGCAGCTCCATGCCCTTCTTGAACTGAGGAGCCCAGAACTGGACACAATATTCCAGATGTGGTCTTACCAGTGCAGAGTAGAGGAAGAGAAGAATCTCTCTTGATCTGCTAACCACCCCCGTTCTGATCCACCCCAAAGGCTTCTGATCCACATCAAAGGCAAAACTCAAAGCATGACAGTTAAAAGACGGAATCAATGCTCTAGTCCCATTTCTGGAGCAAAATATGTGTGATGAAGTCATGACAGGCACATGTAGAAACAGAAACTGAGGTGACAGTGTGGTACATGGTGCTTAGTGCACAAACAAGAATCATTATGTTAGTGTATTTTGTAACATCAGTGTATTTTGCTGCTCTGTTACTGCTGTAACATTTAAAATTATCCAACTAGAGGAAGTATCAGCCTCTACTAACGTGGATGCTGCCATCATTGCTAAAACTATTTTTCTAGCTTTATCATGCAAAAGGGTCTGAGCTACTTCAACCTTCCCCCCACTAAATCTACTGCTTCTTTTCTCAGTCACAAATATCAATGACTGCGACTGTGGGTAAAGGTTATTTTTATCATATTTGCTGATACTTGTGGAAGAAAAGAATGGAATCAGATGAAAGAGATAGCCTTGAAATAACTACTCCTGGGATAAGAATTTGAATAAAGGGAAGTATTTCACAATAAACTACTGAATCCTTCAACTTGTAGAATTTTTAAGTATCGCCACTTCTTTGAACAATAGCTATAATCACTGGGGATATAGCCTTTGTGGGGTTTTAATTAATTTCTTCATTTATCTTGATGATCTTTTAGATTTACTGAAGCAATCGACAAGAGTGTTATTTTAATCAAACTACAGTCACCACTTCTCTGCCTAGACTTCCTTGCTGCTAATATTAAATACTCTACTAAGGATTTACAAGTTTAAAATAAATTGGCTGCTATCTGTAACAACGCCAGAATGCTGACACTCACCAACCACATGCATTTCTTAATCCAAAATTTATCATGTTTGTGATAGTCACTGAATATTTTATCATACTTATTCTAGAAAATCTGTTACAAGGATTTAGATTCTTTTAAAAATTAACTTGATTTGCCTATCAACAACAGGCTGTAGGACTGAACTGAAATATATACTTTTGTTTAATAATCATATAGCATTTTATAATCCTTTTGCATTATTAACTTATTTAATTAGGTTGCTTTGGATGATTTCTTTATATCCCTGCATGAAGCAGCAGATCTTCCAGTCTGACACAAATTTTTACACATTATCCCACAGGAAAAAGCTGCCCCAATTTATACCTGCTGAAGCTCCAGCCCGTGGAACTCCAGCTGCAGTTCCAGTCCAGATAAACCTCTCACACAGCAAAGGATATGGGTCTTCAGAGCCAGTGCAGCCAGTGAACTTAATAACATTAAAACCTGGCAAGTAAAACTAGTGTATCTGCACTCACAGATTTGCCAGAAAGGCTGAGAAGCTGTTAAATTACTCAAAAAGCAAAGTGTCACCAGAAAATCCAGGGAGATGAATCTCTCCCCGTATTCTGAACTTGTGAAACCTCATCAGTAGTCCTGCATCCAGTCCGGAGTTCGCAATACAAGAAGGACGTGTAAATATTGGAGCGAGGCCAGAGGAGGCCACAGGGATGATCAGAGGGCTGGCACAGCTCTGCTGTGGGCACAGGCTGAGGGAATTGAGGCTGTTCAGCCTGGAGAAGAGAAGGCTGTGGAGAGACCTTGCAGCAGCCTTGGGGCTAGAGGAAAGAAGGAGAGGGACTTTTTATGAGGGACTCTTGTGAAAGTACAAGGACTATGGGTTCAAACCAGAAGAGGGTACATTTAGATGAGACCCCTGTGCGGGTGCTGGAACAGGCTGCCCAGAGAGGTTGTGGCTGTTCTATCCCTGGAAGTGTTCAAGGCCAGGTTGGGTGGGGCTCTGGACAACCTGGTCTGGTGAGAGGTGTCCCTGCCCATGGCAAGAAGTTGGGACTGGATGATCTCTGAGGCCCTTTCCAACCTAAGCCATCCTACGATTCTCTTGCACAGTCCAAAAGCTGTGCTGCATCCCTCCTTTCCCTCACAACAGGCCCACTGCTGCACTATAAGTCTCACCCTTTAGAGAGGAGGAGGAGGACAAGAGCTGCTTTATGAAGTCCATAGCAGATTCTGTTTCCTCCCGTGACTTCAAACACCACAAAGTCTCCGGTAGCAGCTGACCATATACTTCCCTTCCTTCTGAAGACTGGAATCTGCCCTTCCTCACAGGGCATGGCAGCACTTCATTACCCAGGCAAAGGCTCTCTACCAAACTCAGAGACACGGTCATGCCCATCAGTGCTGCAAACCTTCATGCAGTTTGGACAGTCTTTTCTAAAGAGATCACTTTAATACGATTTTAATGGGACTACGGGACTGTAGTTCAACTACATTTTTGTTTCTCATTTGGACACCTTGCCTTTTAACACTTCATCACTATTCATTAAGTTTAAACTGCATTTTCAACCTCTGCTCAAAAACACGCTGTAAGGTGAGGTAGTTTCTTGAAAGCCCTCAGGCAAGAAGTGCAAGTTGCTTAAATTGCAGCCATCTTTCTGGCAAGCTTGTATTCTCACAAAAGCAAGGATATCAGGAAAAGCTTGGTGATGACAGAACCATGTTTAAGTGTTGGGTTATTTTTAACAAAGAGTAAGGTTCTTTTTTTATAACAGGTATTTTTTGGCCGTTACAGTTGGCAATGTTCTGAAAGGCACAGTCCCACAGAAAATTACTCTAAAGGTGTATAGATTTCAATCTGTCTTAGGTGAGTTAAACAGTTCAGAGCCCTAGATACTTTAGTCAGATACTTTAGCTACATTTATGGCCTAAAGAAAAAAATTGATGTTGACCTCAGATTCTAGCAGGAGTAACAAGGCAACTTATATCAGTATCTGTTTATTTACTGTGCTTTTCCTTGCAGAGAGCTCAAAGAATCCAGCTAGAGATAAGGATGGCTGGAATACCCATCAAAAGTGACAGCCTGCCTGCTCAAGACAGGGCAAAGAAGGACAATTCAGTTACGGAAAGCACCTTTACCTTCATCTCTGACATATCCCTTTCTCCAGCAGGCAGCAGCTGAACAATGTTCAAAATTGTCACTGAACGTGGTTTGGAGCCCAGTGACAATGCTAATTGTTCTAGAGTCTTGCTATTTGTCCTGTCAGAGAAAAGTGGCAGCAAAATCTCAGAGCTGAGGACTTCCATTTTGGCCATATCCCATGCACATGTGTAAGACTGCAGTATCTGATGCATAGGAGTCCTAGCCATTACTATAATATAAATAAAAGGTATAAAACTAACCTTGACCATACCCATGAAGAAAAATTTAAAGTTAATAACTTTTCCTGTATGTCTACAAGATTAACCAACTGTCTTATACTTAGAGCAAATATTTTTACACGTTGTGTTGTTCTTAATATTTGGTTCTGAATTATGTTTTTTTCTTTCAGCTATACATAACAATTTAAATCTTGAGGAAACAACGAAAAGTTAATTGGAGCTGTCTGAAAATAATTCATCCCAAATCATTTTCTGACACTAATTAAATAACTCTCAACATTATGTTTAAGCAGTCTGAATTTCAACACTCTGTCAGAGTGCCTTTGTGCTGAGCTTTTTGTCTTTTCACACTTCTCTGGGCATTCATGGATTTATATTTTGATGAAATTCAAAGAAGAAACACTTTTTCCTTTCAAACGACAGTAGGCTGCTTTGCAGAAATAAAAAAAAGATGGCAACTCCTAACTTATCTGCTTTTCTAAATTTAGATTTGCTCTCTCAAATGGCAGTGGCTACGAAAAGTGAGACCATCATTTCTGTAAGGCCAAAACAAAACAGTTGGGTAGTGGGTCAGAAGATTAAAATGTTCTCTGCAAGATTTAGCTGCTAATAGCAACCAGCATCACCCAGTGACACTGCAGCCCTCCTCAGATACAGTAGAGTCCCTGGCCCATCACACACCATCAAAACATTTTGACACAGTAAGAATTTGAATTGGGATAACTTGGTAATATTTTTTCTCAAGTTTCTATTCCAAGGTCTCAGAGCATGGTACCAGCAGCATGTATGAAGCAACATGCTAGAGTATTACAACTTAGTATCATCTTCCTCCCTGCTTTTCCTAAAAGCAGAGGAAGAAACCAATAAATGATCTCTTAAAAGGCAGGACTTGATGTGCTTCTTTGCTACAAACATGAAGTACTGGAAAGTGCATGAGATATTCATCAGGTGTAAAATTCAATTCAATATTTAAAAGACTTACTTCAATTAATGTTCAAATAAACCCCAGCAACTTTGAATACTCAGTAGTCCACCATTGGTAATTTCTTGAATGGAGGGCAAAGTTTTGAGTTAAAAATAAAAAGTGCTTCAGTGTTTACCTCTCCTACAGAAGAAGGATTTTTAAATGAGAAAACCATCTTTATCTCTCCATGTGTACATACATATCTGATCATTTACTTGTAAATGAGTCTTGTGGGCTATTTCAGTTGGAAATATTAATGACATAGTTTGACCAACTGTCCTCTCACTTCCCTGGTGGATAAGTAGAAGTTACTTTACCATTTGTACTGCATGCATCCAGCAAAGTCCATTCTGCTCTTAGAAATAATGGTGAGTCTAGCAGTGTTCTCCACACTCTAAAAACAATAAAAATACTAACTTCTTAAGACAAACGACAATTTTTCAGAATAGCTGAACCAGGATCTGCTGGGAGATTTAATGTTCCTCATAGAACTGGGGCCATATTCAACAGCTTGAGAATCAGATTCAGAAGAACAGGTGTGCAAAATGAGAAGCTCATAGAGCAAGTACATGGCACCGCATCCACCTGAACTACCTGAATAGCACAAACACACTCACTGCCAGCCAGCCAGCCAGATCCATTATGCCTTGAGCATGCATTTGTATTTTGAGCTACATGACTTGCAGCCTCCTCTCATGTCAGTTCGTGTTAACAAGGGTGACCACGCTAGTAATGTCAGCAACTTTTGGATCCAGGTCAGTTTGGATACCTTGACTGTTTTATCTCTAGTGAAAAGACATGCAGCTGCTTCCCTCATGTGCGCTAGGACTGAAATAGCAGGAAACAAAGATGACTAGAGTGGCAGGGATACAAAACAGATGAGTTCCACTTCCTAAATACATAGGAGTTCTCTGTCACAATCTTTACAGGTCAGCAACGATAGCAAACAGTACATAAAATTACAAATAGGAGTAGCAGGGAAAGTTTGAGAAGCAAGTTTTAAGGTGAAATTTGACAGCTAAATAAATGGGATCACCCAGCATGCCTGCCTCAAGGCACCTGGATTCAATTACTCACATTTCTTCCAGGTTTAGTTTCTCTGTTCTGGTGTGAGATTTCCAGTTCCAGTACAATAGAAATAAATATCATGAATAAAGAAAAAGTCTCTTGAGAGATACTGAATAAACTCATCAAAGAAAACAAGGTGAAGGAAAGAAAACAAAACCTGCAGATACTGGGTAGCCATTAAGAACTAGGAAGGAGTTTTCTAAAGTAGTTAATGCAATTTTTTAAAGCAGACATTTTATGAAAAATATTAACTGACACAAATGCTCAATTATCAGGATCTGGTTTGGGAGTGAACTTGTAGAGCAGGGCTGATGGTTGGACTTCATGATCTTAAGGCTCTTTTCCAACCTGAATGATTCTGTGATTCTGTGACTTTTTCAAAAGGAAGAATATTTGCAAAACTCTAAGTAAATAACCGAGTGAAACATTTAGAAGACAGTAAAACCCTTTGAAATGTGAAACTTAAAAGATAATTTTTACTCTATAGTTTTGCTGAATTTTTACCATAAACTGCAGGGATTCGACTGTTCTCTGTATCATGAGAACATTTTTTTTCAGTATCTCAGATATACTTTTTCTCTCTTTTCCATCTCCATTTGAAACCATAACTGGACTCAGCTACTGTTAATGCAGTCATTCTGATAGCCTCATGCTCTCATTGCGTTGCTTTGTGACAGAGCTCTTCCTGGGTCCTAAACCTGAAGACACAAACTACAGACAAACACAATGAGTCTTTTTTTTTTTAGCTTTTCAGTTTTAAGCCCCAATGAATACTGTGAGATATGTTTGATTTTCAGGAAATTTCAGGTATTTCATTACTTGGCTGTTTCTAACACACAGCCGTTTCTTGTTGGATAGTTTATTCAAACCCAGAGTTTTTAACATAAAAGTGAATTTATGTTGACACATTTTTAATTCAACGATTATAATGCTCATTATATTTTTAGTATCTAAGGCTATAACTGTTAAATAAACACAAGTTTCTTCATTCAGACTAACAATGTAACATAACAAGTGAAAGGCACAGAGACTAAATAACATCCTAAGCAGTTGATTCTTAATTTAAAAATAGAGATAGAATGCCATCTACTTGTTAGTTTCCTATATTGCTGGCTGAGGAAAAAAGAGCTAACACCCTTGGATTAGTGTAGTCTTTAAGTAAATGCTTTGGCTAATCATCTGTGTCCAGCATTACATGGGAAAAAACAGCGGCCCTCAAATTAGCATGCGCCCGATACATTCCATGCATTAATTACACAGCACAGCAGAGTCCACTCCCTTTCCAAGGTAATGACTCCCAAATGCCAAACTCTGGAAATCATTCCAGACGATGAAGTAAGAGACACCCTCTGGTGCCTCTTTGTTATTTAGAGTCTAGATCCTGGCCAAGAATTCACATTATTGAAGGTATAGAAGGAATCAGAATTAAGTACAGGGGCAGTCTTTGTTCTGCACTGCTCAGTGGTCTCTGGAGAAGGCTTGACAAGAACAACTTCATCCCACTGGACAGAACAGCAAAGACTTGTTATTCAAGTACAGGGCAGACAACATACAAATTTATTCCTATTGTTACAGAACCAAAACATCACAATGTCTACCAGAACAACCTACAGAGAGCACCTATTAACCCACAAGCGCAAAGGACAATACACATTGAAAATACTCATGAGCTTTGCTTACTGAAGCTCATAACAGTTCTCGACTAACTCTTTTTGCACCTCATCATGCTCTTCATAGAATCATAAAATCATTAGGATTGGAAAAGACTTCTGAGTTCATTGAGTCCGACCATTAACCCAGCTGTCCCGAGGCCATCACTAAACCATGTCCATAAGCCCCAGACCTCCAGGACTTTTTAACACATGCAGAAAAGACAATTCAACCCCATTCCTGGGCAGCTTGTTCCAAGTCCTGATGACTCAGTACAGTTTTTCCTAATGTCTCACTTAAACTTCCTCTGGGGCAATTTGAGGCCATTTTCTCTTGTCCTACCACTTGTTACTTGTGAGAAGACTTCACTTGTGGCTTTTCTTTTTCACTAATGGACAAGTCTGTTTCCTGAAAATAAAAGACTCTGTCATGTATTTTTAGGGGGAGAAAAAATTCCATCCCTTCCCCCCCAGCAAAGTAGCTACCTGTGTGACTAAATCTTGGAAAGAATATCTATAATTCCGGTGTATTCAGCTACATGCATTAGCAGTTATTTTACAAATGTTTACTTGGAAGCTCTGTAAACCTTTTAGAAACCTCAATCATACAATGAAGGGCTAAACAAGTGAGTTCCCAGTGAGAACTTCCTTGCTTCACCAAACTGGGGAAGGCGACTCTAAACCTGAGAATGATAAACATCATTATATTGAACTGCATTTTATTTCTGGTATTTGATCCTGCAAGAGATCAAAGCTGCCACCGCCACTCTGAAGCCAACATGTGTAAATATGTGTTAAATTACTTTAAAATACAACTCTATTTCATAGGTCTATTCAGGGTGATACTGACATAGGATAGCCAACTGAGTATGGTTAAAAAACAAGTTAGTAATTGGTTTGCTCCTCAAATGCTGCATAAGGGTATTCTGAGATGTAAATTATTTTTGAGATATCTGATGAAACACACACAGTAGTTTTCTCCACCCTTCCTTTTTACTTTTGGATTAAATACAGGTTCAAAGGAGATGGAATACAAAAGTAGAATACAAAATAGCCATTATTTAGCTCCGTTTTACTTACAGGAGCCACTCAATCTTTTTCTCTAAAATTACCACTTTGATAAGTTACAAAAAGGATATAGAAATCTACTCGGCGTGTTTTGCCAGAGTAACACTAGGAATTTCATAGGCCTCTTTATATAGACAATCCATTCACATTCATTTATTATGCTTTCTACTATCTCAAAGCCACACAAGCTGTGTAGATATATGGCCCCAGCATTAGAGGAAAGAGGCTTTATGGAGAAGCAGAGACAAAAATTCCCAGCGGCTGAGCTTAGTCTTAGCTGTCTACAATGAGAGTCCTTTTGTTCCTTTTGTTCCTTTTGCTCCTTTGGATAGTTCTTCCACTCCCTCCTCATCCTTATCATTCTCAAGAACTAAATGTCTTCCTGAAATATCATGAGAACAACCTGCATAAATCAAATTCAAGAGCAATGGTACAAGCCTTCAAGTAAGAATATGAAGGAGAGGAAGCATGAGAATCAACACTGCATGAGTTATTGCTGCTAAGTTAATAAAGTGGAATAACAAACCTGAACAAACCACATCTCTGGAGTTGTCTTCCTGCACACCCTTGACAAGTAATGGGAACACTTCTGAATCCATCAGACATTCAAACCTCAAGACAAAACCATGTCCGTCCCACTATGAAGTACAACCCAAATTCTGACAGAATGAAACCTCAAAGGTACGTTTACTCTTATTGGGCCAAAATATCAATGAGGCTTATTCATTTCTATGTAGAAAGCATATGTGAGTGCATTAAAGCAAGTAATTCTCTGCGCATTTTATGCATGCAAACTGGAAGCATCTTCAATTTCTGCAGTTCCACCTAAGTAGGTTAGGTCAGGTCAGTACAAGCAATTAATATAAATGAACACTTAGTTCATAAAAGCAATTTAATTTGAATTAACAATTCATCTACTCCCAGACTTGGCTACGGTGAAGAGGCTGCTACTTTTATCTATTAATATTTTTATTTATTTAACATTCACATGATAGAAGGTGGATGTATGCAAGTGTACTTCTATGGAGACAATTTCAGAGCCAACACCACAAAGAATTTATGTAACAAATAGACATAAAAATATGTCAGAAACACTTGAACATTGTTTTCTCTTTCCCAGACAAAACCCTCAAGTTCTAGATTCTTAACTAGTAGTTTTCTGGATGATCTAACCTGGATTAAATATATTAATATTGTGTAATGTATAGTGTTATATTCTATCTGTACAGCACACAGATGTTATATGCTATTGTCCATTATATTCTTCATATATGCTACATGTACAAAACTTGTTGTATCAAATGAGAAACAGTAGTTATTTAAGATTTCATCTACTCTCCTTAGCCACTCTTACAGAGATGCCCATTTTGGAACTGTGTTTTGGAAATTGACAAATGACACAGTAATTACTGGAAAGCCCAGAAATCTGAATCTGGTCACTATCACTCAAACAGAAGTGGGATAAGATGACAGCCAGTACCTCATCAAGGACTCGTTCAATGATATCTAGCACTTTCTCTTTGCTGAGCTCTTACAATAGAGCTCCAGTCCCAGGAATGAAGATCTTAAGACCATGGTTACAATTGCTATGGAAACTGGTCTCTCTTAATATCTTTGCATTTGGCACATCTGCCTTATTTTGTCTGCAGTTTTTCAAGCAGCAACCTGCTGGCTTATAACACCAAATGACAGGAATAAATGAATGGAGACAGGTAGGACAATTGAGCCAAGATTTGAAACAGGAAAATTATGTGAACGTTTGCTGGGCATAAATGGAAATGCTTTTTTGTAGGCAATTGTGGTGAAGAACATAATTTGGATCAGACCGTGCCTATGACTGAGAGTGTAAACATTAATAGAGCAATGGGGCAGGCAGCCAAGCCTTTAGCTACCTGGTTTTTTAACTTTTTGTGTTTTGTTTCTTTTTAGATTCCTACAAGAGAAACTGAGGCAATCAGTGAAATCAGGCAGGAAAGTCTGAATCAGAAAACAGCCCTCCATACCCACTCACAACAGCAGGTACTGCTCCTACTGTATCTGCCTCGACAAAAGGAGTTAACAACAGCAGTCATTACTGCACTTTACAATTTGAAAGTACTTTGCAAACATTAATTAATTAGTCTCACAACTCCTCTTTCAGGCAGGTAATTAGCTTGATTTTATCACAAAAACACACAGTAACATGGAGAGGTTAAGTGACTCACTGTGAAGCAGGGAAGGTGCTGGTATTCAGTCTTGCTTCACTATTTCACCCTCAGGCAAGTATTCCTGTTCTCTCACCTCCACAAGGCTTCTCTTCGTGGTCATCTTATTTTTTTCCACTGAGCTCTTCCTTTCTAGGTAGCAGGTAGCTAGTAGTTTTAAACAATACATACATTACTAGATTCAACACAAACAGTGACAGAGTAACTTTGTCCAGTTACTGAGATGACAAAACTAGATCCGCTTATGTGTACTGGGCACAAGGTATTTTAGCCTTCGTTCAAGTCATATTGCTGAAGTATTAATGAGCAGTGGCTAAAGCCATAACCTGGAGCAATTTATACTAATATTAACTACTCCAGCATCACATCAGGGGATATAGACAGCTGTGGAAGCTGGTGACATTAGCTTATAACTGGTCTGACTGAAGCTTGCTAAAACTAAGGTATTTTTCTGTAACATTTTGGGATGAAAAACAGCTCTTTTCTGATAAGATTCTATTTCACTAGTAAATTTAGAACCAGAATCTTTAGGCAAACTATGAGAAACAGACATTATCACCGGCCATAATTCAGTATTCCTGCACATTACTGTATAAAGTTGAAAAGATTTTGTTTGGTTTCGATAAACATCTATTAATCCCACATCTCTTACCAAAGGATTTCAAGACTCAGTTATAGTTAAGACCAGATATTCCGTTTGGATTGCAGCCAGGATATACTTCACATAGCCCTCATTTATTGCTTTTGCACTATAAAAAACTATATTGTGTCTTTAGTGATCACATTCAGACTTAATTTTGACCAAGACGGAACTCTTTGGAGCTGAAATAGTGCCCTTTTCCTTTTGCAGCCCAAAAGCCAAATTGAGGATGTCCCATGTGGAGGCAGTTCCAAGTGCTTTGGTAGAAGACACACAAACACTCATTTCTCAGCCACTTCCTACAGTGTGTTAAAGGTTACGCTGACAATTTTTGATGATGAGCTCAAGCAATTATCCTCCCCGAAATAGTGTTTCATTCACACGGTAATTTCTATTATCTCCAGTACAGAAAGTGTCTAGATAGGTCACCTCCTGGCCTCCCGATTGATGTCACCTGATGTGGCTGGACACAGACAAACCACATACTACAACAGTTAAGTAGAAACTGCTCTTTAATTTGATTAATTACTATTTATTTCAATATTGTGCTCTGCAGCTGTATGACTATAGGGCACTGAAACACAGCTGATTTATGGGGTCACTTTTTAATGAGGACTGAGATTAGTCCTCATTACAAGTACCGCATTGTAGTGGTTCCCAAAGCTCTTCAGGCAAGCTGAACAGATGCCAGCCTTCATACCCAGTAGCCACCAAAGAAATTTTGCTATAAGACATATCAGACAGTGTTGAGCAGGATGGGGTCAAAACTGAACTACCCTTCACTTTGGTCTATATGTATTTTCAGTATTTGAAATCAGGAAACAAAACTACTACTCTGATGTCACCATTCATCCATGTTGTTGCTTTATCTTGATTATTCCCACTCTTGTTTCACTCTGTGTAAAAACTATCCTACCCCATCTACCTTCCACTAGAGGAAAGCTACTTTACTCTCCTACACATATACCTCCTGCTGACAGTTCAATCCTTTTAAGCGCGAAAGGCTAAACGTTACCATAAGCCTCTCTGACAATATCTGTCAACCCAAACCTTCTATATTGTGTAAAGTTCTCCTTATTCTGCTGAGACAAGGGAGCTATTTCTTCACTACTACTAGCTACTACTTCTTGGGGTTGGACTAGATGACCTTTAGATGTTCCTTCGAAACCAATACATTCTATGATTCTACTATTCACCTTCCTGAAGAGACTGACGCTAAGCCCTAGCACCCTGCTGCTGGATGACATTCTCTTCCCTTTTATTTTTCTTGCCAAAAGACAGGACAGAATTCACTGTGGTACTGCAGGGGAAAAATACGGTAACGAGAGTGTTAGGAAATCCATTCAATAAATTGTCATGTTTCAGAACACTTGTCTTCCTGAGGGCATACAGAATTGCCCGTTCCATTGGCATTTAAATGTTGTGTTACCCATCATAACATCCTTGTTATCATCCTCCAACTGCTTCCTTTTCTTCATCTCAGTGGTTCTGAGGCAAGTGAGGGTTATATATGATGCCTGCATTAGGGCTTTAACTCTTCCCTCGAACAGAGCATTACCTTGCCTGATCACGAGATTTTCGTTCCTCATTTTCCTTTTGGATGGCAACAACTGTGTCTACACAGTTCTATCTATAAACACAGCTCCCTCAAGGGCAAATTCCCATTCTTACGCACACTGCCTCAGCCTTAAAACTGTCTGGGGAGCCCTGAAATACTCCTGCCAAAATTCAGGAGGAAAACCAACCATAATATTTTTGCTGTTTTTCTCACACAGTCAGCATCCCATCTTGAAGCTTGCCAACAAATAACCCACATACAAATAAGTGTCCCCTCACATGCTTCTGCATCTCTTTGGAAACTTTAGCAGAAGGCACGCATCTGTTTATACAAACACAATAATACATCACCAAACCAATACACAAGATTTGAGGTCTCTTCCAACCTTGGTAATACTGTGATTTGTGTTTGGGTTTTGTACTAGTGTTGTATCTGGGGCAATACGCAGCCCTTTGCCAGGAGAAAAATATGGATCTGGGAAGACAGTCATGCATTTGTCTCCCAACACGAGACTACATGGGCACATGGCTCTGAAGAGAACTTTCTTTTGCAGCACTCAGTGACTGGATCAGCCATCTGGGGAATGCTTGAACCAAAAAGGTTTGCCCAGTAAACATTAAAAAATAAAAAAACAAACAAAAAAAATCACTCTGAAGTAATCCTACAAAGATGGAAACAATTATTTGATCAAAATGAAGGGTTTGAGGCAGGATCAAAGGTAGAAAGAGTTCTCTGCAACAATTTAATAAAGCTAACATTATTCCAACTATTTAATATCCTAACATCTTTTTGGGGAATATAAATTATTCAATGTTCAAGTGCCTTGTAATTTGATTTAAATGATGAATGGAAAAAACACTAATTGTAAAATATATTTTGTATGCATCACATAGAAACATCAACTAACTTATTGAAACAGGCTCCCAGGAGAACTGTATGGCTCAGAAGATTGCTAATGGGATGTGGCATCCTTCATCATTAAGATCATGAGTTGAATCCAGAACACGTTGGAAGCAACTGGAAACGGTTTCTCAGTATGGCTAGCAATTTAAAGCAGAGTTATTAGTTCCCTTCATCCTGTCCTCCCCTTTTTTTGTTCAGGAACAACTTAACTCCTGTTGTAGGAGCATGGGAAATGTTCAACCCTCTTAACATTTTTTCAAGGTTGACCATACTGCTGGACTCCTTATTTCGTCCTTGGCCACGCACCGGCCATCTCACACGTGTCTACCACACATGCGCATGTCACTCTGAGTAGCATCAATAGTGGTGCCCAGTTTCCCTACATTTTCAGGGTTGCAGAACCACAGAATCTCTTTGGTTGGAAGAGACCATTAAGAACATCAAGTCTAACCTTTGACCCAGCGCTGCCAGGTAACCACAAAACCATGTCCCTAAGCACCAGGTGCACATGTTGTTTAAATCCTTTCAGGAATGGGGAATTCAGTGCTGCCCTGGGCAGCCTGTTCCAGAGTTTGATAACCCTCTAATTGAGTAAATTCTTCCTAACATTCACCCTAAACCTCCCCTGGTGCAGTCTGCAGCCATTTCCTGTGGTGCTTTGCCACCAGAGAGAAGAGGCTGAGGGCCTCTTTGCTCCAACCTCCTTTCAGGTAGTTGAAGAGAGCGATGAGGTCTGCTCCCTCAGCTGCCTTTTCTCAAGGCTAAACAATCCATTCCCTCAACTGCTCCTCAGAGCACTTGTGCTCCAGACCTTTACCCAGCTTTGTTACCCTTCTCTGGACACACTCCAGTACCACTCTCTCCTTCTGGGAGTGAGGAACGCCCAACTGAACACAATATTCGAGGTGTAAAGTCCTTTCTTGCTTGCTTATAAACACACTCCTGCAACCCAGCCATCCACAGTCAATTAGCTCCTTTTCCCAGTCCCTTCACAGGGGTATGGGCCGAACCAGACCACTGCTCCACAGACACCTCCACAGACACAGGTACATCACTGTACCTCTCCTCTTTTTGATGCCTCCTCTCCCACCTCAGTGCTGGGGCTACCCTCCCTCAATCCCTGGGTATGGGCACCTTTTGATGCCTCTGACTGGCTGATGATAACTGGCTGAAGGAAAGGGGCCACATTTAGCCCTCACAGAGCCAGCTGGAGCCAGTTGCAGTCTCTTCCCACACAGTTCCTCATGATAAAAATTTATGTATTATATCACCATTTATCTTAGGAAACAGTGACAGGTGCTGGATGATGATGGCATTAGCAACCCAGGATTAGAGTCTACTTTTGATCATGATCTTTCCCTTTATGCACTACATTAATTCTTAATTTTTTCTACAAAAAAAATGTAGACAGAAAATTTTTGCGCTTGTTTTTCTCTGTAAAATACTGACATCTGCCTGATCACACAGGTCTTTTAGAGTTTCTGCTGAAAAATACCTGAGGTAACAAGACAATCTGTTCAATTTTAGTCCAAATAAATCCATAATCACTAAAAAGTGAGAGCCTCTTGTCTGTACAAAAGCAGAGAACCAGAAACAGGCACTCAGAATCATAATACTGCAGTGCATTCCACTAAATCTTTACTTTTCTTCTTGCTTTAATAGAAACAGTTATTTTCCACTTTGTGAATTACTGATTCAGTGTGTTGGCTGCTCAGCTGACAGCCAAGAGACTTCATAGCAACTCCTTATCTTGCCACCGATCTGAACTGGGCAGCTTTGAAAACGTGAAAAAAGAAATTGAAAAAAAATTAATTTTGAGTTTTGCCTGCTTCGAGTCACAGAATCACAGAACATTAGGGATTGGAAAGGACCTCGAAAGATCATCTAGTCCAATCCCCTTGCCAGAGCAGGATCACCTAGAACAAGTCGCACAGGAACATCCCATTGCTGCAGAAATTATCTGTAAGAAACCATGAAGTTTTAAGCACAATGAACCCTTGATCTTGGTTGGATTTTTGATGCTCTTCTGTAACACAGTTAATAGCAGTTGGTTTGGGTTTGTTGTCTTGAGGTTGAGTTTTTAGCACCATCTATGATCATTGCTTATTTGTTTTGCCTTTTTTGATCTATCCATTGACTTTAAATCTGTACTCTGAAAATCTGTACTCTGAAAATCTGTACTCTGAAAATTTAAATCTGTACTCTGAAGATTATCACAAAAGCAAATCTCTGTAAAAATGTGTTCTTAGATGAATGCGTAACATGCAAAAAAAGGGAGGGCACAACAGGGGCAATTGCCTCTATTACATTAACTGAATAAAATGTACGTGTTCTTCACATGCAGGGACATGAGTCAATTGACCTAAGAATAGTTGTATTTTACCCAGAAAACTTTATCCTTTTTGAATCTCAGACATCAACACAGTAGTGATGCCATTGTCAGCGCCTCACACTCAGCAGTCTACCCACCTGTGTTGTACACATCAGTGGAAAGGTCTTAGAAAATGAACGTTCCCATTTATATAAATGAAGGGAATGCATACTGTAGGGCTCTTTATAAAGACATCTTTTAATATCTTTAAAACTCTGGTTTCCCTATTATGATGCTCTTTAGAAATGCAGAGACAAATGGCCATTCAAGGGAAGAGACACAGTTTGCCTCAGGCAAACTGTGATTAAATTACTACACTCATAGACTTTTAGCTAAAGAATGACTAGAATAGATGAGAGAGAGGAAACAGTTTAATGCTACAGGTTTACAGAATTAGAAATATCATTGTTATAAAATACTCTGGGACAAGCTCAGTGGTGAGACAAATTCCTCTGGAGTTTGCCACAGAGATCCACTAGGATTTCTCACCAGGTAAATCAGACCATAGTGTCACTCAGACTCTGGATCTGTCTACCAGCAAGAAGCTATTTAAACATCCAGCATCACTTCAGAAATCCTGCACCAGCAATTTAGGTAGAGACCACCAGTTCTTTGGATGATAACCACAACCCGTGTGGTTATTTCCTATCAAGAAATATGAGGTTTTTCTCCATAAGATGTTCAACAGAGATAAGAACAGATTTTGAATACTCCCTAACAATAAGGTTGACTTGAGGTGTATTTCTATTCAACTCCACACGTATCCAATAATGAATAAAAGAAACAGAGGAGATGAAGCACAATTTTCAGATAATTATACTGAAAGTTTTAAAAACATCACTAAAGCATTTTAATGGAAAACTTCTATTAAATATTCTAATGTATTTCAGAATAATTTTCTATTACAAAATTTACGATTGTGAATACTTTGATGATAAACTTGCCAACAAAGTTTTTAATGGGAAGAAAATGTGTGACATTCCTCTGCCACAAAATCATTCCAAAACAGTTTGAGTCTTCAAATTTCCAGTGTACACCCTTGAAAAACTACTACAATGGGCACAACAGACCTTGTTTTCATATAGAGAACACTCTCAGAATGAAACAAATTCACTGTCTGTATTTCTGCACACCTGTAAGTCCATAAGTTTCTTCCGTTTTCCTTTCTTTTAGAATTTCAAAGGAAGACTCAGACCAGATGCACCAAGGGCAGAACCTGCACAGCTTTATCACTGCACTATCATCAAGAGCTTTATTCTAAGCTGACAAATTGCATTCCAGAGACATTGTGGCGTTTCATTGTCACTTGTTTTCAATTTCAAAGGTGTCACTTCAAGGAAGGACAAATAAAAAGACCTGTAAAATTTGTGTGTTGGAAACCTTCTAGCAGCGACTTTTGTTTACGTACATTGGGTAGAAGGAACAGGTTAAGAAACTAGAAGAAACAGCAATAAGTGAACAGAACAGAAAATATAGCAAATGTGTTTAGTACTTCAAAAACTGCTTGAAGAGAAAGAGATTAATTTTACGTAATTTATAATGCAGAAAGCCTTTGGAGCAGACACTGGGTTTTGGAAGCTACATGGATTGGAGAAAGCTTTCTAACACTTCAAACCCGATCCCCTTGTGGCTACCTTGCACCTGCAGCTTACAAGTGCTTCACAATTGGCTTTCTCTGTTTAGTTACCTTGGCTGTAGAGATTTCCAAATGATTCATATCATCGTTGTACAGATACAAATGAATACATAAAACTGCAATGAACTGAGGTTTCAGAGCCCTGAAATGTAATTAGCTACTTGCAAGCTTTTTTGCAGGCAAATATTAAACTACACAGCAAACAGAAATAAAGGACAAAGCAGAACCATGCAGCATCATTACTCAATAAAAAGGATGCTTTTATAACCTAATTACTCACATTTTATAGTTGTGGTTGCTCAAACACAGAGAAGAGGCTGTGCAAGGTCACACTGGTACATTTTGGAAGAGACCCCAGACATCTCACTCCCTCACCTAGTGCTCTGCTCACTGTTTTATAAATTGTTTGGGGTTTTTTTTTTCCTTTTTTTTTTCTTCATTTCTTTTTTAAACTTAGCTAGATCACCATGGTAAACTAATGAAAATGCCTTCTGTGACACACATAAGTATGGACTTAAGCTGCATCCCTTGAGCTTCATTTGCAACAGTACAGTTTGATGATTTCAACACAACAGCATGTGGAAATAATGTCGATGTTAACAGAAATATACAGAAAACATTACAGTTATGGTTTGGTTTCTCTGAACTCAGTGATAAAATTTCACTCACAATACTGGATTTGAACCTTTGTATCCTAGAAACTGTTTCATCTGAAAGCGAACTGCTGCCAGCAAAAGCCCTTCCACTCACTCCAGCGAAGGCTGCATACCCTTGTGAAGAAGAGAGTAGAAAAGGCAAAACAATGCGTCTTTTCACAGCTACATCTTCATGAGGACTTAATGACTCTCTTCTTCACTAGCACACATCTAAAACATCAAGTGAAGCCCCTGGAGAAATAAAGGGCAAAAGGAGGATAAGTGTTTATCTCTTATCAGAATTTTTTTTTTTTCTTTAGAAAAAAAGATTGTGAGAAATAAAAAGGTTTTTGTCCCTCCCAAGCTTCCTCTTAATTCTTATTTTTCTGCAAGTAATTCCAGACTGTTGTAGACTGAAATGCTCCCGTTTTTTTTGACAAAAGTTGGTCACATGTTGTTCCTTTCAAAGCTCTAGGATTTACATATTCTAAATTTAAATCATTTTCAAATGAATAACGATCTACCTGCAGGAGACCCTTCAAAGAAAAAGAGGACAGTCTTAAAAAACACACAAAGTCTGGAAATCTGCAGGCTAGCCCTACCATGTATATAACTGTATGTGTGCAGCCATCATTTGATGCCTAAAAAGGGCTGTAGCTCACACAGGTTCTTATTTCTAAACCTTTCATAGTCTCTGCTGAACTCCTTGTGTATTTATAGTTTTGCATGGTGATAACTGGAAATGAACACAGCCTCTAGGATGCGGCCAAAAGACTGAGTTTTACAAAGCAAAATACCCACCTCATCTCTTACATCCTGCAGACTTTAATGGAGCTCACAATGGTACTAGCACCTTCTGCTGCCAACCTTGTGTCTCTTTTGAAACAAACGGAATTCTCGTTTCACTGGCCCTGCCCACCTTTGGCCACACCTATTGATCAACTCAAAGCCAGGTGCTTAGTTGCAAAGTCCTTTAGAACATAAGTGTCACAGAACCCAAAAACTTCCTTACGTTAGGGCTGTATTATTTCTTTGTCCTTGCAACACCTGAGGCTGTTCAGTGATTGGGAGAACACACCACCATGAGCTGAGAAGGGAATATCAGCTGTCAGTGCAAACATCTTATATTTGTTTCTCTGCTTGCATGTACTGGGAACTATTTCTTCATTTTATTGGCAGCTCTTTTGTTTTGTATTTACAGTGACCTACATTGCCAGTTTACAACCTGCCCTGCAAAGCAGTCGGAACGTATCTGTGCTCTCCTGGAACACAATCTCAGGAATCACCTGGCAGGGACAAACAGTACAGCAACATAAGCACATGCCTCTCCTTCCAGTTCCTACACAACTAGGGACCAAAACATTGCTATAACATAGTGCAGGAAACAGGGTTCGTGTGAGCACGTCACATGGAGTTCTGACCTACTCTGAGAAACGTAACACAGCCAGCAGGCACACAGATTAGGAATTTAAGAGCAATCTCATTGCTTTCCTCCCTGGACTAGCCAAAAGACCAACAGATGGTTTTATTTTGGAGATGTTAGAAAGGAACCTCCATTTTGAGCAAGTCAATTGAATTACATCAAACACTGAATTTTTGGTCATGTTTTTCAAATGTGACAGACAATTTGGGCAGTTTCACAGATCACTTCAGAATAATATTCTGAAAAAATTAGACTCTCCTACCCAGCCTTGATCTCTCCAGTACTTGCTCACAAAAGAAGCTACACAAACTATTCTGCAATGTCCTATACTACACAATATCAGTGCCACCATCTCTGGCTCTGAATCAGGAATTCATAGTAACGCCTTACATAAGCATTATTTTCATTAACAGATTGATGAAGACAATGTCAAGTCCAAGAACAACCCTGACAATAAAACAGCAGCATCATCCTATTATTAGCACCACAATCAGTCAAATGCTGAAAGATTTTTAAAGGAATTTTGGGATCAGTATTGTGTCAGCAATATACTAATGATGGCACTTCAATCATGCATTTAGTTTTTTGTTTCAAGATAAAGTATTTGTTCTTGTTCTTTCATCCTTGTCTTGTACGTTGTCATCCACTCCAGCCTCTATGTTATTAAACAAAAAAGCTTCCCTTCAAGTTCACTATCAAGAAGTTGTTTCCCTTTTGATGTCCAGGTCTCTCCAACTGAAACTCAGATTTGTACAGAAAGTAAAAATGCACGACGGGCACCACTCTAATTCCTTTCTAATGGTATTTTACGGGCAACGTACGAATCCCTGCTAAAACAACTTTGTCTTATTTGCTATAGTCATTCAGAGATGAAACCTTTTTTACATTATCTTCTTTGACAGGAGGTGCTTCCACAGAGAACGCTAGTCAAATTCTGACCTGCCTGTGTTCAACTACTCGCTATTTCAGGGGCGGTGTGTATCAGTCCTACAAAGTAAACCATTTCCTTTCTATAAAAATGATGAAAATATTCAACTAATGCATTTCTGTGATACACTTGATGTTTTTGTCTTCTAGCATGATGGGAAAATCCTCTCATGGAATAGACATTATGGAGATGTGGAAGTCTGCCTGAGGTACAAGGAATGGCATGGGCTGTCCACCTTCTCCCCATGTAACTCCACCTGTGAACTGCTGTTTGGGATGAAGTTCTCATAATCTGTATCCACTGAACTAACTAGATACTCAATTTTCCCAGTACAGGCACCTTGTTTGTTTAATTGATCACTTTCTCTAAAAGGTAAATGTGTACAATCTTGGAAGTGGTTCACTGGAGGAAATCCATCACCTATTACAGAGTTTCACAGACGTCAGCAAGATCAATACAGGAACAGAACAAGCGTCTGTGGGACAATCCCGGGGCTGCAGATCAGGTATCACCTCTGTGTGAGAAATAACAGGATTCAGAATGCATCAAGTGAGGGTGAACTACCAAATCATGAGATCACGTTATCTATGCCCATCATTCCTGCACCTTCCACTTAACTTACATCCTTCCTGGCAGAAGCACATCTTACCTCCTCCTAAACACTTTCAGCAAAATTTCTCTCCTTCCTACAATGATGAAAATAAGACGCAGGAAAGGCATCAGTGGAGCCAGAAACACAGTGTGTCACGTGGATATCAGATGGGACTACAACAGCAAAGAACCAGGTGGGAGGGAAGCCATTCTGTAAGACCTCCCTCAGCTTTGCCTCACAGTAAAAGCCAGGCCAAGTACTCCTTCAGTACATCTCCCTTCCCTCTGTCCTCTCCACTTCCCATTAGAATGAATGATTTGTCTATACCAGTAGTAGTTTATTAGATGTTATTGAGAGGCTAAAAAGATGAAGTAAAGCAAGGGCAAAGAAAGGTTAATACAGACCACACAGGCGAAAATATACCATTAGGAGATATATTGGGTTGCAGTTAATTAGCCAGCAATAAACAAATGTCCCTTGCCTATGAGCCAAATACACAAATATGTAACGAATTGGTGTTTTCTGACACATATAGTCACCATCACAACCATTAATTCAAGAACTGCATCCCATTATTAGGTTAACAATCTACATAAAAAAGGGTCACTCATTCTGCTTTTGTTAATCACACACAAAAAAGAGCAAAAACTTAAGTGTTCACTGAGCCCTGCTCATTCCAAGCTATATGTGCACGACATTCCAGTTCTTCTAGGATCTCAAAGCACCTCTTAATATTTACATCCTACAAAGGAAAATTCACATGTCTAATAACATCCGTTGTCTTCTCCATTACACAGAAAACCCTTAAAGAGCCACCACTTCAGCTTCATAGTGATGGTCACACTGAGACTTATTGACTGTACAGTGCAGGAATCAGATGTGCTGTTTGTGGACTTTATGCAAAATAACATCTCAGAATCTGGAAAGACAGAAAACAGAAAAGGACAGAAATCTTGACAGAAACAAACTCTGAAAGCAAGAGGTAATACCTCCTGTGTTCTTTCTAAACACTGCACTACTTGCAGTGTCACAGTAGTTTTGCAGCTAGCAAAAGAGAATGAGGCTGAAAGCAATCATAATTAATTCTTTAAAATGGTACAGAATAACAAATAAAAACAAGAAAATTAATATAAACTCATACTTTTCATTATCCTGGTCTGTGGCTGGTACATTTCTCCATTGACATCATGAAGGTAAGAAGCCACATCACGCTTTCTACACAATATTAACACAATACAGATACTACATGTATAAGAAGTCAACAGGATCTTGCTTTGATGATTCCCTTCTTTATATCAGGGCACTGAAATTCATTCATTTAGCATCACTTAATTCCTACTTCTCAAGATTCAATTTTCCAAGTATCTGTAGATCCAAATAGTTGCAGCTAGAATTCATCATGTTTCCTGCCAGGCTGATGACAAACATACCAAGAAAACAGAACTTGGGGTATTTCTGCTTGCATCACATAAATATCTGGTTGGATTCACGATGTCTGTGAAAGCCAGGCTGGTTTAAGTTTGGATGGTGATTTGTACTAGATGACCTTCAGAGGTCCCTTCCAGCCCAATACATTCTATGATTCACATGCACAAACTCACAATCACCTCTCAGAACTACCTCAGCAATGAACGTGCTTTAGATTTCCATTTTGACTGCCTCCTCCAGCAGTCCAGGTTCAGACAGAAACACACACCATTTCTTTCTGCTCCACCTGAACCATGATGTTCAGCCAGCTAATAATCGCTTCTTTCGTGGCTCATTTGCCTAATCGCTCTCATTTCCAAAGGCAGAATTAAAAATTCTTTCCTGATGGATAAAGTCGGTACCCAAGAAAGGGAGACAAAAGCTCCCATGACGATTTAATGACTTCACCTAATGACTGGCACCGTCACTAGTGAAAGATCCAGAACCTGATCATCCCCTGTGGGTGCTCTAATATCAAGATACTCATTCAGGCTTATTTTTGCGTATTTCTCTTGGCACAAGAGATGAGATGAATTGCTCATTTGGTCTCTCTCTAACCCACCTAATATGTCCAAAAGTGACCTAACTCTTTCAGGAGTAGAGTTCAACTTGTCAGAGTTGCTTAGCAAAGCTCTTCAACCATAAGAGATTGTCTACTCTCCATGAAAGGGGGATCTGAATGACTGCAGTGAAATAAGAAATGAGCTTCTCTCTCCTGCATTCTGCTGGATTACAATTGTGGTTGCCAAGGTCTTCACTAAGAAGCCACTGCAACACTACACTGGTAAATGTTTTTTTCTGACATCTGTTACAGCATTGCCTGGGAAATCCTGCCAGATGAAGGCATGTTGCTGGACAAGTGCACCCCTGGAACAACAACATGATCTTTGTTTCTATTGTTTTGCAGTATCAAGACCTAGACACTTGGCATGCGCAGAAACAAAACTTTCAACACTTGAAAAAAAAGACTGCATGGGTGAAATCTGAAACGTATGTCAGGCATGAACAAGTTAGGCAAGTTGTACAGGTCAGAGAGAGAGGTGTCATCACCTTTAGTTTAAGCACCCAAGCAGACAGTTGGGATTTATGTATCTATGTACTCCTAGGGACACAACCACACAAAAAACCCAAGCTAAGCTTCTGAGACAGAAAGGTGCCAGCCTCTGTGTCCAGACTGTCATCTTTAGCTTGAAAATGGTAAATTCTTAGTAATTTGTATCACCAGGCAGAGATGGAAAAGAGGCAACAGGTGTAGCCAGGCAGCGTTAGACTAGGCACAACTCACCGTCTTTTAAACCATGTCTTATATTGGCATATTATTAGATTTTTGCGCTTCATCTTGAATGTTGAACTCTTGAAAGATTTGGTCTAAATGTTTTTAATCCTGGGTCTACATTTTTCAATACCAATGATGCACAAGAATGATTAATACAGATTTTGCAATATGACATTTAATGAGAATTCTGAAGTTGAAGAGATGCACTATCATCTATGGATTTACACAAAATACAGACTTGCTTGGAGATTTGAGAGTCAAGGTTTCTACCTACCTCTGCAAATGTTTAGCTGCAGAAATCTCTTACCTTTGACAGTAATCCTGGGCAGGAACAACTGCAAACCTAACATAAAAGACCCAAGGGGTGGATCAGCCACCCTCACCAGATCATTTCTACATAACCATAGCTATTGCTGCACAAAGAGCACTGGACTGCTTATCCAAGCCCACTGAACTCATACAGCCACATGATACACATCTGCAAGTGTTAGTCTTTTCTAATTCAAACACACGCTCTCACTAATTTTTTTTTTATTTTTAGGGGTCAGCTTAAAATATCGGCAGTCTTTGGCTAAGGAGCTCAGAATTTTTCAACACAAATCACATATTTCCACAATTAGTCACCAGATTATCTTGTCCTTGCTTTCTAAATCACTCCTTTAAATTAAACTAGCAAGGCTACAAGCCAAAATATCATTAACAGATAATAGAATGTCCCAAAAGGAAATTAATACAAATTACAAACAAGACAGAGAAACAGGAAAGTCTTTTAGGGCACTATTTTTACTTGCATCTTCCACTGGAACTGCATTGACTGCTCTTGCAGATAACAAATATTTCTGTGTATGTGCTGCACATGGAAAATCTCTGTGGCCAGTACTGAGGTACTATGGAGGATGTGTTAAGGCCAAGGGGCTTGCAGGGGCCCAACTATAAGTGATGTCTGGCCATTTGCAGTTGCATGTTGTAATACGAGAACATCCAAACTGAGTTTTTTCCTTAAGAGTATATTCTACTTCTTGAAAATGTCCTTGAAAAGTATCACAAAGTGAACGGAATGGCTACTTTAAAATAAGATGACTCAGGAGAAAATATTCTCATGTCTATCCTGAGGCAATAAAGTTTACTCAATAACTCCACTTTGACTAACTCTAAACTACTTTAAAAGCACTAGAAATACTCTTTTCAGCAACAGGAAGAAAATGGGTGTACAACTAGTCTTCATTCACAAACTGTGGTGGGTTCAGGACCACAATTCAATATCAAAGAAAGGAAAGCAAAGCAGTGAGGTCTCGATGGCATCTCGGATAAAATTCACCAGACAACTGATGGCTTAGGGAAACTCCAGAAAGGTTTACTAACACTAACTATACACAGAATAGGAGAAAAGCTTATGCAAGTCCGTGCACATAAACTGTGTCATTAATGCCATCACAGAACCTGAGAAAAATATAATGGGAGATCACTCCAGTTTGGGCCTTGGATCTTCTTCCAATTTAGAGACCTGGGAAGGAAAGCATGTCAGTCCGGGATGGCCTGNCCGGGTCCAACATGGAGACCGACCGCATGGCGTCAGCAGGGCCGCACCCCCCCACACTCCACACGTGGACAAGAGGGTCTTCCAGACCTCCTCTCCTCTACCTCTCCTGTCTCAGCTCCAGGGGGAAGAGGAGTAGCCCAGCTCACCGTTGCTGAAGGCTGTCCATGGTGGAGGGGTCGTGATGGCATTTCTCCACCAGTCTTGCTTCTCCAGTCCGGGCGCGGTGCGGCGGCGAGCAGTGGCAGCACCGCGCTGCTGCAGCGGTGGGAGCTGCTTCAGTCCGCGGATTTCTCCGGTCTGGGACACTGTTTCTTAGGTCCGGGGCGGCAATGTGGTGGGACTGCGCACCCCCCGTGGCAAGTTGTGGCCGAGGTCTCTTCCAGACCCCGCAGCGGCAGGTGCCCGCCGGCGGTGGGGTCAGTCCGGGGCTGGGGCTGGTTCGGAAGCCGCTGTCCCCCCAGAGCAGTGGTTCCCACCCCCCTCACCACTGCCCGTTCCCGGGACGGTAGGGAGGGCACTTCAGGGCCACAGCCCCCAAAAAGGGCGCAAACAAAGACCCTGCCCCGGTTTTATAGGCTCCCCCTAGCCCGCCTTTCAGGGGCAGGTTCCAGGACAGACGCTTCCGGGGAAGGGTTCTGAGACCTGTACAACCGGGAACAGGTCCCCCAGAACACAACATAACTTTTCTTCCTCATGAAAGCCCTTCTACAAGTTCTAGCAGTTCTCAAACTGCAACACAAACAAAATTTCTGGGAAAAATAGAAAGATATATAACCTTTGCCTCTTTTTAAACAACCTAATAAGGATGAAACCTATGATTTGGAAAGAAAAATTAATGCAAGGAAATCTCAAGGCTGTTGATACTTCATGCATCCAGTTTTCACCATAGAAGTGACTCTTTGAAAGGATTCCCTGTTGTGTCTTTGATATTGTCACCAGGGAAGCTATTACAGCAGCCCAAAGGAAGGTGGCTTTCAGCTACTGCACTATAGAGTTCCTGGCATTAGGCAGAAAACCCCTGCATGAGTCATCATATCAGTGTCCTCAAATATCAGTTGTCACATTTAGATATGGACACTGAAAGCAAAAAAGAACAGGAAAGTCTTTGAAGAGTGTTGAAGCATACAGAAAGGAGACTGGTGAGTGCAGAACTTCAAGGTAAGAAGAGAGAAAAAGGACCACATAAGCATAAAGAGGTTTAACTATATTAGAGGAAAAAGGTTTGACCTGGAAAAGGAGAGCACATACAACACAAGCCTTGATTAAACACTGCAATCAAGTTAGCTACAGCCATCTCATGAAGCAACAACCAGGATAATAAATTGGAAACACTGACCATCTGAACAGGTTTATCATTTATGTCACCTATGCTTGAGCATCTGAGCCCCGTAAGCGCATCTGGCTTCAACAGTGTATGTGTTCTGGTGGCAGATGTCATTCCTATAGCAGTCAGGGATGCAAGAAATGAACATAAAGCACAGTATTACCAAATATGTTGGAGGAAGGAACTGGAGGATGAAGGGATGTGTTTGTGCAATGCTGGAAGCCCAAAGAACAGGCAAAGTTCCACAAAGGAAGTGGTAGTTCAGAAGACTTACTTTATATGTAACTCAAGCTTACATCGGTGTACAGAAGTTCACAGTCACTGTCTTGCAGCTCATTTCTTGGGGGATCTGGGAAGCAAGATTCTTGGGGGATCTGTGGCTGCTTGACTTATTCTTACAATCACAGGGTTTGAGACATGCTGGAAGAATTCTGATAGCTGAAGAAAGAATCAGTGTCAGGCAGCAGCAAACACACACTATTTTTTCAATGTCATAAGAATTCTTACCTTGCTAGACCAAACTTCTTAAGTTTCATTCTCAAAATGTTAAGATGATTGCTATTATATACATATAAGGATAAGTAAATTAAGTTAAATGCACTCTAGTTACTAAGTGGCCTCTCCTGGAGTGTACCTCCTCACTTCTTCAATCAGTGTGAGACAAATTATCCCTCCTCACTTCTACAATCAGTGTGAGACAAATTATCAGCAGCACTGGCTTCTGATAAAAGTCCTCTTGATGCATCTGTCTGGAAAAAAGAACAACCCCAAAACAACAGGGAGACAGCTTCTGACTCCAAAGAACTCTGTATATTATGACCTCCCTGAGGCAGGAGGATCCATTCATAGTACCAAATCCCAGCTTTTCAGATTTTCTTCATGTGTTTTCAGAGGGATTAACAGAACAGGATGACTGACCATATACAACAGGCTGCATAATCACATATTTCCCTTTATGACATCAATAGCACAAAAACCAGCACCCATTTAGTCCAACAAGTGCTCACGACACCACCATTTTATCCCCGCTTCTGCTGCACCTTCCAGAGCACACTTGAGAGCAACCTGACCTTAAAAACGTAAGAGTCTAGCTGCATTGACCTGTGTGTGCTTGAGTACCAGTCTGGATCTGTATTGTGCTACTGGGGTGCACAAGAACCGTTAAAGAACAAAAGCATTCCCTTAAAAGACAAATCTCACATCAGCAATTTTCTTTTCACAGAGCTGGTGTGGCCGAACGACACAGCACATTGCCATCTTTCTGCTCAGTTGTGGTCAGTCAAGACTTTCCAGTGTCGAGTTCGTGGTAAAAATTTCTACAGATGCATAGGACTCCTTTCATTATCAATATCAAGTGCTTTATAGAAAATATGTTTTCACAAACAGGAGTGAACTAGAGGAAAATCCTGTGAAAAAGTTTTGTCTCTCAAAATGTATTAAAAAAGCTCTTCTCAACTTTTCTAACCTAAGTCTTTAACTCCAGTGATGGCTTTGAGGACAAAAAAAAAAATGTAGTAATGTTAAAAAGCAACACAAAGAGCTAGAGACACAGTACCAAGGAAACATAATTTGATGGGAATTGCAGGTCGTTCCTGCTGCCATTGAGAAAGGAATCAGGGTGAGGGGGGCTGCTTAATGCGCCAGCACGTGGAGCATAAGTCAATAAAATTTTAGTCATTCGGTAAAATGCCACACTAAAGTCTCCTTGCTTGACTTTGCCATCTCTGTTCTCTGTGTAAGTTTTGAATTACTTGACTGGAAACATTTTCTGTTTACTTTCCTTATCCGAGCAATTTATTACAATTGATGCACCACTGTGTTATAACATCAGTATTAATAGCAACACATCAATAACAGGATGACTTCTTATGTTTTGCAACCATAAGTGGAAATTTTCAGAATCTGCATTACAGATTATTACCATTCAATGAATCACAATCTTTCACAAATTCTGGGCAAAGTATGTTAAAGCAGATGATAATTTAGTAACATCAGAACATACAAAGACAAAACCATGAAGTCCAATCTTAAGAAAACAGAATAAACTGTAAGGATCAGAAGGGGAGTGGTTAGCAGATCAAGAGAGGTTCTTCTCCCCCTCTACTCTGCACTAGTGAGACCACATCCGGAGTATTGTGTCCAGTTCTGGGCTCCTCAGTTCAAGAAGGACACAGTGCTGCTTGGAGGGTGTCCAGCATAGAGCAATGAGGATGATGAAGGAAGTAGAACATCTCCCTTGTGAGGAAAGGCTGAGGGAGCTGGATCTCTTTAGCTTGGAGGAGACTGAGGGGTGACCTCATTAATGTCTATAAATATGTGAGGGGTGGGTGTCGGGAGGATGGAACCGGGCTGTTCTCGGTGTCATGTAGTGATAGGACGAGGGTCAATGGGTGCAAGCTGGAACACAGGAGGTTCCACATAAATATCAGAAGGAACTTCTTGACAGTGAGGGTGACGGAGCACTGGAACAGGCTGCCCAGGAGGGTTGTGGAATCTCCTTCTCTGGAGACATTTGAGCAGAACTATGTACTTTTTTCTCCTGCTTCTCTGTCTGCTGAAATCAGTGTAAAAGTCTGACTAGTTCCTACTTACACCGTAAGGGAAGTTTGCATTGTTAGCCAGGACAAAGCAGCGATCGCAGACTACTCAGCCACAAAAAGCCAAGCACAGCCCTAGACAGCAATTTCCAGTGAGCTGCAAAGGTGTAATGGCTCTGTTGGTGACTTTCCCTACTCCAGTCCCTCAGAATACTAGGATGCTGTAATTGAAAAAAATTACAGCTTCAGACAATCATTAATTGCTGGAGAAGCAGTTCATAGAATCATAGGGTTGGAAGAGACCCCCAAAGATCATCTGCTTCAACCCCCCTACAACAAGCAGAGGCATCACTCACTGGACCAGGTTGCTCAGAGCCCCATCAAGCCTGATCTTGAATGTCTCGAGGGATGGGGCCTCCACTGCCTCTCTAGGCAACCTGTTCCAGGGATCCACCACCCTCGAACTGAAGAACTTTTTCCTGATTTCTAGCCTAAATCTATCCTTTTTCTGTCTTAAAGCCATGCCTCAGCCTCAGTCTGCCCTCTTTCCACCACTCACTGGAGCATGGGGGGTGAGCGGTGATTTCAGTCCCTGAGTTTTCTTACTCCACTGAATCACAAAAGCCCTGCACTCAACTTTCCCTATGTGAAATCAAATACTGGCCAGGTGCTTCAACCCAGCACAAAGGAGAATTCCCTCACAAATACTTCATTTCTGTAGAGGGGCCAACCTAAAACAACCAGATAAAAGAAGCTCTATAGAACACTGAACTATCACATTTCATTTCACCACATAGGAACAGCTGGAGTGACACCAGTAGATGAATCTCCAACAGACTAGTGAATCAATGAAGTGATTCATCTGAAATGGGACAGCTAGGCAAAGAGGAATTAAAGTCCTGCAAGAGTTTCCTTTCTTGAAAAGTTTAAATACTTTCAGAAACAAGTTAATAACATTTTAATCCCAAATCTGTACCATTTTAACCATTTTTACGAGTTATACAAATGGTTGTGAACTTGAGTTTCACCCTCCTGAAAGTATAATCATTACAAGCAAACACATTTCTCTGGCAAAGTGCACTGAGAGGAACATCAAAGAAAATGGCCTTTGAAGAAGGTGATCTGAGGGGCCTAAGGTTGTTAACACCCCATAAGGAGAAGACCTCCCTCTTGCTTGAGCCCTTTCATCCTCCACACTTCTATCAACAGCATTAAGAGAAGACAAAACACACTATTTTATCTCTGTGCTGGGATATGGATTAGGACTGAGGCACTGCTGGGCTTTTTACTGATGTATCAGTGAGTAAAGCTACAAGCCAGTTACATTTTTCCTGTTACCTTGTCCTCAGTTTTGCCACAATTGCTACAAAAATGTACTTGCTCTCAATAGTTTTCTTAAAACCCAACAAGTCCAGCCTAAAATTGAACACGATGACTGCTGCCATTTAGCCAATTATTTGGATTTTGAAGACAAAAAATTTTGTGGGGGTTGTGCAGAATCACTCCACTTTCCCCATCCCATGACAGGGGCATTACACAGACCAAATTTACACACACAATGGAAAAGAGAGAAAAATGCATTCAACAACCTTTCGAATCAGTCCAAATACAAAACTACTTTATACTGACTTGTCACAGGGGTGGCTCAACATCCTCCACTCAGTGAATGACAATTTCTATAGGACTTGCCATTGGGATTCCAGCTATTCCGTCAGCGTTTTAGCAAGTGGCCCACAGGAAGGTGAAGATTGTTCACAAAAAACCCTATTTTGTACATCTTTCAGTATTCTTAAAGCAGTTTAACACATCAAAACAAAGAGAAGGAAATGGAACATCTAGAGATGTCACTCTCTTTGTGCATTACCATGACAAAGCTTGTGAACCCTTAGATCAAGGCGCCGCAGGCAGGTAGTGGGAGTCAGCAGTATATCATGCTTCTCTCTGTGTGAGCAGGTTACTAAACAAGGTACAGTGACACAACCTAGACAAGGTACCAGTGCAAAATGAAAAAGACAAGTTGCTGCCAAAATTAACACAAAAGTTCCTGCCTAAAAGGCATTTGAGGCTATCAGATGACATTGGCTTCACTGAAATATGATCAAAAACCAGTCAACAATCTGCCAGTCTCAATCACTATCAACTCTGTTTCACTTGTGCTTAATGTCAGGAAGATAGGAGGTGCTCAGAAAGATGCTCTGCTGGCCACCCACTAATTCACTGAGCTCATCAACGGGAGTCAGAAGCAAACTGTCACAGGAGCTTTCAAAAGGATGTTAAGGAAATTAAGTATTTGGGTTCCAAATGTTAATGGAATCCGGTGTTCAAAGAAAAATGACATCATTTAATGAGTTTCTGCATATAGGTGCTCCACAATTCTTTTCTATTTTACTTCCTTTTCTAAAATATCACAGTATCACCATATCCCAGTATCACAACAGACTAGGTTGGAAGGGACCTTCAAGATAATTGAGTCCAACACTTTAAGCTAAAAGAAACACAGTTTAGATGAGACAGCCAAGCACCCTGTCACGCTGAGCCTTTGAACTAGGCTAGGGAATGCACCACTTCCTTGGGAAGACTAGTCCAGTGTCTAATTACTCTCACAGTTGAGAATTTTCCTCTGGAGTCCAATTCAGTAGCTCAAATACTATCACAGTGTTTTAATTGTGAGCAAACATTGACTTAAGAGTGGAAAACACTTGAAAAATAATGAGAGGACAAGTGCTGGGTCACACCAAATACTTAAACAATATTAAAACACACGTAATTTATATATAATCACATTCATACCTAAAATAGTAGCCTGCTGCTAGAAGGAAAACAGATGATTCCGTAGTCAGGACACTATCTTAGAATTTGGGCAATCCATCCTCAGCAGATTCCTGTGCACTTGGTGGCCAAGGAGATTTTTTTAATCTTTTAAGCTCAGTGTAAAATTTACACATTTCTTCCAGAAATTTCAGAAATGCTGTGAAGATTAACACACTGATGACTGTTGGTAACTCAGATAGAAAGAAGATGGAAACCACATAAAGTTTCAGATTAAGAATCCACCAGGCCAATAAGCTGCCAACTAACAAAATCACCAAGAAATAGGGATACAGTGTGACCTGCAGAGGTGGGGAATATGGTTCTAGTATTAGAAGAACCAAAGGAAAAGCCAGTGCAGCACTTCATCCTTATAGGCACACTCAGTGCCTAAAGGTCAGCTGAAACAAGTTGGGTTTGGCTCAGGGTAGCCACAGAACACAAAGACCTCCATGTCCACATGTGCTCAGAAGCATTCCTCGCACTTGACAGGTTATCAGGCTTATAAGGTCAGCCTGCTTTTTAAAAAGGGCCCAGCTTCTGAAGTCAGGACTACAAAAATACATAGATAATGATGAGACATGGTCATATAGTCATTTCATAGAATCATAGAATCATTAGGGATCTGAAGAGACCTCAAAAGATCATCTAGTCCAATCCTCCTGCTGCAGCAGGATCACCTAGACCAAGTCATAGTCAGTCAAGGTTAGAAGGGACCACAGGATCATCCAGTTCCAACTCCCCTACCATGGGCAGGGTCACCCCACCGTAGGTCAGGCTGGCCAGAGCTTCATCCAGCCTGCCCTTAAACACCTGCAAGGATGGGGCCTCCACCATATTCCTTCCTGGGTAACCCATTCCAGGCTATCACCACTCTCACGGTGAAGAACTTCCTCCTTACATCCACTCTAAATCTACCCATCTCCAGCTTTGCTCCATTCCCCCTAGTCCTGTCACTATGTGCTATCCTAAATAGTCCCTCCCCAGCCTTTTTGCAGGCCCTCTTCAGATACTGGAAGGCCACAATAACATCACCANCTTGCTGAGGATTCACTCAATGCCTCTGTCCATGTCACTGACAAAGATGTTGAATAAGACTGGTCCCAGGACTGATTCCTGAGGGACTCTGCTTGTCACTAGCCTCCACTTGGACATGGATCCACCGACAACCACTCTCTGGGTGTGGCCATCAAGCCAGTTCTTTACCCCTCTTTACCCAGCAAAGCAATGTTCCACCAGCTTGGAGACCAGAATGTGGTACAGGACAGTGTCAAAGGCTTTGCTCAGGTCCAGGTAAACAATATCAGTAGCCCACCCCTCATCCATTAGTATTGTGACCTGTTCACAGAAGGCCACCAGGTTTGTCAGACACTCTAGAGCATATACAAGTGAAACAATTCAAAGAGGAGCATTTTGCACACACTTTGCACAGCTCCAGTGTGGCAGGACCACAGAGTTTTCTGTGTAGGAAGCAGCACAAATCATGCAAATATCAATGACAAGGTGATATTTCATTTACAGGTTTCACCTGTAAAGTGGGAGCCAGGCTTTGCTCACAGACTAGTTTTAGACACTGCTCTGTCCCCAGAGCCTTTGCAGAACAAAACTGAGGTCAGGTCACCAAAGCTCCAGGGACACCACCTGATTCTCATTCAAAAAAACACTTCTGGACTGGTTTAATGTCAGCACGGCAATGCCTTTGGGCCATAGCTTGCATGGATGCGATGACCTAGCATGAGGGCAGGGGAAGCTCAGCAATGAATGAAAGATGAAAGCATGGACATCAGCCAGATGCAAATTCAGAAATTCAAAGTTCAGAGACGTGACTGGAGGTCTTTATGTGATCTGTGCACAGCATTTAGTCAAATACATATTACATATATCAGACAAAATTTACGTGGAAATTTGTTATGGCTTGTAGATGAACCAACGTGTCAACAGAAACATCACGAACTTCTGACCAGAAATTACAGCTAAAACCAGGTAAACCAGAATATGACAACAAGCTAGAAAGATGAACATCCTTGCATGTCAAAAGCAATAAATGTCATATTTTGAGCTCACACAGAAACAGAACTGCAAGGTCACTTTCAGCAGATCCAGTGAGCACTTAGCATACTGTACGTTGAGTTTTAACATAATATAAAGCCATCTGGTATGGAAACTCAAGCTCAGCAGATGCATTTGCAAAACAGAGCATTTGTTTTTATTGTGCTCTAAAATTAGATTTAAAGTGTGCTCAAAAGCATAACTAAAACAGATTGTCTCTTGTAGCATTTATGTTGCAGCATTGATGAGGCTTGTGTCTGTTGATGCTGTGTTCAGACCTTTCATCTGCTGACTAGCTCCGTAGATACCATAAGCAGGAAATTTATATTATTCCTTCTGATAAGTATATATTAAATTTATATTATTCCTTCTGATAAATGCAACTCCAAAACAGCAGCTAAATGTTCTCTTCTGCTCACTAGCTCTTCAGAATTTCTATGGAAATTATATCATTTACCTTTAAAGCTTGTGCTCTGTGAAAATTCATTTAACTAGAAAGGATTATCAGTTGAGTCTTCTTTCTATTAACCCCATTAACTCCATTTTTAAGCAAAATAATTACATAAGGGAAAAATGCAGTTAAAAACCTGACGTTTAGTTCTCTTGGTACTGAAAAAGTCACAGATCAGGGTCAGCAATAACACCATACCCAGTATGCTACTAAAGCAGCCAATTCATCCAGGAATTGTTGGGTACCCACAGAATCATAGAATCATTCAGGTTGGAAAAGGCCATTGGGATCATCGAGTCCAACCACAAACCCTAATCTACAAGTTCACCAAAACTACATCTAAGCGACTTTTAAACTCATCCAGAAATAGTGACTGAACCACTACCCTGGGCAGCCCATTCCAGTTCCTGAACATTCTCTCAGTGAAGAATTTTTTCCTGATGTCTAATCTAAATCTATCTTATTGAAGCTTGAAACCATTCCCTCTGGTTCTGTCATTAACTGACTGTGAGAAGAGACCAGCACCAACATCTCTACAGTGTCCTTTCAGATAGTCATAGAGCCCCCCGGTATAGGAGGGACGGGGATCTACTGGAGAGGGTCCAGCGGAGGGCTACGAGGATGATTAGGGGACAGGAGGGCATGGCTTATGAGGAGAGGCTGAGGGACTTGGGGCTTTTTAGTCTGGAGAAGAGAAGACTTAGGGGAGATTTGATCAATGTTTATAAGTATCTGAAGGCTGGCCAGGAGTCATTGAATGTCACATCGATTCAGAACCTGTGGGCCCACAGTAAATGGAGACAGAAGCCTGAAAGCCTTATTATCTCAAAGGCATCTGAGATGTGCAATAAGCTTATAGAAATGCACTGCCTGTCAGCTTGTGTTGCTTAATTACAGCTTACGGATGGTTAAACCAGTGGTGCAGTCTGACTGGTGGAATATTAGTATTTCGTGACTGCTCTCAGAAAGAACAATTCCCTATTACGCTCCTGGGACTGTTCCTTCTGTCACTCCATCTTTCAGAAGCAGGTCCTATAATCGAGAGCGAAGAACCTACTGCCTCTGCCTGCGTGGAAACGCAGTGGGTCATGCTGGTGGCACAGCAAATTCCTGCCGCAGCTCATGCTACAAGTGCTACAGCGTTTACACCAGTGAATTAAGGAATAGACATAACACAGCTTCAGACTGAAAATTTTTTAGCCTACTTGTCAAACATTATTTGAAGGATTAATTACATTTAACTACCTACTAACTTTGTGTTCCAGCCTGTATGATCACAAGTCACGTTTGTCAAAATAACTGTGATGGGTTTAGGCATGTGAATTGTGTGGATCCATCTTCAAGGTTCTGGAAAGGCTGCCGTATGTGAAAATCAAGCATTTTATTCCCAGACTCCCACTACCTCTGCAACAGCACCGGCATAGAGCATTACATTAATTTTGAGAACAAAACCTTAACAATGTAACTTTGCCATCCAATAGGAAGATTGGAGGGAGGCTGGGGATGGCAAATTAACCTTGAAGTGAGTATAACTAAGTTAATGAACTATTGGAAGAACTCATCAGAAGTCAGAAAAATTCCAACAGCCACAGGAATGAATGACTCTGTAGTTTCAGTTAGAAGCAAATAACAATTCAGGAGCTCTTCAGGTCTGACATTTACAGAAGGTCAGGCTACATACTCTCTTCTGGCCTTCGACAATGCAAACAATGGGAGTTTTCTCTCTCATAAACCTTTGTTAGACAAGATACTCTTTAAAATCTCCGGGGCTGTGCATAGATAGGCCAGATGAATATATTTCCATCTTTTAGACCAAAAGAAGGTGGTGAAAAGAGAAAGAACACAACACTACAGGAGTTTTCTCTAACTTCACTGAGAAATATTTCTCACTGCTTTTTCAACAATAAATATCTATGTTAATACAAGCAGTAAGTAACAGTGTGGTATCACCGTCAGAAGCAGCAGCAGCATTTGAGTCATTTACTGATCAATGCACTACTGACTGTCTTTAATACGATCCTGATCCGGGATCTTACTGTCTTCAGTGCTTTTCAAATGAAGCTTAAAGAACTTATGATCGCACTTTAGCACTAGTCAACAAAGCAAAACCAAGGCCAGGCCATCATAGTCATAGCAGGCTGTGAGGAACATGAAACACATAAGCCATCTATAGAGGGATAAAGCAAATAAAACATTCCTAGAGAAGTTCTAAATGCATCAGGAGAAGAGTTTTGTCCTTGAACACTAAGTGCTGTAATCTCTTTTCTTCTTGCCCAGCATACTGCAGACCAAGGCACTTCTTAATGCACAGATAACAGAATCAATTCCATCATAAATATATATCATTATTCATTACTTATGGAAAACATCATTTACAAGTTGAAGTGTGGTGCAGGTTTCTTCTCTTTATACAGAATTAGTTGGCATGGTTTAGTTAATTAGGATCTCTATTTCAGTGGCACATCAACTATTAGGTGAAACCGTTTCAATAGTAAGGAGAGTTAGATAAATTCTGGTTTTATTTTGGTATTTATTTTCCTGTGAAATACTAGATAATAGTAGATCATTTTCTATCCACTCAACTGCATTCACATTAGGAGAAAATTCCCAAGAAAACAAACCAAAAAATCCCCCGAGCCTAACGAAAAAACCCACGTCAAGGCCCCAACAAAATTAAGGAAAAGTAACTAGAGTGACCTTCAGACAAAATCTCATGCACTGTTCTGTCTCTCATTCCCATAATAAAAATTAGTTTCCTTACAACAGAACCAAGGACATAATTTTCTATCCATGAAGATCACATCCTCAAACCACTTCTGTGTCTCCCAGCCATGAAATGACCCGCTAATGGAATTACCTCTGTGCTTGCCCTCAGTTGCTGGGCATTCCCTGCAAAGGGGAGCACCGAGGGGAGATGCAGAAACGTATCATAATGCTGGGAATTTAATTTTTAAATCAGGAGCTCAAGAAACTCTGGAAGCACACACTAAAGGCACACACACCTTTGGAAAAATGTTTCCTCATAGAATCCTCATGTTATCAGACGTACCTGCCTTCTAATCCCCAAACTAATACAATTTTGTTGTGGAAAGAAATTGCTGCTTTCCAGCAAGTTCTCTGTGATAAAGCTGATAACTTTTCTCAGGAGCCACCACAAGGAAGGTCTTTGGAATGTGGGTGCCTCACATATAAAGTATAACTCAAAGATGTATTTTTATGTGAGAAAAAAGGGAATGAGAATCCAAGAGACCTGCAGAGAAAGGCAAAGCAATCTCAGAACATTGTAGTACAAAGATTTATAGTTGATTCATAGCTGTTCTCCTATTATTTCCTCTACCATTCTCCAATTTATCTTTCTTTTTTTATCCTACCTGAAGTCTTACTCAACCTTTATTCACATTTGATTTTCACCCCTTGGATATGAAAGCATCTACACTCAAACTATAAGGTGATGGAATAGTTGAACAAAGGTATCGAAAGATATTTGGTCTGCAGTTACTCCCATCTTCACCCTCTTTGTGCTCCAACAGAAACATGTGCTAATATGCTTTGCTGAACTCACTCTGGATGCCTGTGATACTTCTGCAACAAAAACAACCTCAAATCTATCAATTTCCCTCATGCATTAAAAAAATCTATTCCAAGATTATTAGGCAATTCTGGATCTCATACCAAGCTCCCTGTCACAGCCAACAATACATATTTATATAGATATAATTTTATATACTTGATAATGCTTAGATTTATGCATTTTACTTTACAATTTTTATATGTAAAATATACTGTTTCTATTTTATATGTCTGTATGCATCTCCATTGTTAGTGCATCTTCTCCTTTCTTGATTAAACAGCAACTGCTAATATTACAGTTCCTGCATCTGTGACCCAGACTAACCACTGGATGTGGGTCCAAGACACACATGAATCAAAATCATGATACAGTGAACTCCTGCTACAAAATTCTATTTTTCAGTATCCACAGATGACTCCTTGATCTTAATGGCAGTTTTCTTCATTTACAATATAGCCAGCTAGTGAGCACTTTTCTAAGCTTTACAATTCTGAGAAGCTTTAGACAGAGAAACCCCAAGTAAAGAAGCTGATAGAGCTGGTACCGCTAGAGAAAAGAGAAAGAGCCAATATATACAGGAGAGCTTCCTTATATAGATTACTCTGGCATGACATTGTGACTTTCACAGCTACCTGCTGGAAGTAATTGAGAGTCTTTATAACACCAAGTGTACCTCAATGTAATTGCTTTGGTTCAGAAGGAGAGGCGAGAGCCACTGGAAGCGAAAGTTACCCTCCACAGTTACCCTTAACTGCTGTACAGATGGACGTGTGTAAGACTCAACGCACACAATTAGAAGCTACATACTACAGTAACAGACTTTTGAGGTAAGATGTAATTGTAGTTTACATGACAGTTTGGATTTCAGTGTTGCAACAAGCTTAGTCCAAAACTTGGCACTTTCTTCCCCTAGAGGTTCCTTCACTCCTGAACAAGCAACCATGCTGGTAGCATCACCACAGGCAAGGTGCAGAGTGTCTCCAACACATCCTGCAGCATAGAAGGTCATAGAAAGATTTTCAAGTATTTGAGAAGTAGGAATGAATCATTAATTGTTGCCAAGTTTAGAACTGATTTCCACCAGAAAAGGATTATAGAGCCTAAACAAGACCAGCTTTATACAATTGACACGTTCCATGTGACAGGCTCTAATAAAGCCATCACCACTTTCTTTGTCAAGCATTTATAGCATCAGGCAAGCATTTGCAGAACTGCCTAGTTCAACCATAGAGATATGGAAACTTGTACCTCTGCCCCAGTTTCATCTGCCACTGATACTATAATCCCTAAGTTGTTCAGAAGTCTCCTTGCATTGTTTCCATGAGGAAAAGAGAGATTGTAGGAAGTTCTCTTCCACATTCATGATACCGACTTAAAGATAGAAGAAAAGAAGGAAAACAATAAAGGGTAAGAAGTGCAAGTCTTTTTCATTCTCTGATATCAGCTCTGTTTATCAGACAGACAAGAGCCACTGCTTCTCCTCAGCCCTAGGTCAAAATCTGAGTTTAACCACAATATTGAATGGTGTTTTGTTTTCTCTTATGAAGAAGACATCAGTGGAAATGGTATGAGATTGCACTTTCTTACTTCTCCGATTTGCTTTCTCTGTTTTTACACTTGCAAGTCGTCGCACATAACTTCCCCTGATTCAAAAAGGAAAACAGCCGTCCATCAAATGCTAGTTTTAATTGCCTGAATTGTGCTCTGATCAGTCTTTTAGTGAGAAATTTACTGACAAATTTCTGCAAAGTTGTTATTGATCCAGTTCCCACCTTAAGACAGCTTTTAAATTCTAGTTAAGACAAGTTTAATTAGGAGTGTTGAGACAACTGAAGATTGAAACCACTAGGTTATATGTAATACCTCAATACCACCAACTTTATACAGGGCATCATTTGCTGGAGCTGTAAATATTCAAAAACAGGTCAGCAAATAATTTATGGGTCAATTGGGCAGCACATGGAGCACCACTGCTCCAGAGGAGGACTGAAGGCATTTTGCCTGGAGCTCCATAACACATACAGGTTGTTACTCCTTTCTGAGCCCTTTGAACAAGTAAACCTGGGAAAGCCCCAGCTGCTCAGAAAAAAAAAAATAAAGAGCTTCTGAAATGAGGTGAATTTCTTTACGCTGGCGTACACCCCTATTCAGAAAGTTTACGTGACTTCGGGCAAAGAGGAAAGAGTCTTTGACTCCAAGCAACAGTTACCTTGAGAATTTTCTTTCAACATAGCTTGCCTTGAGATTTCTCATGGTAGGAAAACTCCTTCTACTGCTCCCCAGTTTTCACTGCAAGTCATCTCAGGAGCAGTGACTATTCACAACCCATTTCCTTCTCCGCTCTCCGCTCCCTAAAACAACATGAACTCTGTTCACAAAAGATTCAAGTGAGTTAACAAAATACTACTTCATGTAGTGATTAGACAGGCTGTCCAAAGGTATCTCCCTTAAACAACTACTCCATGGGCCACTGTAGAAGAAAGCAACTATGCTACCTACTTTTGGACAGCTCTTCACACAAGGTTTAGTTCAGTCCCCAAGACACATTACAAGATGAGACTTTCTAAATCAAGTTATTCCCAGTCAACTGATGCAACTCCATACTATTACATCTAATCCAAAGACTAAAACTCTTTCCAAAATAGTGTTTTGAATATTGAAAGAACAAGATAATCTAATAAAATGTGAAATCCTCAGTACCCTCATGCTATACATGCCTGCCAGACAGACTGTGTTATATTTATAGGAGGCCATCAAATGACATTTAGCCATAGTAGACTGAAGGGAAGATGGCTACTATTTCAACTGGTTGATTTGGAGGAGGGCTACTAAAATGATCAGGAGAATGGAGCATCTCATATGAGGACAGGTTGAGAGAGTTGGGGCTGTTCAGCCTAGAGAAAAGAAGGGTCCAGGGGGGCTCTCTTTTGACCTTCCAGTACCTGAGGGGAGCCTACATGAAGGCAGGGGAAGGTCTTTTCAAGAGGGTTTGTACAGATAGAACAAGAAGCAATCGGTTCAAGCTGGGAAAGGAGAGATTTAGGCTGGATATTAGAAAAATGTTCTTCAATGTGAGAGTGGTTGATGGCTGGAATGGGCTGCTCAGGGAGGTGGTGGGGGCCCCATCCCTGGAGTCATTTAAGGTCAGGCTTGATAAGGCTCTGAGCAGTCTGACCTAGGTAGAGTTGTCCCTTTGTAGGGAGGCTGGACTAGATGATGCCTAGAGGTCCCTTCCAGCATAGAACCTTCTATGATTTTATGATTTTGGTTTTTATCTGTGTGGTTGGAGACTTGAATCGTATCAAGGACAAAATACTTTAGAAATGTTGCTGTAAATGCTTTCCTTCAGCACTATCATGAGCTGCATTAAGCCAGCTGCATGAACAAAGACAGAGCTGAAGATGTGCGTAACAGTTCTCTTCAATATGCAACAAAGATTTTTTAAAGTTTTGCTAGTCCTGCACTCAAATATTTCTGATCACCCTAAATTAAGTGGTTGAAGCTTCTCCCATTGTACCTCCAACTTTTTAAACCTCTTCAAAAGCACCTTCTCAACATTTTTTTTTTCAGAAACTTGATACCATTTCTGATTTTAAAGCATATATTGGGTGAAACCAAGAAAATAACCCTCCTTAATATTAAAAGTCACTACAACACAGGCAGACTCAATCTATCACATAAAATAAATCCATCTGTATTCTACCTCTAATATCACAATTTGCAAAGTATGTTCCCTAAATCACCTGCAAGGCATAAGGCATTGTTAGTTGCCTACTGCCATCTTCTTGTGCTACCCTAAACCCTTAATTAAAAAAAAATTAAATTAAAACTTAGTTCAGGACCAATTATCCTGCATGACATTCTAATTTTCCACTCTTTACTTTTTCCTTCCCCTAAGGGCGGACACAACAGCCATCTCTCCACAGCCAGTGAGGGCTGGAGACAGCTCCTGTAGAGCTCAATTCTGGGCGCTGGCCAGAGGTATCACCAACTGCAACCAAGTCACTTTTCCTCCGGCACCTTGTGTTCCGCCTCTCTGGTGCCTCCCCCTCCTGCCAGCTGAAGGGAACAGAGAGCAAGCACCAAACTTAATCCTTGATACGCACATGATTGCACAACACATCAGAGTCTGGCCACTACTTTAACCCCAAAAGAATAATCTTTTAAAGGAATGTATGGCATTGTACTGTAGCAAATAAATACTGAACAGAGTATGGCCACAGGGTACTGCAGTGCAACTATTATGGAGTTTCCAAACTCATTTCCCTGAGCTGCACGTAGGTGCCTGAACTTCATCAAATACAACAGACAAAAAAAAAAAATTACCTCAGTGCAAAAGCAATGGCAACTCAGTTCTCATAAACACTAAACCACCAACTAGTCAGACAAACTGCTAACAGCAGCCTCCTGCATTCACCAGTGAGGTCCCCATCTCGAGAGAGTAGACAACCAGTGGACTGTCTAAATCCACAGCTGTCCCAAGCCAGCAAGTGCTAAGAGCTGCAGAGAACAACCAAGCTATTTCCAAAGACGTAACTAAAACCAGAAGTCACCACCGTTCTGACTGCTGTACGATGACCCCTGTCAAGACAGTTTATGGTCCAAGGGCAGTTCCTAAGGACCAGGTATCCATGGTCCCGTGACTTCTGCTGCCTTGGCAAGATCTGTGTAAGAATCACAGCCCTACACTCCCACAAACAGCCTCCATGGGTTTAGGGGTGGACAATTAACTCATTTAAGTGATTATCTGTGTCAGCACGAAACTGCCCACCAGGGCAGGGCTGCAAAAACAGAGCTTCTATTTCTGGTGGCAGCTGTATGTGCTGCCAGGCCTAACTCTCTGCCTATTTAGCTGTAAACAACTTGGAGAGATGTGAAGGTATCACACTGCATAAGCTCAAAACTAAAGGCTGCTTTTATGTAAACTGCTAGGTATAAGCACATGAGCTCTAAGAAAGCAGTGTGACTCAGAAATATTGTTCCCCAGCATAATCCTGCCTTAAGAGTTTGGGGGTTTCTTTCTTTTTTTATAATCAGCAAGTTGTGCTTAAGTGACAACACAGCATCAGACAACAAGCAAAATCCTAAAACCACTTGATTGTGACTATGCATCCTACCTCCCCACCACAGAGTTTCTGGATATGCTGGGTCATGAAGTATTTCTATCCCTCGTGCCCAGAGTGTTCAGAGATATCAGCAAAGGCGATGACACAGAGATCTCAAGTTCTCTTCCACAAGACCCTATTTAATTTTCAGAAAATCAAAGTCTCCATCATTTATTTACCTTAGTGTACTAGGTTCTTCCCCTAAAATGAAAGAAGCATCATCTTTCAGCAGCTCTACCTCAGGTTTTCCTACACCATCTTCAAAGATTAAACTTTTTAATAATCCTTTTTTAAAACATGGAAACTGAATGAGAGACTGAAAACCAAACAGAGGTAATCAACATCTAATTTGGTAGAGTGATCAAACCAAGAATGCATGTTGTCCAACATTTTTGTGAAGCCTGCAGTACAATAGCAATATTCCAGATGGTTGTGGAAAGACCTTCATCTTCTCCAACAGAATATTATTGTGATCTGAAAGGCAGGAAAGTGATTTTAATAGACATGGATGTCTTCTGTGATGTGACACAGACCACAGAATGGAAAAGGAGCAATCTCAGTTGCAAAGAAGGCTAAACTCTATTCCGCAGTGAAAAGCAATCAACTGTTATCTCAGTATCTGCATTTTCTGTGCTACCAAAGAAGAGTGTTCCCTGAAATGACTGTGCACCTCAGCACACTCTGCCCGCAAAGCTTAATTTTTCCTGACAGTTGTCCCAGAATAACTCTCTCAAAAGTGGTTGCCTTAATTTTAAAACTTACTTTTAACACTATTCGTGTTACAAACAGATTTTAAATCTTCTGACTTTCTGGTGCCACTTGGCAAAACTCGTGACAGGATGCAGGCAACAGAGTGTAAAAACACATAAAACAGTAAAACCCAACCGGACTACAATGCCATCACTGTCTTTTTCTATCGTTATGGTCCCTACCTTGCCATATCTGTCAAAGACCTCATAACGTCCTAATAAACCAGGATTTCTTTCCACTCTGATAGCTAAAAAGTAAAAGATGGGAGAGAAAATATCATCTTCCATTTATTTGGCCACTCTGTAGTTAGGTTAGTCAGAGGCAAGAGACAGCCTGTACTCAATTCCTTCCTCACACAAAAGAGATTCAGGTCTATATATCTCTTACTTTTTGACAGGTCTTAACTTCTCGGTCCTAAGCAACCATCAACAGAAGCTTATTCTCGTGTGAGAGTAGCTGTCAAAGCTAAGCAATTCTACAAGAAATAACTAAATGTTCAATAGGTTAAAATAAGAAAGCAGACGCAAGCAGAATTCTCTAGCACAACTTCTACAATACTTTATTAGCAGTGACACCAATAGTAAAAGTCGCTGTGTAGAATATTGAATGCGTACCAAAAACGCACCTCTCACCCAACCGCTAACATTTTCTATGAATTCACAACCATAAGCTTTTCCTCCAGCTTATGTCAGCATAACTTCCCCCACTTGAACTGAACTAAGCTCATTGCTATTTTTTTCCAGCAGCAGTCCTCTGATAGCTCCATCAGCACAATAACAGGTATTTTCCACTTGCGCACAGTGGTAGTTTTCTGCGTTCTGAACGGTAGCACAGCAGTTCCATTGGCTCTTTAAAATACAAATTGCATGATGCAAGATACTCACCACATTGTGCCCATGACACACTCCACAATGGAGGTTTTTCCATTCAGTCATTTGAAGGACAAATGCTACCTGTTATTGACTTGTCCTTCCTTTCTGCTTAAATTTCCCTGTACTCCTACTTCATGGACCAGAAACAAGAGATTAAAATAAAGAAGTGCTGGCAGGGAAAGCAATGATACCACATTTAAACACGCGTTCTCCACTTCTTTATCTCTGCCTAGAATAAATTTCAGAAATGAAAACACTCAAAGGTCAACAAAGCTGGTGAAGGGCCTGGAGGGCAGGTCTTATGAGGAGTGGCTGACAGAACTGGGTTTGTTTAGCCTGGAGAAAAGAACACTGAGTGGAGACCTTATTGCTCTTTACATCTACCTGCAAGGAGGTTGTAGAGAGGTAGGGGGTGATGTCTTCTCCCAAGTCACTAACGACAGGACAAGAGGAAATGGCCTCAAGTTGTGCCTGAAGAGGTTTAGATTAAACATTAGGAAGAATTTCTTCACTGAAAGAGCAGTGAAGTATTGGAACAGGCTGCTCAGGGAGGTGGTGGACCTGGAAGTGTTCAGAAAACAAGATGTGGCCCTGGGGATGCAGTCTAGTGGGCAGAGAGGGGTCAGGTTGATGGTTGAACTGGATGATCTTGAAGGTCTCTTCCAACCTTTATGATTCTATGATTATGTGATAAGGGATCACAACTAAATCTGAGCAAGCTTTTCTTATGAACAAAGTTTTCCTTCTTGATTATCGTTTGTCTTTTGTTAATGAGAGGATGTTTCAATCAATGTCATTTACACAGCAATATCCAACCAATGCATTTTAATTTTGGTCATATACTGCCAATAGATATTTCAGGCAGGTTTTCCTTCAGAGATCTTAACAGTAAATTGCTGCTTTGGTTTAATTTCAAATAGGCACCTTTAATGGTGCTTTCAGATCAGTTTAACAAATTTAGTTTGTCCATTGAAACTCATTTCCTCCCAGTCAAAATGGCTCAGCCAGCCTTGATGATATGGACAACGATAACAGTGCAGTTCTGCATGAGATAACAGCATCTTGAAACCAATTCTGATTTAGCTTACCAAAAAGGATGATTTCAAGTCCTCAGACAGCACCAAAATGTATGATTTAACGAGTTATCAACACAAGCAGCAACGGCACAAGAAGGACCTAGCCAACAGTTAGTGTCCTTCGGAATGAAGTTCAGGGGTGCAGCCACTCATCCCCTCCCTCCTCCAACCTCTGTCTCAAAAGGAGAAAAAGTCAACCCCAACGTAGCAAAGACAGCACAGAACTCCTAAAAAAGAACTAGCATCACAAGGTTGGTGAAGGGCACAAATTCGACAAAGTCAAACGTAACACATATGCACTTCCCAGTGGTCCTACTCATAGAATGAACTGTGAGCTGCTCTGAGATCACTTCCCTCACTCTCACAATGAATTTGCTCACCTTTCCTGCTTCCAGACACAACGTGCCTGCAGCAATCATAAAAGCTGTGAGGATGAAACAACAGCAGCAATAGCAGGAACAGCTGGGATTAGCATGGGAAAGCACCATACAAACCATCCTTTTCTATGAAGTTTTCCATCAGTTATCAGGGTTGAAACATCTATTCAATGTCTTGGGGTTAAAAATCACTCCTTCCTTCTTGACATTAAAGGGTGCCGAAAGAGAGTGGTGGAAACACAAAACACAGTAGAAGTTCTCCTCATCAGCTGTATTGCACAGCCTAAATGATTCCAGGGTGATCAAAATCAGTAATTAATTTATTAATTTTGAAAGCCTCCATTTTGTTCCTCACACTGGCACAGAGACCACCCTTTCGGCACAGTATTTGACAATATGTTCCAGATTTTGGCAAGAAACTATCTATCAGTGCTTAAATAATATTTAAATTAATACTTAACTAAAACTATATATTAAACATGGAAGTTCTATTCTACCTCGTAGGCAAATGTGTATATAATAAGCCAATTATTTTGAATGTACAGTTACAAAAGCATTCAACAAATCTTACCTCTGTTTTTAACCAGTAATTACTTCTAGATAATATCTCTGCACTCATGCACTACAGTCAAAGACTAATAAAAGATAATTACCCCAGCCTCACATGTCAGAGGGTTACATTTCTCGTTTCCAAACAAAAATATAGTTTGCTTTTAAATGCAGTTAAGGTGAGCTATTCTTATTTCTGAGGTGCAATCCTAGAACAGGAGTGCACACGTATTTTTCTATCCCATATTGCTGCAGACTTACAATTGTGTCATATTTTAAAAAACCAAAACCCTTTCTATGTCTTCTAGACTTCTGCACAATGCAGTGGGGGAAAGCAATTCTGGTATCAACTGTTGGGTCAAAGAAGGTTAGTCGATACAACAGTTTTTGGTCTATAAATCAAATGTGAAGAACAGGACTCAAAAATTAAGTTGTGGATATCTACAACCCAAGAAAACTCCAACTGTGATTTCTCACAAGTCTTTTACAACATTTAATTAATTAAAAAAATTATAACAGTCTATTATTACTGGACAGATAAATATAAAATATTATTTATACTGCCTTCAAGCATCCATTAAATCAAGGAATTCAAAATGTTATTTCTCAAGAAAATCTTTTTAAGTGCATCAGTCTCCCAGTGGCAATTCCTTACAGGGTTTATTGTTTGGCAGCAGAGCACAGATGCTTTACAAGCCAAAGCCCTGAGTTTGGAAAATGTTACAGTGATTGAGGTCTGAACTGAGAGTTTAACCGTATTAGCACTGCACTAGCGGTTAACCCAACTCCATAGTCAGTCACATGCAGTTAAGCAGCACAACTGAACACCAGGAGCTTGATAATGAAGTAGTTTGTTGCTGTTACAGAACTACCTCGTGAGTTTTCCAGCACTGGCAGGCTACAAGCTGTCACTGTTAAAATGACTTCTGGGTGGCTGGTTGTAGGTGGCTCAGCAGAGATTCCCCTTTCTTGACAATCAGCAGCCACACAAGCTGTGATTTTTCTTTCTGCTCATTTTCTTTCTCTTCATTTGTTTTGTAGGTGTCTCTAGTCCAAGTCCTCTAATGCAATTCAGCTTCATAGTCAAGCTGGTTATATTTCTTCTAGAGACTGCAATTATATTTCTAAATCATTCTTTGTGTTGCTATGAGAATCAAAAAAAAGGGGGAAAAATTTAAAGTTTCAGTGAAGACAATTTCCATAAATATGTGGTGGCTGTCACAATCTTGCTGATAGAAATAATTACTCCTCCTGATGTAAGTACACTAAACCACCAAGAACCATGGGTAAAAGCTCTTACCCATCTGCACAAAGCTCTTTCATAAATGCATATGCAAGAAGAGCTAAATAATGAGGTTGGTACATTGAGGGGTGGACAGAAGGACACAGATCCCAAGGAAGCAGGCCCCTTCCTTCCCTGAGATGAGGAAGGTATCACCTCTCCTTTCAACAGCAGAGAGGGAAGGCCACACAGAGCACATTATGATTTGGAGTAATTTTGTGTCTGGCCTTTGTGTAATCAAATAATTTTCATTTTTGGCCAATAAACTGGAGGTATCAATAAACAAAAGCAGAAACTGCTGTAGCATGAATTGATATTCTGAGGTGGAGAAGAGAACATCATCTGCAGATAATGGGCATTGCTTACAGATAAAATATCACTTACACGTAAAGCACGTTGCTTTCATGGCTGCATAGATGAACAGGAGAAAAACAATAATTAAACCATTCCCAGTGATTATGTGGTTCTGCTCTTACCCAAACACCAGCCATAAGACAGTTCTATCTATTACCAGGTGCACCTCTTTGATCACCAGCACTTCAGTATACAGCTACTACAACACAGAGACTGCAGCTTGAATAGAAGCCCCAGAGTTCTGCTGAATTTGCTGTCTCACTTACTTGTAATGGGTTTCAACAGCAGAGTGAGAAATCTGAGAAATCAGCAGAGTGAAGTAAATAAGCAACTGGGCAGTAGCTCTTACAAAACTTGTAGAGCAAAGCCAGACATTGGTAATCAGTTTAAATTTAACTTGGGTGTCAGAGGCTGAAATGTAGTCATGTCTGTAAGAGCATGGAAGGAAGTCTACTGGGATTCCCAGGGACATTACAGCCAGAACACATGGCAAAAAATATTAGTAGAGAGACAGTTATTGTAGATCTGTGCTGTTGCCTAGACCTAATCAAAGACCCACTTTTAAACTACTCAGTAACAACAGAGTTAGAGACTTTGCTCAAATTTAATAGAAAACTTCTGACAACTCTTAAAGGTGACAGGCAGTCTGTCATGGAAATTTCTGTACCAGCCTATCTGAGCAGAATTACCTTCCCTGTTCAGTGCAAAGTCATTACCCATTAATGCAGTGCAGCAGCTCTTGCTAGGGTCAACCACTCCCAAGAACCACAGACTCCTCATACCATGCCTGACCAATTCTGATGACCATCCAAATCTCCACAGCTACAAAGCAAAGCTACAGCCCCCCAAATACCTTTCAACACAAAAGAAAGTTGAACTACAGCCTAGATGGCCTCAGGGTGGAATTGCATCTGCAGCCTGAAGCAACTTGAGCCCAACAGCACTATAAACTCCTCATCCAGGAAAAGTGCTGCTACATCACTATCCTGCAGCAAACTCACTAGCAGGCTGAGATAATAGCTCCAGGGCTGCTATCTCCAGATACCCAGTCTATCTGATTGGGCATTTACCAATCCAGACTATAGTAACTTTATTACTTCTTTTTAATCCCTAAATACAAGTTTAGTGTATAGCAACATCATAATGGCTGAACATAACAAAACTCATCAGCACCAGTATGTAAGGAGTACCTACAATCAACTCTGGAGGACAAGAATGTCCAGAAGTCATGAAACCGGTAACGTGCATTAACACAATCCCCCAGTCCTTTCTTAACTCTTCCTTAAAAACACTCACAGAAATTACAGGCTAAAAAGAATGCAATGAATGACCCTTCACAGAGCTATCCAGAGACACATTCTTCTTGAGTAGGATAAGAACCAAAGCACCCGCACAAGAAGTATTGCCAGGAAGAATTTGATACTGATCCCTCTTCACCTGCAAGATCTTGATAAATGCAGGAACAGTGAGAGGTTATAATTCAGAAGAAATTCCTTAATTTCCCACAATTTAAAAAAAAAAAACAGCTGAAAAATAACACCCCAAACTGATAACTATAAAACAATGGAACTTCTCTCATAGCAAACTGAAAATTATCCCAATCTCTGTCCTTAAAAGTGGGAATTGTCCACATTATGTACCTTTTATTCCCTCAGCTCGTGAGAAGAATCCAGCAGCACTCATGAGTTCACAACAAATGAGAATGTACAAAGAAAAGCATCTACTCAGCTCTGTAGGTAACAAATGAGAAAAATTATTTCTCTGCCCTGCACGCCATCTTTTAGCAGTGATTAGATTAATTACATCTACACTTATCACAAAGATTTGAACCCCATCAGTGTCAATACGAGCACTTCAAGGCAGAGTAGGAGGTAAGAACGATTATGGCCACTGTGTGACATCCAGCCGTGCTCTTCCTTTTGAGGGCAATTAAAGGTTTTCTGAGCATGTCATTTCTGAGTGTGCTACAGCACTAAGTCACAAAGATGTAAATCTCTATGTTGCTCAGGTTGCTTTTCAATCCTGTATCTTAGAGGATGCTGCCACCAAGAGCTCTGAGGAGATAAACAGCCTGCTGACAGCTGCTGTCAGTGAGGACAATGAAAATTGGCAGATTTAGCCAAGTATGAAGCATGACAAATTACAGGGAAGAAAAATGAAGGCAGTGCCTTGCTCAGCTCAGAAGTAAGATGACATTTGCTAGGAAGCTTGAGGGAATTCTTCAGATGGTCTACAAGATGTGCTAAATGTTATTTGCATTAGAACAAATCATAAGGTATCAACTGCAAAATCATTTCCCTTTAATGAAGACTTCTCAAGAAAAGAAAATCAGAGTCAATTAGAAGACTTAAACTAAGAATACGTTGTTCTGCAGATACCTCTGAAGCACAAAGCACCTAATAAAGTTTGCTTTAATACAAACATCATTGCAGCTTATCAGACTGACAGTATTTTTGAGTGTATGACATTCTTAGGAGGAGGTTTCTCCTCTTCTCTTTATATCTACACTAGTGGTGTGTTGCCCAGAAACACATCATTCTGCGTGAGAAAAGAGATCTTACCTGTATCTATTGTTTCTAACCACTGTGGCAGAATAGTCTCTTTGTTTCTTCTCAAAGAGAACCCATCTTCACTGCATCACTGCTTTATAAAACTGTTGAAACCATGACATATCGTGGCAGGGTTGCTTTACTTTTCACAGATTTTTAGGATCTTTCATCAAAGAGATTTTGGTTTGTCTGATAATCGTGTTTTCAGCTTCCAAAACAGTTGATTTCAGTTGCTTTAGAATCTGAATGCAAGTGTTGTTTTTCATTGTGCTGAAAAAAAACCCAAAAACCCAACATTATCTTTCTAAGTGCTACCTGTCATCCCAACAGAAGTCTGCAAACAGATGTTAAAGAAGTATTATTTCTCTTCCCAAATACTATCAGCCCAAGGAATAAATATAACTACAGGCTGGGTATAAAGAATTAAAGCAACAGTATATTTCATGGTGTCACAGAAACTAATGTGCTTCTGAATTCCACATTTTCAAAGCAGAACACAAATTGTAGCCCATGATTCTGCTCTTGTGATCTGTAACCAAACAGTACCACCAGAGACAGGCACCAAGGTCCTCAGAGCAGTCTGTTGTGCTGCAGCTGCCTGATCGTTGACATGCAGCCCAAAGAGGCACTTTGAACAGGGACTGTGCCATATCTTGCAGGCCTCTGGGCACGTGGCATCCTCAAGGACATCTTGTTCACCTTTGCATCATTATAGATCTAAGGACTAATCTAATGTAGCTCTCTTGCTAATCTCAGTAGGCTTCCTTATGAAGGACAGAGAACAACAAGACTATTTGGAAAGGTTATGCTGAGTAATGTCCTATTTGAACTGCTTCTGGAGACACCCAATTCCATCTAATTTCTACAGGGAAAGTCCCAGAGGCTAACCAGCTACATTAGAGACCCAAGGTAAATGCTCTGCAGATTGATGGCCTGCGCTCCCAGCATCCGAGTGCTCTCTTTCATTCTAATTTCATTTTTTGTCTATTCTTATACCCAAGTCCTTGAAAGTAAATGTAGTGGGTTGAAATTCAAAGTGCTTTGCTCCCGGGAATGGGCGGTGGGGGGCGGTGAGGACAGCGGCTCCCGAAGCAGCCGCGACCTGCCACGGCCCCCGAAGCAGCCGCGGCACTCACCCCCCGTTCCCGGGGCGGTGGGGGGGCGCTCCCTTCAGGGCCACAGCTCGCGAAAAAGGGGCAAAGACCGACCCTGTCCCGGTTTTTATAGGCTCCCCCTAGCCCGCCTTTCAGGGGCAGGTCCCAGGAGAGACACTTCTGGGGAAGGGTCCTGAGACCTGTGTAACTGGGAGCAGGTTCCCAGGAACACAACAAAACTTTTCTTCCTCATGAAAGCACTTCTACAGGTTCTAGCAGTTCTCAAACTGCAACAGTAAAGAATCAGAGACATTGCAGCAGTAACGCTGCTACACTATTTTTTTCATTATTTACCAAAAGAAAGATTTTTTCTTCATGAAACTTCCACAGAGATACCCAGGAGAAACAACATAACCCCCACACCACAAACATCTTTTGTTGCTCAAGTCAGAGCTGTTCATTCAAACTCAGGGGGTGACCAAGTCTACTACATTATGTACCAACTCCTAGGCCCCTCTATGGCAAGAAGTGACAGTTAAAGCACGTGAAGAGATCTATTTAATTAGATGCCATGTTTTACCAAGTTAAGTGAACACCTCAGCGAAGCATATGGCATCTTATTGCAACTTGAAGCCTCAATAGCTCTTGTTGCAGATGCAAATTCAACGTGCCTCCGTCAGCAATAGGATAGAGAACTCTGGCTCAAATCTGGGACTTGCAAAGTGCTCCAGCAAACACCATGTAAATAGCCATTCAAAGGAAGGAATTTGGAAGGAAGCTTCCAAATTTCTCAGCTACAGCTCCTTGCCCAGCATCCAGTTAATCAGGTTGCTTCATTCAAATACATTGTAGGAGAAGAAGTTTGAGCTCCCTAAAAAAAAAACAGCTCAAATACTTCCACATTTCTATGGTAAAATAGTAACATAGCAACAGGTTGATCATGTCACTCAGAAGCAGGCAGACGTCACTAGACTGCAGCAAAATAAAACAACCTCTCTATTGTTGTATAATGCAGTAACACCAACCACACTCTGAGCAGGTTTCTCCATCATCCCTGGCCATACAGACATGACTGTGGACATCACCACTTCAAGGAAGCTGCATCCAAAGAAGAGAGAAGGCAAAACACTGAGAGTCATGGTTTGTAATGTTAAACATATTGTCATTTCCCCACGTTTTAATCTCACTTAAAATAGGAGTTCAGCATAATTTAGATGCCTTCATACCTAAGAGTCATAAGTGTTTTGGGTGAAGGGAAGAATTGTCTTAGGCTGCACATGGGTAAAAGCTAGCAGAGTGCCCCAGGGATCAGTGCTGGGACCGGTCCTGTTCAATCTATTCATTGATGACTTGGATGAGGGATTAGGGTGCAGTGTCAGCAAGTTTGCTGACGATACAAAGCTGGGTGGTGTCTCCGACACCCCTGCAGACTGTGCTGTCATTCAGCGAGATCTGGACAGGCTGGAGAGCTGGGCTGAGAAAAAT